>VZTJ01005188.1:1822871-1913615 GCA_013397795.1 Orthonyx spaldingii | reverse complement strand
TTTGGTTTTTTTTTTTTTTTTTTAGCAAGTGAGTGTTTAATGGATTTGAGTTTGGAGAAATAAGGTTTGTGGTTTTTTTAACCCTCTACATACAACACAATGAGAAGACTGACACGTAGAATTATATTTTAGAGGAGAAGTAGAAGGAAAAATAAAATATTTATGTGTAGAACCATGAAGAGGTTCCAGTGTAATGAGTAAAACTTAGATATTGCAATTTATACTCAGAAACTTGAATATTCTTTTATGAAAATGATACAAAAACTATGACTACATAAAAGGCTGTTTTTCTTACATTAGCTGAAAAAGTACTTATTATTGCTTAATATCTTGTGCCTATGTATAAGAATCTGATAAGACAAAATATTAAATCATGAAAGTGTTTTTAAGACTATTATTTGTCTGCCACAAATAAAATAAAAGATGAACGCAAGCTTCATTCTAAAAATAAACTCTGTTTTTGTGAATCCTAAAATAATCAGATTGTATATGCTGTTTTGGTATTTTGGGGACTTAAAATCAATTTGTTTAGTAGCAAAACAGCTAGAGACAGGAAGAAAAATGCTTGCATGTGGAATTCCCCCTGGAATACACCACAGAGGCAGCACTTGTTGAACCCAGCAAAGAAAAAAGATGTAGTGAATATTTCAAAACAAAATAAGGAAGGCCAGCTCTTAGAGGAATGAGGGAAATGAGGTAGAGGACCAAGGAAAATTTGCAGAGCCCATTTTTTATTGCTCAAGAGCATCACAAACCATTGCAGGAATTCAGAGAAGCATTTACAAAACCAAGTTCTAAAGAAAGAGTTATGGTTAACAGCAAAATTCTGCCATTCCTTGAAACCTGACTTCTTTCTTGTGGGCCTGTACAGGTGCAGCCAAGCACCATTAAACATGCAGTAATATCCAATTGTCTGTGCTTAAGTTACTCATTTGCTATGGAAATTTCCCCTGAATCTATCACTGTGAGTTAGGAGCCTGCCCTGTGCTGAAAAACAGCAAAACAGATTGGACAGGAAAGGGAAGACTGAACTATTTGAGACAGCACTCAAGGCTTTGAGTATTCCCGGGCTCTTTATACATTTTTGTTAGGCCTTCCTCGCAGACAGATAAAGCTCCTTTGTTCAGAGCTGTTGCTTCACACAATGTAATGATGGGAGTGAAGCCCACTTTTTCCTTCCTGTGCAGGTCTGCAGGGGGACTCAGAGAACTTTATAAAGTTCTCTCTCAAATGGGAATTACTTACTAGATTTAATTTATTGATATTTTTAGATTTGCTGGAAATGCTGAAGAAACCAAATCTTGTGAAATCCATGTGAGAGAGATGGAAGTAGCTTTTCTATGTGCAGCACATACACATTGTCAGGTAATGCAAGAAAGAAACTTAAAAGGCAGAACCAGGAGTTGAGTAAGCCTTTGGGACTATCACTTATTTAGTGGACATAAAAGGAGGAAATAATGCAGTACATTTCCCAGCTCTTCAGGGATGTGCACTGCTTACTGTTAGTGTGATATCTGACATCAAATGTATTCCATTTTTGTTGACAGAAAGAGAAGGTAGTGTAACTACATCAAAATAGTGTTTGTGCTGTGAATAATTCTGACGGTATCCATAATGATACAGGAAAGAAACCAAGTATCATAGACTCACTGACGTTGTAAAAGACCTCTAAGGTCATTGATACACTTTTTAACATTTCCATGGACGGTGATTCCAGCACTCCCCTGAGCAGCCTGTTCCAGTGCCACACCAGCCTTTCAGTGAAGAAATTTTTCCTAATATCTAATCTAAACCTGCTCTGGAGCTACTTGATGACATTTCCTCTTGTCCTGTCAGTTGTTACCTGGGAAAAGAGACCGACCCTCACGTGGCAGCTCACGTTTCAGCCCTACTCTCTCTTTATTTCTGTTAATCTGGACTGGGGGCTTGGAGAAGTCTTGAGCTAGACTTAAACTGAGCCACTTTGGCTTAGTTGCAGTCATAAATGGAAATGAAAGCAGACAAAGTTTAAGTGGCCTTAAAATGAATAGGTTTTAGCCATTATTCCGTACTCTAAACGAATCAGGAACATTTTGTTGCTGCGTTTTCTGAATAGTGGTACCTATTTTTAAATTAAATGTAAAATGAAAGTTTGACTTCACTTATTGCACTGTTATCATAGAATCATAAAATGATTTAGGTTGAAAGGGACTTTCAAAATCGCCTCGTTCCAACCCCCTGCCAAGGGGGTTCCAACCACCTTCCACTAGCCCAGGGTGCTCAGTGCCCCGTCCAACCTGGCCTTGGACACTCCCAGGGATGGGGCAGCCACAGCTGCTCTGGGCAGCCTGTGCCAGGGCCTCACCACTGCAGAGTGAAGAATGTCTCCCTTCTATCTAATCTAAATCTATTCTTTTTCAATTTAAAGCCATTACCCCTTGTCCTGTTACTACATTCCCTCTTCAGCCTACACTTTGAATACCATTAACATGTCTATTTCCAATGAAATGCAAGCCAGTTCTGTTAGATGCCTCTCTAAGACCTAAAAAGGCTTGCAGCAGTGGATGCAGTGTCTGTGTATACAAAATCTCCTCACTGATTTCTCTGAGGGTTTTTTAAGCCCTGGAATCCACTTTGGTTTTCTCCAGATCACCACAAAAACTATTAATGACACTTCTAAGAATGAGAATGTTTTGGAATGTCTAGAAAAATCAATCAACCACTTCTTGAATTTGTCGTTCTGTGACTTTCGTATCATCCCTCAATCTCTGTTTCAAATAGGGGTTTGATGAGAGTTGCATTTTGTCTCTGCTTACTTATTTTAGGATGTTAGTGGTGGCATTTGGTGGGCTTTTAGGGTAAAAATATGTGCACAGTTTCAGAAATAATATGTATAATGCATGAAAGATCCTTTCTTTTCTATTTCTTTTCAAATGTCAAGTTCTGTGTAAAATACAATTTAATTGAATATATTTTTTGTGAAGTTGCATTCCCACTGACGCAAAGGTTTGTGACTGCTGCAGAACTGGAGCTGGATAAGCTACTGCCCCACGCCTTGCAGTGGTAGTCAATAGCAGCAAAAGTGGGTGTGAAATAGTGTATGAATAACGCCTTGCACCCATTTTACACTGGTACAAATGACAGTGAAATAAGGCTGAGAGCAGCAGAGAACCAGGCTGTGATTAAAATGTTCAGTAGTTTTACTGTTGTGAATGACCTCTCCCAACTCCTGTTGCTCCATTTCACTGCTCCAAGGCATCTTTTTTATTCATCTTGTTGTGCTTTGTGCAGCTTCTCCTAAACTTTTGACCAGCTGCCAAATGTTTTTTATCCATTGTGAGACATGAAAATATTTCACTCTTCCTTTGAGATTCTTGCAGTATGGAACCTCGTTTAACTTTCAAAGTGTCTAAAAGGAGGAGAAAACGTTCAGCTGGGAGGTTTTCTAGATTCTAAATGCATTCTCTGGCTCTCTTTACATGCGAAGCTTGAACATCACTATGTAACACAGTATGATTGCCCTATCACCTTCATTCTCTACTTGCTTGCATTTTCAGAAGATTCAGTCCCAGAGGGTTTAATTTTGGGAGTTATCCAAGCAATCATGACTATCTCTCTTCCTCCAAATCATATAAGCTGCTGTTTCCAGCCCAAAGCACAGGTTTCATGTGCTCTAAATACATATGAAATAAATCATTCTTATTTGTTTAAAGCAAACAAAAGCCCCAAACCTCCACTCTTCACCACAAATGCCAAGTGGGTTCTTTGAGATCCTGACATGTTTTTGCCCTCTCTGAGGTCAGTGGCACAATAGGGCGATACACATGGGGATCCTCCAGAAGAGCTATAGGTGTGCTTTAGAACTCTATGGTACAGGCTGATATCCAGAGCTTATCACTAATTCATTTTATATAAAAATGCTAATGTTTGTGCAGAGTTGTAATTCACCAATGTTATTTTTAAGAACTCATTTCTCCATTTTGTTCCCTGTGCCTGGAAATTGTAGCTATGGCCTTGGTGTTCTGTAGACAATTCTATTACTTTTATTCACTTCCTTTTCTTGAATTACCTTGCTATATCTTTTCAAAGGCTGGCAAAAGCTGTTCAGATCCATAATTATATGCATTTGGATTTTCATAATTCAAGAAATGTAACCCCCCACCCTTTATGGTGGGGGCTTTTCTGTCCTTCTCCCTTTGCACTTCTTCTAGACAGTTACATAATTATTCTAGGTGTGATGAAGAATTTGGCAGTTTTGATTCTTGCTACTATTTTATTTGTTTTCTAAATCATTCACATTTATATATGTGTATGTTTCAGTTTCCCTTCAGGAGATTTAATTTACATATGCTCAAAGCCTTATGAGTCTGGAATCTGGATAAAATTACTAAGATAAAGCTGAAATTTAATAATATTGTCAATCTTCCTTGTAAGCTCAGGACTTCTACTGACAGCATTTTTAGTCTGATTTCATTCTTCTCTTCTAGGTTTATTTTTGATACAGTTGATTCATTTCTGTTAGATTACTAACAGTATGCCAGGAAGATTGTGACTTAAATATTCCTTCAAAAATGTGAAGATGGTAAAAATCTGTCTTCATTGGTTTAATGTATTGATTGATAGCTAATATACTGTTCTTCTAAGGTACATGAGGAATATATACAAACTGTATTGACAAAGTTTTACATTCTCTTGAGTTTCTCTTTTTCATCCAAAGTTTCTTGTGTTTATTTACTTTGACAAATGTTTTGCATACTCAAATCTGGTGTAAAGCAGCATTTCTTCCTTTTTTGGACAGAACCCAGCCATGTGATCCATCGTTCAATGCAGATTCAAGCCAAGGAACCTCAGCCTCCTTGTGTCCTATAGGGCTGGAATGCATTGAGTTCCAAAATGTCCAGCCCTGCCTTCTAAATATGACTTTGGATATGAATTTACCAACTTACATTTTGGAAAAGGACATTAGTAAGATAATTATTCCTGCAACAGTAGCTTAAAAAAATAAGTTTCCTAAAGTTTCCTAACAAATATAGTCTTATTTCTTTGAAATTAATAACTTTCATGTCCATTCTACATCTTAATAGAATCTTTTCATCATATAATGAGCCATTAGTCTTTTCAAAAATTGTATGCAAATCTGTCCTGATGTGTTTAAACCCTCAGGAGCCACTAAAAGGAATTTTTTTTTTTAAACTAGACATTTTGTGCACTATTCCTCCAAGTGAAAATATATTAAATGCATGTAGGGTTTTTCCATCATCCAAGAGATACATTTCTCCAGCTTAAGTGCTTTTCTGACTTAGGGCATGGATCTGTGATCTTACAGAATTGAAGGACATGGCGGGAAGAGCCAGCAAGTGTGGAATAGGCTTTTCTGAGGTACTAGAAATATCCTGTAAACTCCACGGGACTCTGTCTATTCAATCCCCAAATTATACATTCTTTTAGTAATTTCTGGACTTGATGCAATAATTTCCTATGAACATACTCACCAACGCTTCATTTGTGCTTGGATTAGAGGTTCCTTGATATGTTTTTATGGAAGATGTCTGCTTAAGACCTAAGGAATGGCAAATGTGGAAGCTGATGAGCCTGATTTAAGTCAACAGCAAGCAGGTGGTTGTAGCTGGAGAGAAACATCAGGTGAACGTAGGGTCTTGGTTGTCTCAGTCACTGCGGCGGTACTTGGTATCAACATGTCAGTTGTTCTCCCTATACAACTTCATTTTCTAAAGAAAAAGGAAGTTTGATGGACTTAGAAAATTGCAGGCCTGATGGTAAATGCAAATAAGAAGGAAAATTTCTGAATCCTTGCGTGCACCTAACTACCAATTAATGTGGCACCAAAGCCTGCCTTTTTGCCTGTTGTTATCTGTGGATAGAAAACTGCTGATAAAAAGAGAGGTTAGGTTGTAACCCTTTGAAAATTTGTCTCTGATATCTTTAGTTAATATCTTTAACTTCAAACTGGCAACTACACTTTTTGTTATTTAATTTTTTATGACTTTTCTGTGCTTAAATCCTTATTATGTTTAGGAGGATAATATCCAGTAGATTGGGTAAAACTCAAGCAACTTGACAGTAATTAAAATGCAGATTTAGTTCTTCTGGAGTGTAATAGCTTTGAAGCATACCAAGGTCTGCTGAGGGAATCTGTTTTGGTTTTGTATCCTAATAGAACATAATGACTGCTTTCAAACCATTATAGTCCATCATGTTAGTGACTCCATATGCTGGATATCCTTGTCAATGATATCCCCTCTGAGAAAATGTACCCTCATGATGTGGTTGTGTGTGTGTGTGTCTGTATATTTTACTTTTAAATCCAAAAGTCACCTCACTTTTTAAGCAGCAGTCATCTCTTTTATGGAGCTTTGAACTTGGTTTGACTATTGGTTTAATTTTCACTACAAATTCCAGCTTCATGGAAACAAAGCTTTTTTTATTTGAGAAATAAATGAAAGTCAGCTAGAGTATAGGTAAAGGTGAGGTGTAAGCTTCTCACAGGTCTCAGTCTTGTATGAATAACATCTCTAGGACCATATAATGAGGAAGCTGCCCCTGCCCCAGGAGCTGTTTTATGCTGCTCTGTTGAAGATCCCCTGTGTTGTGAATGCCAGCCCCAGGCTGCCCATGGGCAGCTGCAATATTGAGCACAAATCAGCAGTCATGGGCTTAAACATTGCACCTGATTGTCTTTAAGATTGTTCCCAGCTCCATATCAACACAAGCTCGTGATGCCACAATCCTCGATGAAGGAAGAACTGACAGAGTGACTTTTCCTAGACACCGATGTATCAGAAATAACCAAGCTAAAGGGCTCGTGTTGAGACACTGAGGCCATGTCTGGGCAGGAAAGTTTTGCGCTGCTTCCCCATCTGTCAGGACTGGGAGACAAGATAAAAGCTCCCCCTTTCTGCCCCACTTGCCTGTTATATTCCCATTGGAAACCGTGAGTGGGAAAAGTAGGGTTTGTCTCATCTGAGTGTGGAGTCAGAACATCACCCAAGCCTTGGGTCACATCCCAGGTCCCCGTGGTGTGACATTCTAAATGTCTAAAAAGCACTGAGCGTATCCTCTCTTGGTGAAGGAAATAGGTGGCAGAGTGGAGTGTTCCTGGCCTGGGAATCCCCCTACCAAATTCAGTTCTGAGTTGCAATGCCTTGGAAATAGTCTGGGGTTATGATTAAAATGCTGACAGACCCTTTAACTTCAGCTGTGGGACTGCTGTAATGCACAGACCCTGTAAATTAGAGATATAAAGTATGTGTAAGTAGAACCAATATGTGTCTAGATATTCTATTGCTTTTAAAGCCCTTTCTGTCCTGTTAATTTTGCTCTACAGTGTGACAGTGATGAATTGATGTCTACCGTTTCCAGCTGCCAGGTAGACTGTGTACACATTTATTAAGATTAATTAAAAAGTAACAAATTGTAAAGTAATAACATTAACAACTACTGGAAAAAGTGTAGACGTTTTGACAGTCTTTTTGAATTTCATTAAAAGATGGTAGTGACAAAAACCCAAGAGACTATTTCTACTTTACTAAAGAAATAGGTCACAGATTCAATTACAGTCACTGAAGCATGGACTCAATCTATCATGGCAAATTAAGTACATTTTAGCAACCTACTTTCCTTTAAAAATTTTATAGACACTTTCACTGGAAGAAGAAAGACTGTAGAAAAAGAAATTGCAAACTGAAGGCTTTTTTTTCGTCTATTGCTACTGAGTGCTTGGCTTATTTACCATAGGTGTAAGACACAGAAAAAATCATTATGGAACATCAAGATATGTAATCATCATTTCTCTTCCCATTTTTCGTCTTTAATTAATGATATATCATTTGTTCTTCGACTAGAAAGCGTGGCTCAGATTGAATCCACAGTGCACCAGTTAGAGGCTTTGTTCTCTCATTGAAATCGAAGGACCCATTTACTTAGAAAAATTCACTGCACAACCTTTATGCAATTTTGGCACAGATCCGTAGTGTTGGGCTGGAAATATGTTGTAGTCCCAGTTTCAAATAAATAAATAAATAAATGAAGACACATGCAGCCTGTGGATATGGTTTAGCTGAGTGCAAATATTGGAATGATGAAGCACTCTTTTGCCCATAGCAGAATTGATTTCATGTTGACAACTGGAATTTATAAAGATCCTCTCTCAACAAAGTAGCAGTGGCCATATTTGCTGCATTACTACGGCTGCAACAAACCAGCAGCAAACATAAGAGCTGATAAGAGAGATGCAATTTGTTTCCTCTTTAAACATAACCCCAGATTTACTGTGGCACCCCTAGGAGATCTGTGCACTTTCATATATTTGGATATTCAGTGGGCCTTTAGATTGTAGAAACATGTCAGGGTTTCTCATTTATTTGTTTATTTTTTAAATCTATAACATTTGATAGTGCAAAGAAATCTGTCTGTCATACAAAGGAAACCAAGTGATGCTGATTAAAAGTAACACACTTTCCAAGGCAATGCTGATTAAATGTGTGATCTTCTCAAAGTACATTGGGGATAAGATGCTTTCCATTTCCAAATACGCCTCTCTCCAACAATGCTTTTTACTCACAGCTCAACAGTGTTTGCTGGTTAAATATTCAGGGCCAGATTCACTATCTCACTGTAACACCAGAAAAGCAAACAGCAAGAAAGGCTAGAGCAAAGATAGACCTGTGAATCAAGCTTGTGTTAAACTGATTTCCACCAAAACAGAGACCACAGAAGTGTCTCATATCCCTCAAGAGTTACAATCTTAGCACAACCATAAGCTCAGGAAGGATACTTCCAATGACAACCATAACTACATCAGCACAAGCTGTGGAAGGCTGGAAAACGCCCACTGCTCCATTAGTCATCAAATTCTGCTGTATTGCAGGGACCTCAGCAATCATGGGAATATTAGATGACAAAAAACAGACCTGCTTTACTCTGTCAACCTTAATATACTTATTTTCTTGTCAAAATTATGTTTCCCTTTCAAATGATCCCACTTGATTTCTATATTTAGAATACAATATTTAAGTAACTCCTATCCTGGGTTTTCACATAGGCTTGCTACAATCCATTATTCAGAGAGAAGTGATGGTGGTGCCAGCTAATGCAATGAAAAATCCTTTGCAGAAGATCCAAACCTACACAAAATTCTCCTTCTTGCAGTAATGTTCTAGACTTGGTACTCAACCCCATTTTTCATGAAGTTTCCTAATTTATTTATTATGTAATGAGCATAATATTTGATTTTTAGCAATATTACAAGAAAATCCTGTTGGGCACGATTAATGATATTTAATAAATTTGAACACATAAATCTTTGAAAATAGAGCAAAATAATAAAATGGCAAAATGTTAGGAAATATGAAAAGCAAGTTAAATATGAGAACTGCACCTCAGGAAGAGTCTGCAAGGAAGGAAGGAAGGAAGGAATACTGTTCAAGAAGAAATTGGAAAAGAACTGTTGACTTAATTTGGGTGCAGTGTGCCCATCCGCTTTGAACTGGAGAATGGAAGTGGACGCACGTCTCTAGTGGTGACAAGCACACGATGGGACACATTAGGGACTGGGGCTTAGTCATTGTACAAGTGAGAAGTAGAAAATGGGAGCAGAAAGACCACAAGAGAAAATTACTTCGTTTGCATACCAGAGAGCTGTGCATGAATGAATACTAAAATAGTAGTTCGGAAATTCTTGCACCCAAAGAGTTATTTATGCATTAAACCTATTCCAAAAGGGACCAAAATGTTTAACATTTTTCTAAAAAAAATTTTTTCGCACAAAAGGGAAAGTTTTAAAGTTCTCAAGGGGCTTGGCATGCATTTGTCTTTCTGTTGAAATGACTGAACACGAATCACAGAATCACAGAATGTTCTGAGGTGAAAGGGACCCATAAGGATCATCCAGTCCAACTCTGAAGTGAATGACCCATATGGGGATGGAGAATTAAGTTTTATTTAAAATAGATCAAGAATAAATAAATGCTTATGAAGGTATTTTGGTCTAACCACTGGTGCTTGTTAATTAAATAGATATTTTTTATCAAGATGTAGAATTCCCTCTAGCTTTAATACACTATGTGCATTTCTGTGGCACAGTGTTAGCAGCTGTAAATTGCAAGAAGACATGAGCAGGACTGTTTCTGCTCACTGTTATGCCAGCACATTGAGGGAAGAAGTGATTCTAAGAGCTCAAAACCATTTTATGAGTATCAGGTGGCTGACAGATAACCAGGCATGATTTTCCAGGCAGGCGGTTTCTGACATACTCCTGGGTGTGCAGGACACAATGGAGGGCAGCAGAGCTGACTGAGCACTGCTGTCTTCTTCACTCTTGCTGGGGCTCTGGAGGTGTTTCTGTGACATGAAGAACAACTTGTATGATTGGAAAGGTTTCCTCTCTCATTAGTGTGCGTAGGGAAGTTAACATGAGCAAGATGGCAGCAGTATTGTCTGAATGCTGATGCTTTCGAGAAGTGGTTTTGAGAGTGCTGCTTTGTGCTTGGCAGATGTGAAAGCCTAAACCCAGGTATGTTTAATGATGTCAACTGAAGACAGAGAAAGTATAATATTTACTCTTTATGTCCCTGTCTGTCCACTGCTATCAGAACTTGCAACTGATGTCATGGCTGAAATCTGCTCTTGTGTGTAGAGTGCCTGTAACAGGATGAAGCTTTTGCTGCTTGATCTCCTTGGAGAGTTGATATCTGCTTTTGCACCCTGTGCAAGAGGTGATGAGATGCTCTGCAGTGAATACACTTGGGAAAGAGTCTCTGTGAGCAGAGCCACTCATGTCCTGGCTTCTAATTACTACAATTATTTAACTTTGCCTTCTGAAGACCTAAATGACTGCACCTGCCTTCCTGTTAAAAGCATTTCTCTCTTTGTGCAGTTCTGCAGGTGTTATCAGAGCACTTCAGCTTAAACTTGGAACTGGCAGGAGGGTGTTGATGTTGGATTGTAACACACTGAGCTCTGACTTCAGAATTAGAGCTGATTTGAGGATTTTTCTATCACATTGTTGCTGGGAAGTTCAGGTTTTCAAGATCTGGGTCTATTAAGAGCCAACTTGGAAAGCTAGAAAGGAAACAGCTTTATCAAGGGTGCCAGTAAAGTCCGTGTAATATTGTAGTCTATCTACTTTTATTGTTAAAGGGTAACTAGGATGGGATATAAGAGATTGTGATTCTTTTGTTTTAAGTGGAGAAAAGTGAATAGGTTTATTCATAGATTATGCAGAACACCTCTAAAAATACTCTTTCTCCTAAACTGTCTTCTCTTGCTGTTTTGCATCTCATTTAAATAAGCACCTTTCACTGGAATATAGAAACATCCAAACGTACTGCTTTAAGTGTTCCTGTTCTTATATGTTAAGCTTCGTTAGTTTTCACACGTAATTGTAAAGAGTATGTAAGGTTTGGAAAAACAGCTTAACAAAACCATGGCTCTAGTCTTGACTGATGACAAATGCACATTTTTAGTCATAGTTAATGGTCTTGAGACTATTTACCTTCTTTGTACTGTGCCTGAATCATAAGAACTGAAAGAAGTCTGTCATTGTCACCATGCATCAGCTGGCATTCAAACTTATTTTATACAAAAGTCCTTTACTGCCACCTCTGAGGAATTATTGAAAATAGTAGAAAAGAGGGGGGAAAGCTACAACCCTCAGAAAACTACCAGTAAGAGCTTGAACCCATGACAGCAAAAATGGTTTCATAGTGTCTAATTTATCAGAAGAATCTATGGGTGCAGCTTTTTATTCTAACACCTCCATCTGGGTTGCAGTTTCGTATTGGTGCACTAGGTTAAATTGCTAACATCTAAAATGCCATCTGGCAAGAGGCTCACTGAAGTTGAAACTTGTATCATGAGTATGTTGTTGTTTCTGCATTCCCAGTTGGAACAACTGAAGGAGAGGAAGACATTAAATCGTAGGAGAACATCCTAAAGTCACTTGTGTGTAACAGTGATGGGTGCACTGAGACGCCTGATTGAGAGGTACATAACATACAAATGCTATTTAATGATTGGGGGAAATCCACTTTGTTCATTTTAAACCACGTTTGGAAAGGTATATGGAATAATGGGACAGATGGGGAACCTCCTTAAACAGTCAAGGCTCACTTTAACACCAGCCTGGTTGTAGGGAAAGAATTCCTCTCGGGATGGCTCCTCATCTGGAGCATGCTCCCAGTGTGTTGGAAGTAATGCCCATCTTTTGATGTGGTTTCATGGCTGTTTCACCAGGGATTTTAGAGCAGTCTGCCCAGAGCATCCTGCCTTAGGCTTAGGGTGAAAGAGGAGCTCCTGGAAGAGGTTTAATGGGCCTGATATATATTGCAACCATGTTTTTGAACTGTTATCTGTCTAGCATTTGGAACATTTTTGCAGGAATTGGAATGGTGCCCTTCCCTAAAAGTCACATGAATTTTCTTCATTCTTGTTTCCTGCTCTGTGTATTATTCAGGATTTTAGCAGTGGGTGAGCAAATTCTGATGGTGAATTCTCTGATTGCTTCTCCCCATGAAACTCTGGTGCACTGAGAGATACAAGTATGTGGCTCATCCCAGGAAACACGAAGATTCCTAAATCCTGGTACAAGTGCATAGCCAGTGCTGCTACTAGGATTGGGAATAAATACCTGTCACTCTACTCGAGTGAACCAGAGACTCTTCCAAGTCTGATTCTTTTAAGTTCCTGATTTGTTTTTAATGCTAGGCTTGGGAAATGCTATTCCAAAAAGAAACAAGGCTTAATGGATTACAAAGAAATTTTTCTTTTCTTTTTTTTTTTTTTTTTAAATGAGTCAATATTGTAAGTAAATAACACATACATATTCTTAATCAATGAGCCCATAAATAAGGTTTTCATGTCACACTGGAATAATTGACTCATTACTCGCTCCTGGAAGTCTGAGAATGAATTAGGTTCCAATAACATCAGTTTGCTGTCTCAGCTAAGTTAGCACTCAGAGCCATAAATAACTACATGGTTTAGCATAAATTTATTTATTTTACAATTTATAAAGTGCACTCATCACTAGGATTCTTGGCATGTATACAAAGATAACAACAAAATAAGAACATATTGACTAGTTTCAACTGAGTGAACTCCTTCAACATGTCCTTAATAAAGCCATATAAATCATCACCAACATCTCCAAGCAAAGGCATCAATAAACATAGAAGCCTTGGACATCGCCCTGAAAGTCAATGAACTAGGGAGTTTATCAGATCACCAGGGAGCATCTTCCAGAGTTAAAAATTCTCTAGCAAAAACCCTCTGAGTCAGCCTCAGAATTGAAGCCCACCAGATGATTACTTAAATGAGCCATTAGTGTTGTTTGGTGTGCTCAGTGCCTGTGGTGGTGCTCGTGGAGGCGGGCTGGTGCAGCACCGGTCGGACCCGAGGCTGCAGGGCTGTGCAGCACAACCCACGCCGTGCCCACAGACGGAGGGGAGGCTTGCCAGGAGCTGCTGTGTGCGAGCGCGCACTCCACAGCGCCTGGTGCTCTGCACTTGAGGGAAGCTCGAGAAGGAATAAAGACAGCATCTTGTCTGGGGTCTGGCTGCAAGACTGAAGGGAAGAGCTCGTGGAGTCTACCTCCAAAAGACTGTGGAAACTTTCTTGGTTGAGTGTGTCTTCCTGAGTGCAAATAGAGCTGAGCCAAATTCTGGGTGATTTGCAGTAACTGAAGTTTGGAAGTGTCTTGAGAGTTTATGTAACAATTTCTCACTCAGCTTTCCTCTGAAAGGAAAACTTGGAGCTGATTTTTCCCTGAAAGGGTTTCTAATGTTAGGAAGGAGGTTCTTGGCAGATGATGACTTTACTTACCCCAAGATGCCAGGCAGAGCTCAGAACAGTGCAATGAAGGAGTGCTGACAGCTGGCAAGTGGTTACAGCCCCTTCTCCTGTGACCCGAGCCTGGACACCACTGAACCCTACAGGGCACTGATATCACCACCTCCTCACCAATTCCATCCTCAGATGATCTGGGATGTAGTTTCGTTGTGTCTTTCACCCCCACCTGTCCCACTGTGCTGTTGTGAAGCTCTTGGCCTTTCTTGAGGGGTGCAGTGAGGGTTGGTGGCCCAGCAGGGACTGAGCTGAGCTGCAGCTCCCTCCACTCTGCTCCCTTCCCCTGCTCCAGCCTTATCACAGATGAACAGGGGCATCCCAACATGCCCCCAGACATGTCTGTGATGTCAGAGCAAGAGATTATTGTTAAATTATTATCCACAAATGTAGGACGTGTTTGCAGAACATCATTTTTCTGTCACTTTGCAATAATATTCGTGGTGCTTTTATTTACTAATCGAAGCTGAGGGTAATACTGAGGCATGGCAGGATTGTGAATCATCAGCCTAAAAATCCCCCCAGGCTAGTGCCATCCAGCCTTGGCACTGGCCCATTCCTGGCCTCCTGTTGCACACTCCAAGCCTTAGGCATTCTCTGAGGAGCAAGAGCTGAATGAAGTTTAGGTTGAGAGACTGTTAGGTTTGCTTCTTAGACTACCTGCTGCCAAGGAAGTGGCTAATCCATCTTAATTACAATTACATTTATTCACAAAGCATGTGGAAAATTCACAGCAGCATAAAAATAGTCCATGAGGCAGGGAAAAGATGCAGTCTAAATTTGCCAACCTGTTCACCTGTTAGTATTTCACAGATGCTCCTAAAGGGAAGGAATAATGTGTAATTTGTGACTTAACCCAGGAATTTAAAACTCTCCAGAGACCAATTATAGAGATTTGGCCACTTAGACTGCTAGCAGCTTTCCAAGCTCCACCTGAGATGCTCCTCCTTTCAAAAGTCCTTGTGTACATCTTTAATTATTTTCCATAGAATAATTGACACAGTTTCTGTGCCTCTTTCATGCAATCAATGACTTCTTCTAATGATAACCTCAAGATTATCACTGTATTATGCTTGAGAAATATCTGTAGTACTCTGAAATTGCCTTTTCCCTGTTAAATCTACTGATTTGATAACTCTTCAAAGCCCTTTCATAATACTGTTCACATGCAACATCTACAGAAATAACCACTGGGTTCCTATTGAGGTCAGTTCTATTTGTGGTCCCTTTGATGGTGCTTTTTCTAAGTTAGTTCTTAAAGGTCTTACTTTGTGTCCAAACTATGGCAACCAAAATATGGCCAGCTGATAACAGATGATTATACAATTCACTTTTCTGACAGACAGACTTCTGTAAAAGATAGACATAAGTACTCCTTAGGTAACAACTCACAAGACAGATGACATGCCTGAGTATGCAAACTGTCTTCACCTGCAAAAGTAATTATCATTAGGTAGGAGTCAGGTTAAAGTAGGTAGACAGTTAGTATAAAGGACAGGTCCTAAAAATCTTAGTTGTCTCCACAGCTTGGTTTCATCAAATGTAAGAGGAAATTTTCATCTTTTTTGGCTTTCTTCTGCATTTGAAGAGGTAAGGTTTATAAATGGTTACTTTCATTTCTACCAAAAATTCTCAAGATAGGTCTACTTGCTTGCTCCCAGGATGATGTTTGTGTGTACGAGAGAAAAACATAATTAGGCTTTGAGTTCTGTACAACATAATCCGTGGCAAGTATGAATGACATGAAAGGCAGCAGAAATTGCCTGGGAGGAGGCTGTTTTTGTTTGTTTTGAAAAAAAGAGGTTGAAAAGATTCTTTCTGCAGCTGATGCAATCTGGCTGTGTTTGCTCTGAGCTAGAGATGCTTGTGCATCACAGTAAAGGCAATGGAGGGGCAGGGAAGAGGAGTGAAGGGCTAAATTCCACTTGCTGCAATACCTGCTTTTGATCTAAGCTTTAATTGGATGTGATTTAGAAAACTGCTGGCATCACATGGGATATTACCAGCCTTGTTCTCTATGCTGCCTCTCCCTGAAGGAGCTGTTATATTTCTGTTTGTTTTAAGACTTCTCTTGCCCCTTCCTGTTTCAGTGAAAAAGCATTGAAGGTTTAGAGAAAAAAGCCCAAGGATTAAAGACACCTCATTTTCCTTCCCAAGTGACATGGTAACTCCTAGAGGTGTTTATCACATGCTGGTTTCATGCACAGCTCACACAGTACTCATCCACAGGCTCCTGAATGATTACAACATGTTATATAATGAGATCTGTTGTTCCTCCGTTTCTTTTCCTTGTTTTACCAAGCATTGGGCAGCAAAGGTCTAGTTCTTTTTTCTTGTTGAGTCACCAGTTAGTCACCCTTGGGCTAGAATGATTTAAATACGTTAGCATCCTTTGCAGATATTAAAACTGGCTCTTGCTTTTGACTGAAGTGCATAATGCATCCATGGAAAATACAGTCTGTGGTCAGTGCTTCCTCACTGTAACTTTGGGGATAATACCTCCTTATGGTAGGAAGTTCAAAGAAACCTCTGATATGTAGGTTTATATTTTTCAATCCGATCTAATCACTACAGAAATAAATTTAGTTACTAAATCAACGAGTGTTTCTGGCAGCTCAGATCTTATTACTCCATCTTGTGGAACAAGCTGAAAACGACACAAATGGTGTTATTCCAACATTTTCCATCCTGTGTACGCTTGCCTAATAACCAAAATACAAAGACTTCATAGATTTTCTGTAGACAATGTTGTTTAATGTCTATTTTATTTCTGAAAACTCGATTCAAAAAATATTTCTACATTTGTGTGACATGAACAATGACATCCGTCTGTATTTGAGTTCATACTGAATTGACTTTTTAATAGAGCTAACAGGGAGATGCAGGGTTTTCCTCCCCCTCATTTGAGAAAATAGCGTGAAAGTTCAAATCACAGAAGTTTGGGCTCTTGTCTAAAAGACAAGTCTTTAAGTCATTAGAGTCTGAAGCTCTAAAATTAAAATATATTTTGTGGCTGGTGACATGCTGTTTCCATTTTCTTTCTGTTGGGGGTTTTGTGGCTTCAATAGACGTAGTCTGAGATATTTTCTGTTCAATGGGCAGACATGGTTTTGTTTAACTTATCTTTCTGTAGTTCCACTGAGAAATTTTTTTCCCAACAGAGACCTCTGCTGAAAGCAGGAGAGCAGCTCTGCAGGGCTGCAGCAGGGCTGTGCAGCAGAGCCCTCTGAGGGCCCAGCTGTCAGTCAGTGGTGTCACACACAGGTCTAGTGGGTATCAGAGTAAAGCCACTGCTTATGCTTCCCCTCAAGACAATAGAGGAAATAATCATAACGTAGTTAAAAATCTTACTTTTTCTGGTGTTTCAAAGGAAGTGGGATATGATTGATTCATATCATGCCAGAGCCCTAATGCCTCTGCTGATATTTGGTGTGCCAGTAGCTCCAGAGGGGGCAGTCCATTTTTAAAGATGGAATCATGTAATATATTATGTGACAGAGTGCAGTTAAAAGATTCAGAAATCTTTTGGTTTAGTCGTACAATTTTCATCGGGGAAAGAACAAGACACAGCCCAAAGCAAGTGTAACGTAAGCACAACACTGACATCTGGTGTTTAAATCGGATTTAATCCTGGGCAAGGTGAGGTTAACAAGTGCTCTTCAGGGCTGTCAGGTGTTTCTGCAGGGGCCAGGATACAGAGGTACCTACAGAGGCAGATTGATGCCTAAGTGGTCTTGGTGGTAGCCTGCTGTCCTCAAGGGCCTGGACCTTTAGTTACTGGGAAGAGGCTCCTGGTATTTGGAAAATTTGGCCTGCAAAACCTGCGCTTCCTAATAAAGGGAATGAAAAGCTTGTGGCGAGATCTGGAGGTCCTCAGAATGATTCTGATGGATATTTGGGGTAATGAGGCCAGGAGGAGTTATTTCCAAAAGCAAGGTTCTCAACCAAGTAGCTAAAATTCCTAATTCGGTTTAAAATCTAATTAAAGATATTTTGTCAATAAAAGATACAGCTGAGCAGTTTTTCTATGCCAATTTATGATTTTTGCAGTAATGTTTATTTAAGAATTTATGTTATCTTCTTTATTAAAGTGACAGACTGACACATGCAATGACAATTCCTGTCTGACCCTTGAACCTAGGATAATATCTACTGTGTATTTACTGTATATTTTGAAAGTGGCAGGTGGGTATGATCAGTACTCACTTTGTGTGCTGTGCAGTGTTGACAATCATGTTAGGGAAGCCAAAACCTCTACTCTTTTTTGCAACTATGTCTGGTTTTTGGCTGATTTATGATTTTGTTTTTCCTGCAACCCCTGAAAGAGAAAGTAAAACAGAGTGGAAAATAAAATAGATTAAGTAGATACAAGTCAAACTTGCTCAGATAGCTTTGGAGAGCATAGTCAGTTCTGTATTTCAATGTATGCAATTAGTTCTCAGGTACAGATGAACTATTCATCCTTAACCCTGCCATTTATAAGGTCCCAAGAGAAGGAACAGATGCCATTTCCCTGTGACTTGACTTCCTGGGCTGGTGTGGCTCAGAAAAAAGGTACAAGCCTGTTTTTGAAAGCGGGTGTTGCCCCAAGCCTGGACTGAGGTTCAGTCGGGATCTGTTTGCTCTGTGATAAAAACAGATGAGGGAATACCTGAAAAGCTGCTGTTTATTTGTTGCTTCATCCAACACTCTGTTCCGCGATTCAGGCTCACCCCACTGGAAGGAAGTGAATAACCCCTCTCATCCTCCCCGCCCTGTGCAGGGCAAACCTTGCTGTAATTGGCACTGAATGATAAGGCAACCCTCTACAGAAGAGAGGCTCCTGCATGCCTGAGTTTAGTAACAGCATTAAACATCTGCCAGTGAGTGAATGGAAAAGATGCTGGAGGCGTGCACTGGTGAGCAGCACACCTTTAACAGAGGTACTCGTGTAGTTATTGTTCTGATCTCCAAAGTGGCCCACACAGAGAAATGTCCAAAGTGAGAGAGGATCATTCAGCTCATGTGACTGAGAAAACCTAGGAGGCATTAACGTGTGCCATGCCTTTAAAAATAGAGATTTTAGTTTGAATGTTCAGTCTTATTGCCTCTCCAGCCACGAGTTTTTTTCTACTAACAGCCCTTGTGGGCTCACCATCTCCACTCCCTGCCATGGGGGACTTGTTTGTACTCTCTATAAAAAGCTAGAAAACAAGAGAAGCAATAACATTAAAGAAAGCAAAGCCTCCATGAAAAAACAACTGAAAATCTTCATGACACACCTTGGAAGCTCAGAATGAAATAATTATTGTTATATTTCCAAAAATTACTAATGAATATAAAAGTCTGGCAAAAAGAAAGGAAGACATACATTCCTCTGAAGGGACTGATGAGGCAGCTATGGGTGTGGCTCATATACCCCAATCTGTTTTGCTGAATCTTCATTCATTTGGTGATGAGTCAAAAATCTATTTCTTCTCTTACATTTAAAATAGCCATTAAGGATATTAAGGTTTCAGCTGAACTGCTCTTGATAGAGTTGATTTCATTGTTTTCCCTGCTTCCCTGAGCATTTGCTTTGGGATTTATTGGTTTTCACTTTTGCACTGGAAGCTCACTTAGAAAGGAATGATGTTACTAATTTCCAAATGCATTTCTGAGAGCAAACCCAGGTGGGAGTGGTGGTTCTTAGATGGAGAATAGGGAGTATCAGTGTAGTCCTGTCTCAAACAAGAGTTCATATTCAATGGATTCCATAGTACTCCCAACTCTTGCAAAATAAGGCTTTTCAAAGTTCCTTGGTGCACATCAATGTGGAAAAACATCTCAGTTTCTGATCTTGGAGAAACTGTGGGGGCAGGGGTTGAGGGAAGGTAGAGAGGGAACCCCTGTAGGTTTCTTCTACGAAAATAAATCCTAGACGTGTTGTAAAGGACAGAAAAAGACAATATCCTTGCAGAAGACACACAATAAACCTATGCAAATTCAGCACACAAATTTGTCATCTTTAATTTGATTCAAATTCAAATTTTCACCTCTTGCTGCAGGCCAATGGAGAGGCTGGAATCCATGAAATGAGACTGAACAAAGTTTTGAGACTTCATGTCTCAAACCAAATCCTTTTTGTAAAACATACCTAATGAGCAACAAATACAACAGAATTGACACACTAGCACCAAAATATCAAATATGGATTACAGGAATTACAGAACAGTATATTCACAGCAAAGGACTCTGCAGCACAGGGCTGTGGGTGGAAACGTATTATCACTTTCTTCTCTACAGTTTGAAACAAAAGAGCTGAAGTCATGGCTAAAAAATTCTCAAAATGATACAAGATGTAGCTACTACTTTCATGTATTGGTACTTCTGTGTATTTGTGTAGGGCAGAAAGAGAAAAAAAAAGATAAATCATGTAAGAAAGGATGTTTGTGTAAGTACCAGTGTGTACCTCCTCTTTATAAGTGTAGAAATTCCTCCTTAGACTGTGTCAGCCACTCTATATCTGGAGCCAGGCTAGAAATATTTTTTATTATTATTTTTTATTTTTTAATTAATATCTCATCCTATTACTGAGATATTGTAGAAGTTATAATACTGTAGAAGTTATAATACTTCTACAAAAAGTCCTCAAGGGACTTAATCCTCTGGACAACTTTCCAAATGCCCTGTCTGCATAACCTGACTCCATCTACTGATTCCATATGGGGGCCAAGATCCCTTGGAGTACTTCCACCCAGGTCCAAAGCTGCAGGGTAATATCCAGGTCAGCAGGGAGGCTCATGCAGCAGGGCCACTGTTGGGAGATCCTCCCTTCCAACCCCAGGACTCCACTGAGGTGTCATTATATTTAAGCATCTAAATTCACCTGGTGCAGCAGGATGCTTTTATCACTTCGTATGCAAATGGTATAGAGGAAGGAAAGGGAATCATTGTTTATTTGCTTTTGGTTTTCATCTCCCACTATCTTCTCCTTTGATTGCAATAAAATGTTCTGAGATGTGAGTTGAAAACATTGCGATACATAATTTTAAACACTCAAGAAAAATATTTTTCATCAATTTTTACACTAGGAACATAAAGTGCCGTTTGAAGTAATGGATCACAATCTCAGTGTTATACAGATGCATTACAAAAAGCATCACTCTCTCGTCAATGTGACAAGAAAAGGTAATAACAATAGGATTTGGTTTCTGTATAATTCAGAGGCAACAAGTACTGTCTCTCTTTTCCCATCTGTGTACTCTAGAGTTGAAAATTAGATGTTCAGGGACCAAAAATGTTGTCAAAGGTAATGAGAGCTCTGCAGGCAAGCACAGAGTTTGTGTTAAAGGATGAGTCACTAATCTGCATAGGAATGGCAGAAGGAGGGGGCTGAGATACTGACTATTCCTTTTTGAAAAGCAGCTTCCAGACTACTTTCAATTTCTGAAAAAAGATATTTTTTCAATGCACACAAGTAAGATCCCAAATTCTCCAGGTTCTTTTGTCTAGGATAGATGACAGAGCAGATTTAATTTTTTTTCCCCCTTCTAGGGAAGAATTGAAGGAATGATAAAACACATCAACACAAGAGGGACACTTGAAAGAACTTTTGAGCTTAGGGAAAATGATTATTTGTTCAGTATTTTAAATGAATCCATTTTCTCAGCATTTGCTTCCTATAAATATTCTAGAAAATTAATTTATTGTCAGAAACTTTTGGGTAAATAGTAAGCCTTAAGCAACTACTAAAATATGTCTATGGAAAGGTAAAATTAAAATTTACAATATGATTTAAGCTAGAAATATAACTCTAGGATTTACGTTCATCCAGCTGGGAAAACAGTATGCTTAAATTAAACAGCTCAGATGTTGAGCATTCATAATTCACAGGCCAAAATAAAATAAAAAGTGCCTCTTTCACAAATGTTGCTCACCAGATCCATTGCATCCTGCACTATGGCAGGGGAGGAGAGGGATCATGGGGCACTAAGATGCATATCACAGCTTTGTCTATATACATATATATATGTATTTATACTTTAGATGCAGAAATGCAGAGTACACCTATGCATATTGCAATGCATTTACATTGCATATGGTTATATTCAACAGTAAAAGACCTGTAATATCTCATAATATTGGTAATAACTGGAAGACTTATGTTAATATTGTCCAACTGTATTTAATGGATCTTTTTATATATATTTTTTTGAGCCTGGGGATTGAAAAGAACTGACGAAGCAGCTGAATTGATTCCTCTGCTGTAGACAGAGTCTAGTGTGAGTGATCTCCCTTGATACCATCCCTGCTCCTCTCTTTGAGGTGAAAGGCCTGTTTCACATTCAGACACTTCTCAGCTTACTATTTATACGCCTCTCTCTTATTTTTCACCCTAGCAGTACTCTGAGCAGTAGTTCATTCATTTTAATTTAATCCTGTTCTGTTCCTTGTATCCCTCTGTTTGTCACTTATTCAAGCTATATTTTGTGCTGCTCGTGCTCTGGCAACTATGACAGTCCTCCTGCAGAGACTGGACTGGTGCATGGCTCTGTCTGTGGCCCTACACACTGGTTTAAACCACTTCCATAGGACTTCCAGCTACAACTGGTACCAACACTCTGAAGACCTCTGGCAGGCAGCAGCCATTGCAGGATTTTGGTTGGTGCTCATGGCAAAAAAAAAGAGAAATCATGAGAAATGACAGTATCAAGAGTGTAAAAATGAGGTGGTGTCAAATTTGAAGCTGTAATCTTCTTCTGTGATGAAATGGAAAAGTCTTCTTCAGAATTCATATACAACTGCAGAAACTCTGTTCACAACTATTTTTTGCATTTATAGTACTAAACTATCCTGAAACTTGTTTCTTCATTAATCTGCCTTCCCCATTGTTCTGCATTTTTAATGTAGAAATGTTAAATTCTTTTCCACAGTATGTAAATCATTTCCAGCTGCAATTGCTTTACTCTTGTCTGTTGAATTTTTTGTTTCTCTGTAGTTTACCTCAACTTAGTGACTATTACATGTTAATCTACTTCAACGTTTTAATTATTGATAGTACACAATGAAGTCTGGTTTTGGTTAAGTACATAAGGTACCTTTGCATAAAGCAGAAGATAAATAAAAAAAGAATCTGCAGACAATTTTCAGCTTATATTTCACAAATAAAACATTGATGCTCCCTTTTAAGTTGTCCATCACTCATCCAGCAGGTTTTGCAGACAGTAACAGTTCGTTAGTAATTTCAGGAGGGGAAGATGTATGATGTTGTAAATATTTAAAATCAAATTTGAAAAAAAGGACAGAGATGAATGTGATCAGAGTAACACAATGCTGAAGGCAACATTTTCAAAGCAGCTCGGTAGGTGTTGTTTTCCCTTGTAGGTGGCAGTATTGAAAAGGAAGTCAAACTGGGGCTAGAGCAGAGAACCAAAACACCCTGCCTGAAACTCACACAAAGTTGGAGTATAAAGAACAGGATAACCACTGCCAGATGAGGTGAATTCACAGACAAGGTGAATTCAACTGGGGTAGAGATTAGCACTGGTTAATTTTAGCCAGAGGTGGATTTTCTTAATTTAAAAAAAAATGGTGTAAAAGTTTAATGTCACCTCAAATGTGGCCCTGTGCACACAGTGATATTGCACGAACCGACTGCATTAGAGTGGATAAGATTTTTCAACATAATTTTTGCTTCAGAATCATGAACCTGAATGAGTATTTTCAAAACCCCCTACAATTTCTGCCATTTTTTGTATTTAGTATCCTTGACTATATATTTCCATGATACATAGCACAGAGGGTCTCATTTGCAATTAGCCTTTCAGAGTTTTATTCTTTGCCCTACTCTAATTACAAAGAACCTGTCTGGTGTCCAGCCAGGACTGCTACACTGCTGAACTCTGAGAAAGGCTCTGAGGAACTCAGTGCTTTTTAAAACAAACAACAATTGCTGATAGGGCTTTGGACTTGTTGTTCTCTGGGCATGGCAGTCTCAGGTGGTGAGCACCAACATCAAAGACTAAATAGCAAATTTATGTCTTTTAGCTCCCAAGTTACTTTGAATTGCTTCCCAGCATTCAGCTGGTGCCCCTTCATTTATTGCCAGGAAATGCCATACCTGAAGGTCTTTGATGCTATTATAAGTCAGTGTGAAATTAATAAATGAAAAAGCACAAACTTTTATACAACACATCAACTCAGCCTTGAGAAAGAAGGGGGGAAACCTTGCTGCAGTTTACAACCTCCTCATGGTGGGAAAAGGAAGGGCAGCCACTGATCTCTTCTCTCTGGTGACCAGTGACAGGACTCGAGTGAATGGCCTGAAGCTGTGTCAAGGGAGGTTTAGGTTGGATATCAGGAAAAGGTTCTTCCCCCAGAAGGTTGTTGGGCACTGGAACAGGCTCCCCAGGGCAGTGGCCACAGCACCAAACCTGACAGAGTTCAGGAAGTGTTTGGGCAGTGCTCTCAGGCACAGAGTGTGACTCCTGGGGATGGTCCTGTGCAGGGCCAGGAGCTGGACTTGCTGATCCTCGTGGGTCCCTTCCAGCTCAGCACATTCTGTGATGCTGTGAACTCAGGAAGTGTTTTTAGTCAATTAATTTAAAGCCAAGTTGCAGGATACAGTGGCATCTGAAGCTTCTTCCCTCACTTTGCAGTAAAATACTGCAAAAATTGGCATGGCAGTAGCTTGAATGTTTTTATTATACACTATGCCAAACTAGCATTAGAAACACGAAAAATTAGGTAACGCTAAAATAAAAATAATTTGAATAGTCAAGCTGCAGGGTATCGCTATCAATACTTGCATCAGTGATGAGCAAGGGTAGTTAGAAAGATCACCCAGGCCTTGCTTCTTGCCTTGTTTCTGTGCTGTAGGGCTGCACCACGAGGCAGCTCAGGTTGGGAGGGCCCTGGGGAAGTCTCGAGTCCAACCTCTGGCTCGGAGCAGTGAGCTGGGAGCTGTGAGCTTGGACCTGGCTCCTCAGGTCTCAGTCCAGCTGGGCTTGTGAAGCTGGATGAGTATTTTCAAAAATCCCTACAGTTTTTGGGATGGGCACTGCCCAGGGGTGGGCACTGCCCAGGCTCTCTGTGCTGCCCCAGCCCTGGCTGCCCTGTGCCCACCCTGCTGTCCCTGGGAGCCCAGGCCTGTTCAGCAGAGCTGCTCCCCAACTGGGCAGCCCCCAGCCCAAATTCCTTTCTAATAGCTTTTTTTTCTGGAATTTAGAATGTCAGAATTGTTTGGATGCTAAACAGATATTTTCCAAGTACCAGTTTGAATAGTTTTATATATATTTGGTTTTATATTCCTATAAAGTAAAATTCAAATTGTAAATTTTAAAATCTAGGCTTCGTGTTAGTTGGAACACAACATAATCAAAATATTTTTAGACTGACCCATCCTTTACTGTTGCTTTTAAAAATAAGAAATCCAAATAAGGTGTGTTCATCACTACTCTTTTGCTTTATTATTTGTCATATATTTTTAATACATAAGTGACATCTGATGTATTACTTAATCAAGAGAAAAAGAATTATACCTTGCACATAATCAGTTATTTTTGCCATATCAAAAAAATTAGACTAACAGATGAGGAAAATAAATAAGATGAACTTTAAAAATGAAAATGCTTAGCCTTTGGAATTTTAGTTGACAGCTTTTGAAAATTAAATTATAAGTCAAGTACTGATAGGTTTGATATCTTCTTTGCAGCTTTGCAGATGATGTATTGCAGCTTTAATGGAATATCATTTATCATCTGATAATAACAAATGTAGTATTTCTGAGCTTGTCATCTCTTCTGTGATGACAAATAGTCCAACTTGTAGCAGTGATAATGGGATTTTATAATGATCTCTCCAAACCGACTCTGCTCTGGCACAAGCTTTTTTACTTGAAATCTCAAAATACCTATTTAAAGATAGATTACAATAGTCAAGTTCTTCAGCCCTTCTTGTGTGTATAAGCTTCTGTGCTACAAAAGTTGCATTTGCCTCATTGATTTTAAAGTTTGGTCCATTGCATTTTGGTTGTTTTTATAGTAAAAGTTGTCTGGATTTACTAAGCAGTATGTTTGTCACAATTTTCTTCGTAACAAGGCTCATAGGTAGTAGTCCAGCAGCAGACCTTTATACCAAAGTAACTTGCTTTATACCAATATATGCGAAGGAACAGCAGCTCAATGTTATTCTATAAAAAAGTGGCCAGCTATGTATTGAAATTATATCAAATTACTTTAATTCACATAATTTAATGCCTTTAAAGGAAAGTCTTTTTTACTTGGTTGTATTGTTTTTATCTTAAATCATAAGCCATTTTCATTAGTGCAGTTGACTTCTGTGATACAGCTGTCTTGGTGTGTCTGTCCTAACCATTTGATCCTTTGAAAGCAGCCTTGTCTTTTCAGGGACTAATAGACAGAGTTTTAATTTAGTTGAGCTTGGCAGTTAAACTAGTCTTCAAGAGAATGACTAAAAATGGAGAAAGGGTGAAGAAAAGTGGATTTTGTTATGTAAGATGCATTTAAAGAATAACTAGAATATCTACTTCTTGTAGTCAAGCATCTATGCAGATACTGAAGTAAAGTACCCTAATATTTAGATATCAAATGTAACCTTGATGCAAGTAATTTTAGCAGAATTTCTTCATGTTGTCCTGATGTCTTGCCATGAAATACTTAAACAGGGCAGTTTAAAACATGTGTGATCAAAAATAGATTTTTCTAATGACTCTTCCAATCTGAAGGTATTAAAATCTCAATCTGAATTTCTCAGGCTTACTTCTGTGCACTCTTGTCTTCCAAGAAAATTAATTCATACAAAGCCATTTCAGAGACATGCATGAGAAGTTTAGGGGTAGATTTGAACGTTCCTTAAAAATGAAATGCTGTCCTGTTCTCCAGTGTAGTTCACTGAGATAAGGGAGCTGCTTCCAAGGTTGCTGTAATTTTCTGGCCTCACCACATGCTGCTGCTTTGTTACCACTTCTGCTGCTTTTTGTGTGAGAGTGTCCCATGAGGCAGGACCCAAAGGCTCTGTTGTGTGAGCAGCAGCGACCTGTTGGGGAGCTCTGCTGGGTCCTGCCTGGAGCCTTCCCCAGCCTCCAGGGCCAAGCAGGAACCTCACCCACAGCTTTGCCTGAGAGGGCCTGACATAAATTCCAGGATGGCGCTGTGTGGACAGGTGAAAAATTACTTTGGAGACCTCGGGAGCATCACAGGTGCTCTGTGCATCCCCACGGCTGGCTGGAGCCCTGTGGAGGATTCACAGTTCAGGACCTTCTCTGTGGCAGCCACTGTAATATTAATGGTGTAACGATGCCATCGGAGCAGAACGAGGCCCAGCGTGCAGCAGTTTGGGGTTTGCCTCCATGCACTGCTCACAACTGTGAGGCAATACATGTTTTATGCGAGTTGAATTCAAGACCTAATGTAGCTTTGCTGTTTTGGCACTGAACTTCTCTGGAACCACCGTGCCCACCCTTGATAGCCCCCTTAGCTCAGGAGCCCCAGTCCAGGGCCGGGCAGTGGCAGCTGTTTGCAGGTATGAACAGATGGACCACTTGCCTTTTTATCAGTGTTCTTTAGTCCCTCACAGAGGGAAAAGGAAGGTGCAAAGAACAAACAGCAAGATGGTAAACCTGGCAAAATGGCCCCGATTGTCCCTCGCCTGGGCTTCTTATGCCTTCCATCAGGAGAGGGCAAGGCGAGAGACGAGCCAAGGGGCAAATGAGTGACCAGTGACATCTGGCCAGTCTTGGGTGAACAGGGAAGGGACAGGTACAAAGCAGCGCTATGAATGGTCAGCCCACTGGGATGAATTCCCAGCGGTCTGCCCCACTGCTACAACCTAAGGTAACCCACAACCACAGCAAAGTACATCCATTTTGTGCTTTATAATCTGCATTGCTTTCCTGTCAGCGTTTCCAGATGACATTAAATCTTAAATAAGATTAATCCCAGATACTCCTTTTTATTATTGCTTTTATTTCTGAACAGTTGTAGAAGTTTCCAAATGCAATGAAGGATTTGCAGAGAACAGTCTGCTGAAATAGGAACTTTTAAAATTCTCCTATTACAGTCAGAATCAAGACATTTAAGCATCTTTAGTCTAGGAACTTCTTTCAAGTTCCTTACACCTTGTTCTTGTGAAAATGATGCCCGAGTAATTCTATGTCTATACAATATTCTGTGTCTAAGGAACCAAGTATGTGGAGTATCAAATATTTAATAATTTCAGTTGAACACAAATCATGCTCAAAAACGTCATCTGTGTTTAATGTAAACTGAAAAAAAAATCAAATTATGAACCCATCTATATAATGAAATATATATCTGCTGCTGAAAAATTCATAGAGAGAAAAAAACGTCACTTCAAAATACATTTTGTACATTTTATTCCGACTCCATAAAGGCAAAGTAAGAGCCTGCTTTGAAATGAGGTGGAGAATTATGCAAACAAACACCCTTTCCACTCTTGCCTTCAAGTATACCCAAAATTAGCACATTGGATTTTCCTTTTAGCATCTAAGTAATGACATAAAATCTGAAGACTGGGGGAATTGACTTGAAGATAAAAGATGAAAAAGCTGGAAGTGCATAGCCTGCCTAAGCAGTGATGCAGAGGGTACGATAACCATCTACAAGGGTATGAGAAGTGTTAACACCAAGGCAGGAGAGGAATTGCTGGGTAAGTGAGGGTGCAGCTAGAAGTTACAGGAAGATATTTGAAAAGGTAAAGTTTTGGTTGATTATCAGCAAGAAGCTTCTGACAGTGTCATACATCAGTTGTGGGAAAGTGTCTGCAGTGATCTCCCTTGGGGTACAGTTACCCAGAGTGGACAATCCACATGATTTAGGAATAATCCTGCACTTGTGGTCAGGCACTGGGCCAAAAACTAATCAAGGCTTTTTGACACTTTCAGATCCTCTGACTCTTCGTTTCTAAATGTAATTCTTGCTGGTGAAAAGAAAATCACCAGATTTTATATCCACACAAGCAGTTCTGTTATCTAGGAACAGATCTATCGACCAGCGCCGCAATCCTGCGGATGAGGAGCAGTGCCAAGACTTTCCTACCATAGTACAGCCTGAAACAAATGACTGATGTCCAGTGCTAATCATTCGCTTTCTGTCAGTTCAATTGCACATTCCTCTTTTAATGTGATCTAACCCCTGCAGCAAGGGAGATAGTGTACATCACTGCTGCAGTCAGCCTTCCATTCATCACCAGGGGAAGAGGCACCACTTCCTCCTCGGCTCCGCTGCTGCGCATCCTTCAGCCAACCCAAAAGGCCGGGATAGAAATTAATGAAAGCAATTTAAAGTTGGGGGGACAACGTGAAAATGTCTAATCTGAATTTTATGGAAACAAGTATGTAGGACTAAAAGCAAAAGAGAGGAAGCAGACAAAAGCAACACCAAAAACTGGTAAAAGAGCTCGTGGTGATAACATCCTGAATTCTCCTGTGTGCAGTCACTGACACATCCCTTTTAGCATAATATTTTCTGAAAATATGCAACAAAATCTAAATACTGAGTCCTGCTCTCAAGTAAATCCACATAAGCACGGCAGGAAAATGGAGCTGAAAATTAATTTCTGCATACTTTTCTAGGAAAGTCAGATAATCATAGGTAGGATGCAGTTGCTCAACTTTTTTTAAAAGAGCAGTTCCCTAGGCAGTTCCTTAGAAAATCTCTTGTATGTTCTGTTTTTGTTTTATTCCATCTTGCCTTCAGTTGCAAAGATCTCCGCAGTGGATAATTTTTAAATCTGCAAGCTGTATTTTCTTATAGCATATTGTTCATAATAATTGTTTGTGTGAATGAAAAAGAAGAATTAATTAGTTACACTGTTGCATGTGATTTAAGAGCAATAATGGTTTTACACCTTTGAGGGTAAATATTGCATCAATTTGATGTTCATGAGCACAAAATCGTCATATTCCAGGTGGTAAATTTGTTTTTTCTGCTGTTGAAGTGAGCTCTCCTGAATGTAGGCTCTGACCAATGCAGACTCAGTTTCCCTCCTGGAACTTTGTGAGATCTCTTCTAGAGCTTAACTGTCTGTTAAGAAATTATTGGATAACTTAATAAAAATTAAATGGCAGATTTGTGTATGTGACAGGCTCTATGAAGGATTATGTCTTAAACTGCAATTTTCAATTTGACACACTCTATTAAACACAAAATTGAATGTCATGTGTAATGGTCATATGGTTACATTTTACTATTAAAATTATCTTTGTGAGAGAAAATTAAATTTCTTTTAACTGAAATATATACAAAATTAAATACCAGCTGGCTTGATTAAAATAAGTATGTGTGATAGTCTTTCCTTACCTTTATCAAAGAGGTGATTTTCTATGCAAACAGATGCTTAGAACTGGTGAATAATGACAGGAAATTTATAAATTGTAATATGATTTAAACCACTGCTGTGTAAATGCCCATTTTATCAGGTTTTTGATTTAAAAATGTCAATATAGTTTTGCTTATGAGTTGATTGTAAATACATCTTTCCTCCTTCTACTGGATAGGGATTTCCAGTTAAGTTGTTTCTCCACAAAACAATGTTTATGTAGAGGGGAAGTAGAACAATTTATGATATCAGTTAATCAAACCAGGAAACAAATTATAGGACATGACTGATTATGCAATTTAAGAATCAAATATGCAAAAAGTGTTTGTCTGCTGACAGTTCACAATTTTTCCATAGATATAAAATAGTTTACACCATAACTGGGACAAGTTTGATGAGAGAATAAGACACTAAAACTGTTGAAGAAAATGATGAGTAGGGAATTACAGTGCTGATTATCCAGATGTATTGTTACAAACTGCTTTTCTGTGTTATCTGGGGGGCTGTAGAGTGGCCGTGTCCATCTTGGCTCACCCTGGGTGTCTTCCAAGTTAAATACACTTCTCTTTCCACAGATCCCTTGGAAAGACTTCTGTACTTAGGGGGCTGGAGGGCTGCTGAGCAGGTGTGGGGTACCTGGGCTGCAGCCTGAGCTCAGAATCTGTGCCTTTGCAGTTTGCCTTTAACAGGCAGGGGATGTGCACTCAGGCTGTTTGATTGTCTGCCTCTACACCCATAATCCAGCTTGCAGGATGGGGAACATGGTTTGTGACTTTTGGTTGGGTTTTTTTGTTTGTTTGGTTGGTTGGTTGATGTTTTTAAGCATATTACTATCTAGTGTGAGATCAAAAATCTCTCCCAGTGCAGATTCTGTGCAGCTGGTTTGGTGTTCCAGGTCTGGATGAGAGACACGTAGGGCTGGGGCTGAGGAGGCAGAACGTGGGTCAGATCTTTCTGTTACTTGCAGGTGCTGCTTTTGCCTGGGTTTGCTCTTCCTTTTCTGAAAAACATTCCAGTACACTTGAAAAAGAGAGTGGTACAGCACATTTCCATACAATTGGGTGTTCAGGTCCAGGTTTGTGTCCCAAAAGCTGCTTTTCCCTGTCCTCTCTGGGGTAATTGTTGAATGGGGTTTCAGTAGTACTGTGGCAGTGAGGTGGGTGGGAGAGCGAGCTGCATAATTTCTGATGCTTTCTGACTGCACTTCAAAATTCTTCTGGGAATTTGCCTTGTTCATGTGTTGATTTCTTTGTTTATTTGTGGACTTTGTGAATCTCTTTAGTCAACACACCAAAAAAAAGTTCTATAATTTTCTGAATTAACAGGAGCTAATGTAATCAGGCAACAAAATGATTCTTTCAGTGTTGCTTTTTGTGGTGGTGTATTTGTTATTTGGGTCTTGGTTTTGCTTGAAAAGGCAATTTAAAAGAAACTGTGCAGACGAGAAAGGTGAATTAAAGGAATCCTTTTGTGGGGCACGAGGGGAAACTTTATCACTCCTCATCAGATCAGTAGCAATGAGTGGAGAATGAACTATGGATTCCTTTCACCTGTTCATACTGTTCACTCATCCTACTGTAAAAAGCCATAACATAGGCTCCATATTGAATATAGTTACATCTCTGATTTATATGAAAGCACACCTGAAATAATGTCACAGATTTCAGAGGTCCACCCTGTGTATGTTGAAGAGCAGAACTTTCCAGGTAGATGATGCTGATGCTACATCAAGCATACAATATTTTTATTATTTGCATGAATCATGCCTATGACTCTTGGGTACCTGCAGGCACTAGATTTCTAGCAGATCTGTGCATTCAAAGGATTCATAAAGTACATTTGAGCAAACAAGCTACCTACTGTTCCTGTTCATCATGTCCCTTATCTTAATAAATAATGAAGGTGCCATGGGCTGACAATGAAATATTTTGAAAATAGTTTTAATGTATAGCTGGCAGAGGACCTGTTGGGCATTGATAAATTACACAAACGGAGAGGGTGAGAAATCTGTAAAATATTAATGGTCTGCTTCTGCAGCCAGTAAAGGAGAATATACCTGTGCCTCACGTAAGGTGTTACGGTGCCTGTGCATGGCTAAAGGGGCAGTTTGCTGCTGCAGGGTTCGTGTTTTGGGAGTGGGGCTCATTCCTTGGTGCTGCTGCAGAGAATGAGCCAAGGGCTGTAAACACAGGGCCTGGAGATCCATCTGCCACTGCCCTAGCAGGGGGCCCACGAGGCAGAGCTGCTCCCATGGTGAAGAGCTGTAGAAGTGGCTCTTGGCTTGTGAGGAGTGAATTTAAAAGGAACCCTCTGTGCCCCAGTGCTCTGGGTCTCTGTTAACCCCTGGATGCTCAGTTTGCTCTTTGCTGGTGGATTTTGGATTGCACTCCCTGGAGGGGCTTTGTATGAGGGAATTTAGGAAGTATGGGCAGATCTGTGGGAACGCTGACCCCTGAGGAAACAGGGCCCTGTGTTGGTGATGCTGTGAACGGGGAGGAGGGAGGGGATCACAGCTCTTCCTGCTCATGTCCTGAGGTCAGGAGCGTGCTCATTTTCCTGTGCCCTAATACTCAGCCTATTCTTATGGGTGGAAACTTCTCTCACACTCTTGTCTTCATGGGAGCAATAGCTAAATACTGCAATTATACCCCAGGGGATACTTTCTATAAAACTGTTGCTCAGCATTACTATAAAACACTGGACATGCAGTTACATACTGTCAGGAAGCTCTTTTAGTCCCTGATCTGACAATGTTATCCCTCTTTTAGAAACACTGGTTTTGAGAGGAGCTCTCCCTCAACCTGGTGGTTGTTTTGATCTGGATATTTTTTATATGTCAAATGTAGCTGTTTGAAGCAAACTGCTATTTGAATTCAGAAAATCAGGATTTCTGTGATGCACAAAAAATTTTTTTTTGACATTTGAAAATTATTGAGTAAGAACATATTTTGGCTATGAAATGAGTAATGAAGCAATGATATAAAAGGGGAATAGCAGCATGACTTCAGCTCACTTGTGATAATGATTTTATTTTATTTCTGAACCATTATGAAGTGGAATTAAAGCTACAAATGTTAGTTTCAGTGAGAAGGATAAGCATAGGTATAAATAAGAGAAATACAAATTGATAAAGAGTTTAATTTTTGTGGTAACTATACTATAACACTCAAACCACTGTCTTAGCTGGGCTATGTATGCCAAGGAGAGGTTTTGACTGGTGCCCAAGCCAGCCCGAGCCCCAGGTGCTGGCGGGCTGTGCCCCTCTAAGCCCTCCTGCTCCCCAAGAGCCACCTGCCACACAGCATCTGCCCTGAGTGACACGATAACATGTGTCACTCATCTGTCCATTGCATGCAGTTCAGAGAGCTAAACCCTTTTAAAAAATGTAGTGGTTTGGGTTACACCACAATGTACCTTTTCCCTTCAGAGGACAGTGTTGCATTTAGCCAGAAACTGTAACTGAGGGTTGAAGTACAGGTATAATTTTTTTTTTTCCAGGCATGTTTTCTATGTCCCAAATTCTGTTCAAATTGCTTACTAATATCTGAAATTAACATATTTTTTATTAAAATTATCTGGTTAAAAATAAAATCTCTGTTTCTGTCTTAGCTCTGAAGCTCAGTTAATAGCTTTAGTCACTTTGAACTATGCTCATTACACAGCCTGAATTTATTTTAATAAGAAACACACAGATGTGCAATCCATAACACGATCTAATATTCTGTATGTGAGCATGCCCTGTGTTATATCTGATATTGAGTTATTTCACTATGGAGCATAATTATCTGTGCAGGAAAACTCTTATTTAATTTCACTGAAAATTATGTAAAGATTTTCCGTACATCATGCACTAACCTTGCAGCTGGATTAACATGATGGACTATCAAGTCTTCTTTAGGGACATAATGCACTGTTGGGTCAATAGCCCATGAACAAAGAAGGATTTACACAATAATCTATAACAGCTCTTTAGGAGCTGTTATGGTCTATCAGGATAAAAATCTGGTAGATAATACATATAAAGTGCATACTTGCTTGAGGAAAAACAAACATTTGACTGCTTAAATTCTAGCCCTTTAAAGGTCAGATTAGATTCTTTTAACATTTTGAATGCAAGTTTACTTGTGAGAAGATTTAAGTCTACTTGCTTAATTGTGTGCTATGTGAGGAAAATGCAAGTCATTAAAATACACAACAGGTTTATGGAAAAGACTTGAGAATATATTTTTAAGCTCTCAGTGTTTCCTTTGTAGAGTAATTTGTGATGATTAATATCTGCCTTGGTGGCCAGTGAATTGCAGGAGGGGAACACGGGGACCCAGCAGCCCTGAAGGGTACGGGAGCTCCTGGGGTGCAGCATCCTGGCAGAGCTCTGGTGTTCCAACACACCTCTGGCTACAGTGCCACTGCTTCCCTCTGACACTGGCCTGGATGCAGGTGCCCCTAAAGAGCAGTTTATATCCTCAGGGGACAGGGAGAGAGGCCAGAACTTTTCAGCTTTTCTCAGTGAAATTATATTCTCTAGCCTTACACGTTAAAAAAAGAATTCTATTCCTTGTCAGATTTGTCCTTCCAAGCTCACACAGCGTAGGATGGCACCTCAGCTGTCGTATTCCAGTCACAGCAAGAGAGAAGGGGGGATTTTATTTGGTTGGGGACTTTTTCTGCGAAGAGACTAGCAACTCTTTATTGCTCTTATGTATAACGCTGCTTTTTAGCGCTCAGACTCAATGTGTACGTTAGGAATTTAGTTTGAAACATCGGAGCTGCCTTCCCAGAGGCGTGTCCCAGGCTGTCCTGCAGCAGAGGGCAGCAGAGCCGCAGCATCCGCCGCACCGCCGGCACCGGTGTTGACATGGCACTGGGCAATGGGGCATTTCTGACATTGCCCTGACACATAAACACCTGGAGCCAGGTTTTCAAAGGTTATTTGCTCACTAAAAGAGGAATTAGCAAAATGAACTTACATGCCAAAAGTAATTTTGAATATTCTGAAAAGCCTATAGTCCTGTGGAAAGATTGATTTTCAGAAAAAGCCTCTGCTGTCGTCAGGGTGGGAATGGAAATTAAAACATGTTCAGAATAATCGGGCCAAAGTGACTCTTGGGAAAGTGCAGGCAACAGAATTTAAAATTATGTAATTATGCAAAAGTGCAGCTCTTTTTGCTAGCATCAGGCCACACTGCCTCAGTTACAACCCTCACATTTTTTTCTATTTCATATTTTTTATTGCATAATACCTAAAATACTGATGTTAATAGGAAGAGTAACTGTGGTTCATAATATATTGTTGTATTTGTCATTGTGCAATTTACTTTTAAGTCATTACTCTACCTGGTACATAAAAAGTCAGCAAATTATCAGAGTTTATTCCATTGACTTTCTCACACCTTGAGAAATAGCCCATTTGTATTATCACAGTTTGATATATTTCCCATTTACTGAGCTTCTTTGGCAAGCTGGCATTTTAATTTAATTATACTTTTTTGCTAATGGTCTTTATTTTTCAGTGTCTCTGTGGTAAAATGCCTTTAAGGTCTGAGGTTTTTTTTGTTTTCTTTCTTTCCCTCCTTTTAGCATGCTCTAGTGTAAATTTATAAACTGACAAAATTCAGTGTAAAATTCCAAGAGGTGAAATTAAGGAATGTTAAGAAATCCTGAGTTGAAATGATTAACTATTTCTTCACTTTGAGAATGTGATTTCTGAATATATTTAGTAACATACAGCCCTAATTAGGACCTGCAATGCAAAAACAGCACAGCATGTATAACACAGGCATTCAGGAGTTTTCATGCCGTTTCACCTACGTTGTCTAAAAATCTTGTTATAGGGTTCAGTCTCAGACCACTGAACTCAATAGGAGCTTTGCTGCATTTTTTCCTTGTGGATAGATCCTTAATCCTTAATATATATCCCTAATGTAAATTAAAGCTACTGTTAAGAATTAAATGCATATATTTATAATAATGCTTTCCATATGTGTTGGGCATTGATGTAAAATTCCATTTTAATACGTAAATTCACTGGTTTTCACTCTGTAGTCCTTTTTGTAACTTCTCTTAGCCCCTTGTCTTCAGAAAGGTGGTACAAACACACTCTGCTAATCCTTTTAGCATCCTCATGTTTGCACCATCACCTTCCTAACAGCCAGGAACTGCTGGATCTCTTTTCCTGGAACATTAACAGAAGTTTGTGGTGTGATCCCGAACTGTTTGCTTTGGCACCTCTTAGGAGCCAGAGAGAAGAGGGTAGGAATTTTTCAGTGGCGGGGACATTGCACACTGGGGTGTGAATTAGGAGATCAAAACACAGCTAAACAAATGGGAACCGTGCTGTAGGGATGATGGAAAACCAGGAGTGGACATGGCACACCTAACCTCCCTCAATTACAGCTTGACTGAAGCACTGAAAACATTCCAGAGAGGGGAAAGCCGTGGCATGGAGAAAATGTGCTGAAAACCTGTGACTTTTTTGAATTAGCACCTTATGGAAATGCAAGTTAGTGACACTAGGCCTAACTCTCTATCCTGCACACCCGATAAATCCGGATGACTGGGATTTAAGTTCCAGCTTTGATATGAAAACACAAAATAAGAATTCACTCTGTCAGTCCTGAAGCAAGGCTCTCCAGTTTCTCACAGAGTGGCTGCTTTGCAGGAGTGAACTTGATGCACACTTTAGTAACAGTTATCCAAACTGGAGTGCAAGTTTAGAGAAAATTGACGACCTTTTTCTCTGCTGCATTCCCACTATGATCTTCCTGGTTTTCCTTCTGCCATTATCTCTCTGTCTTCAACATTTGTGCTTTTTACTTTGCATTCTACCCTTCAAAATTGTGACATTTTCTTTCTCTGGCCTGTGTTCACTTATGCTGCTGTGCCTTATCATGGAGAGTTGCTATAACCACCTCTACAACCACAGAGTTGTGTACTGAGATGTGTAGCTAAAACCGAGCCTCTGAACCAATACTTGAAGATTCTGTTAGTGCTGAGTTTCTGCTTGTAAGGATTGGGAGCTTTTTTCCCCTCAAACTTTGAGTCTGCTTACCTAAATTCAGCCTTGGCGTGGGTAAGGCATCCCCTTCATGTGCTCAGTTTAGAGTTTCTGCACTCCTGTAGTTATCACAGCTAGCCAGGTTATGTATTGAATACACTGTGTGTTAATGACAAAAACAATAAGGAAATTATTTGCAGTAACCACAAATTAGAACTTGGTGCAAGCTGAGCTGTACAGCAGAGTCAGAGCTCCCTTGCTTTAGCTGCTGTGACAAGTGCTGCTCGTTCTCTGTGCACAGCAGCTCTGCGAGATTCAGTGTCACAATTACACCTTCCTAACTGAAGAAGTCACACAATGAATATAGGCACTTGCTGGGTTATTTAAAGGGTCTTGCAAAAGATTTGGCATAAACATCCAGAAGAGCATGAAAATTAAACCAGTTCTTGGGATATAAGAAAAAATGCTGTTATCTATATGTGAAGTATTAATAATTTTTTTTTTAAATTTTAGTTCTGGTTTTTCTATTAAAAAAAGAGAATGAAACTCAGAAAAACCATAAAAAATAGTTCAAGGTCTTGAAAGCAAATGCATAGTGAGATTTAAGGAATTCAGTGTATTTAAATCCCCTATGAGAGTGTTAAAAATGAACAATTTAATCAGGAGAGGAAAAAGGAAACAAATGACAAAAATGTCCTTTAGCCAAGTGACAGTGCCTAAAAAAAGTTTATGTGTTAAAAAAACTTGAATCAAAAATAATATAGAAACCTAACATTAAGATTAAATAACCACTAGACAGTTCAAAGTGGTGTTGTCAAATGCTGATTCTCCATCATTTGAAATCAAGAGTGGATATCTTTCCGGCTAGATGGAGTGCAGGCTGCAGAGCCTCTGCTTGTCCATCTCATGATCTTTTTCAGACTGGCTCTTTAATCTGTTTGTACTTGCCACCATCCACAAAGATGTATGAAGCTTTTAATAGAAAACTATTCTGTGAGGCCTCTTTCTATCATCAGAGCAAGGGCAGTAGATAATAACCTCTCATTTTACAACTTCCTCTGTAAATGTTGGCTTGACAATTAGCGTTTTCAAAGACTAAGAGCAGCCTTCAAAGACAACCATCACCAAACAGAAGGTTGGTTGTCGAACCAAACATCAGGATTAATGGCAGAGCATTAACAATGTGACAAAATCTCCCCTGAGTGTTTATTTGGTGCCATTTTCTGTCCTCACCAATACCCGTGCAATAAGAGGACGTCAGCTCAAATATTCCCAAAGTTTGCTTTGAAGAACATATTTACGAATCCCACATTGGTGTGATAGTGACCTGGAGCCCTGGGAAGCTGTTGTGGCTCCCTGAAGGAGGAGGGGCGGTGATGCAGGGGCGGTGGGTGTGGAGCTGTGCCCTGGCAGGGTGCAGGTCCCGGCTCACCCCAGCAGCACTGAGGGAACCGGACAGGTCCTGGGCTCAGGCACACCACGCTGCCTTGGCCTCTCAGGGACAGCTGCCTCTGTTTGCAAGTGGTCAGGGAAAAATGTAAAGAATGGATTCTCTCACACTTCTTCCAAGTTTTCACTGTGCTTTTGTCAAAGTTCAGCGTACGTAGCTGGTTGAAAGTTGAAATTTTGACCAGACATCTTTTGCTGCTGATCTGAGCAGGGATGGCTGCCTGGGGGCTGAGCCTTGAGCACCAGGCTCTCAGTTTTTGTCTGTTCCAGGGGCTCTGCAGGCTGCCATAGCAGTGGCTTGGTCTGTTTAAATCTGAGTAGTGAAAACCATGTTAACATATCCCATCAGGATGGCTCTTCATAAGGACAGGAATAAATCAATTAAATAAATGGATCATATAGTTCACAGAGAGCTCCTCTCTCATGCAGAAGAACAGAGGACTGTTTGAAAGGACTGTCCAGAACTGGTGGTGTATATATTTAAATAATTCTTTTGCTCATGCAAAACTGAGAAGTGCAAGTTATATACAACAGAAGGAGAACAATGGGAGGGAGGTCTTGACTGCATATTTCAGAATAAAGTTGGAGTAGAGCAAAACCAGAAGACGTTTGCCTTTACTCACACTGTGCCCTAAAGGCCTGGCATATGGTCATAGCTTTACAAGGAAAATAATTTTTATTCTTCCATAGAAAATAAACAAGTTTTTTGTTGTTGTGTGTTTTGTTGTTCATGGGTTTTTATAAAATCCACAAGTATCTTTCTGCTTTCTTTCTGTTTCATAGTGTTCTGCATCCATTTTTTTGCTTGGAAATTAACATAGCACTGGACATGAAATAATTTCATATACAAGCATTACTATTCCCAGTCTTTTACAATGAACAGGGACAGATGCAAGTGTTGCCAGGTGGAATCTTATACTCAGAAAAGTCTTGCATTGAGTTTAGATTCCCTACAACACCTCACACGAATCCAGTGTAGTTTAGAGAGCTGTTACCCATTAATTATATTCCATTTTATTAGCTGGTGTCTCCATAAGTCATCAAAAGTGAGGCAAAAGAAATTTAAAAAAAAAAGTTTTCTATCAGTTTTACGTCTGGATATAAACAGCCTCAGCAATTTGTAGCACTGACAGAATTAAAACTTGTGAGCAAAGTCTGTCCAGCTGCAGTTCCGGAGGAGAACTGTTCCGTAGGGCAGCAGGGTGGGAGCAGGCACTCCTGCCGCTTACACTGGGCAGTGTAATTTTGGAACAGCCTGTTGGCTCTGGGAAATTCATCAAAGTGCGTTAAAGCAGACTGATAGCTTTCAGTTTAAATCTCCTAAATGTTGTGATGTGATGGCTGAGCTCCAAGATTTTTAAAAACTAATGCAAATGAAGAGCAAATGGAATTCATGTAGAGGAAGTCTTTTAAAAACTTTTTAAAACACTATCTAAGGACAGAGGAGCTGTAATTTTATACAAGCTGAAGACAAGAAACGAGTGACTGGAGCAGCTGAGCATGGGGCGAACTTTACTGCTTCAAAGCTGACAAAAAGATACTTCAAAAATTTCTGAGAAAAACACAGTAAAATTGGAGAAGCTTAAGAGAAGAGCCAAAAGAATTATTCCAAATCTGGGACACCAGTGTTACCTGAGAATCCAAATCTATTCTGCTTTTTGAAGAAAAGGTTAACTAGTGATTTGATCAGGGTGTATAATTATCTTCTGGGGAGAAGATTTCACATTCAGAAGGGCTCCTTTAATAAAAAAAAAAAGGGGTAACAAGGGAAAACAGCTAGAAGTTAAAGCTAGGAAAAATTGGATGCAGGTTTTCAATATGAATGTTAATTAATCATTGAAATGCCCTTGTATGTGGCAATTTTCCATTGCCATTTAATCAAAATAAAACAAAGCAGAACAGTTCTAGAGGGATGCAAATTTTGGTAGCAGAATAATGCAAAATACTAGGAATTGAAGTAACTAATCAAAATAGCTTTACAATTTTAAAATTGAAACCCAGACCTATTGGGACTCTATTTCTTCACCTCCATTTGGTTCAAACACCTCCCTAGTGAGCCAGTGCATATTCTCTGACACTTTAGTATACTGCTTCTTTCCTTTGCTCATTTGAACTTATTAAAAGAAGAAGGATTTTGAGACTGCTGTGGATTTTGGTGGATCCTCAGTGATTTGGTGAAGGTCTCAGTTTCTTAAGAAGTATGTATCTGTCCCTGCTTTACCTGTTCCAGGCATAAAAATTAACTGTGTGACCAGGCTGCAATAGAATGGTAGTCACACATGCAGAGAGTACGGGTGATTGCTGGTGAAGAGGGTGGTCCAGCTCCCACATCCATCAATCTCCCCATGCCTGCTGTTACAGTTCCCTGTTTTGCTTCTGTTACTCTGCTACCTTTGCTGAGCTAACTTGTTTGCCTGGGAATAAAATTTTGGGGTTTTATTTGGTTGGTTGTTTGGGTTTTTGTTTTTTGTTTTTTTTTTTTTTATTTCCATACAGTTTAGTTTAGGAAGTTTATCAGTAGAATCTACTTGTAAGGACACTACGACCAGCGTAAGAGGCAGGAGTATGCAGCAGAGTGGGAAGGGGGACATGCAAAGGGAAAGGTGGATGGAAGAGACCATCCTGCAGCACAGAGCCACAAATCAAATCAGAAATTGCCTGCCTGTGCCCCAGCTGCAGTCACATGCAGTGTGCACGCTGCCTGGTGATAGATTATGTTTTCAGTGCTTATGAAACTCAAGCTACCCGTAGACTTTTTTTGCTACTGCTGCAGCTTTATATAACTGTGGCCATTACTGTTTCTTTTGTCTTTGTTCTCTGGAATGTTTAAGAGAGTTGTGCACATGCTGTTTAACGAGATTTATTTGGCCTGCAAGCTGCAGATGGGCAGAAATCAAAGGAGGTGGAAGTGGACATTGACATGACCTCCAGCATGTTGTTTATGGAGAACATCCTTCTAGTGATGTATGACAAGTCTGAGGTCAATGATTAGTATCTATTAGCTCTTTGAAAAATGGAGAAAGCAATAGTTCCTGATGGTGCATGTTTTAGATCTGGTTAAAATGGAGAAGGCTGATGTGAGAAGAAAAAAATGCTTTAGTGTCTATGTATACAATTACCACACATCACCAGGGCACGTTAACACTCCAAATACGTACACACCAGTTTTGTCAGTAGGAAGAACTGTGGTCTAGATTCCTTCTCCTGTCTCCCCTCTGAAACAGATGGATTTGATTATTTATTATTATTCACATCTTCCTTCTTTTTCCTTTAAATTATCTTCTTTTCTTTTTGTTTTTGTTGGAAAGCTAAATCAAAGAGGAGCTACACATTCAGTTCTGAACACGGGGAGAGCTGCAGTGACTTGCTCTTCTGCAAAAAATAAGCATAAGATTTTGTGTGAGCCACCTTATGCCATCTCTCCTTTAGTTCAGCCACATCATGAAAAAAGGGATAGGCTTTCAAAGAACTTGGGGAAATTCCAACCTAATATGAGCATGAGAAATCTCTGCACATGTCTAAAGTAGTTGATAAAATGATTTCTGACCAGATTTAAGCCACAATATTAAGTGATACTGCAACAATATTTTCAAAGTTCAGCAGTCTTTACATAGACCTTTTCTTCATGTAATTGCATACAGCATTATGAATTAAAAGAGATTGGTTATACCCACCTAAGAAACTGTGAGCAAATCCAGACACAGTTGAAATGGGGGTAGCCAGAAGTGTCAAAAAAAAAAAAAAGTTTTTACAATTTCATTGGTAAGACAAAAATATCTTTTTAATTTTACAAAGGTTGCCTATACTTCAGGGGGAAAAAAAAAGACTGAAAAATTAATTGTGAGCACTTAGAAGAAATAATACAACAAAATATTCCTTCCCTCCTATTTCTTATACCAACAACAAGCACTTGTACTCAGTACACAATCCAAAATGACCATTGTCCTTAAAATGAGTTCAGAGACTCTTTATGCCATCAGTTTCTCTTCAAAATTAAGTTTTCTCCAGCAGCAGCCCCTCGTCCCCATTACACTGTACGTGTTTGAGGAGCTCAGTGACAGCTGCCCTTCACCTTGCCAGTGTGCAGGTGACAAAGCCTCCAGGTGAAGTGATGGTTTGGGTAAGAGACTGCAGGGGTGAGCCTGCAGTGCCTCAGTGTCTCTCCAACAGGCTGTGCTAGAGGACATACTCTGTTTTGAAATTATTTGAATGCACTTTCAGGACCGGAGGAGGGGGAGCTCTATTGTCTGCAGAACTGAGGCTTGTGCAGAGCAAACTGCGTTTGTTTATGGCTGGGCTGAGGAATAAACTGATCCAGGGGCTCCAGGCATGTAGCTGCCAATATTTCCTCATTGCTTTGGAGGTGCAGCCTGATAAACAGAGGACCCAAAGTTTTATGTAACTTTCTGTGAACCATTTTGCTGATGCAGGAAGGATTTTAGTTTGGTCCCCAGTGACTCTGCTGCAACAGAGCAGGTTCCTCTGGGGAATCCCGTGCGTGGGTGCCTCTGTGGGGATGTGTGTGCATTATATCTGCATTTGTCTGCTGTCATTCAGGTGTTGGCATCTGTGCTGCCTGTTCAGAGCAACGAGATTCTCTAGGATTAGCCCCTAAATCTTAATGAAGACCTCCTGTCTTCGGAAATCCTCTTCCACAATGGTTTTCAGTGCTTTAGGCAGGCATACAACTTTCCCATTCATAACTTGGAGTCTTATCCTTTTTTTCTTTTTCCTTTTTTTTTTTTTCACTCTTCTTTCACTGAAATTAAATGGCAGTGGTTGGCTCCAATCACCACATTCTCTCTCTGCTTAATTTCTGCTACAAAGTTCTCCAGTTCTTTTATCTGCACAGCTGTTTTTAATGGGCTGTTCAGAGAAGGAACTGATAATGGGCACTTTGTGCTGTTTGGATTATCACTAGCTCTAAGGTTGGCAGCCAGCATTGGCAACATGCTCTTCTTTAGGCAGCATTTTTTTGTAGCTGGACAGCAACCCAATGACACCAGACAAAGCTGCAGCAGCAGCAGGCTGACAGCAGCAGTGTGCTGAGTGCTCCCTCTGCTTCAGCCAATCCCCCTGTGCTGGGACTGTCAGCCTGGGAACTGGCTTCCTTCCTTTCTTTCTCAACATTTTTACTTATCCTTTATTGCTGGACTTGTCTTCAAGGGAAGCTAAGGGTGAAGTTGAGGTTCATGAAGATATAATACACATACAGAAGGGAAGTATGAAGTGTTTCTTTTTTTTTTATAAGGCTGGTTAATGGATGTGCAGAGTAGGGGAGTGTCTAAAGGCGCTTTTGAAAATGCCCCAGCCTTTCCCAAAATTGTCTATAAGCCTTGTCATTTGTGAAAAAATATTTGAGAAAACAGATAGTGTGTAAGCAGAGTCTCTATGAAGGCAAAGGAGGGCTTGGATACATTCACAGTTAAGGTGATGCAAAGTAGAAAACAGCCAGTCCATTCTTTATATGCTCTTTTGACCTCTAGAGAATTTGGATATCTCTACAGTTCTCTAAAGGAGAACAGTGAGAATATATGAAGAAAAGAATAGGAAGCAGAACTTTCCTAACTAATAATATTCTTCTCCTGGTTGTTAATGTATCCATCAGCATAAAACGAGGATGTATGATGAAGAGTTTGGGCTTCGTATTTGATCCCTGTATGGACTATCAATGGACTATCATAGTTTTAAAAATCACTATACTCTTAAGGTCAGGCCTGAGTTTCTATTCTGCTTTGTGGCAACATAAAGCAGTTTATTCATCCCACTGAGTAGCTCAAAATACTAAACCCATTAATTTAGCTACATAAAAAAAAGTTAGGTACTAGTTCTGGAGCCGTTTCACGGGGTCAGGCACTATTCAGTGTGTCTTCAGTTGCCAGGGGTTTCCCAGAGCTGTTTATTCTCTGTAATGTGTTCTCTAGTTCAGGTACCAAAGGATTTTGCTAACCGAGTTAGGATCTTGTTGGTTTCTGCAAGTTCACTAAGTTTTATCTGAGATGGCAACATTTTCTGATTTCCATGTGAGTTTTCATGTGTCTAGATTGCGCCGGTGCTGAGTAAATTTATCTGATTTTTATTATTTTGGAATTAGGTTGTATAAGTACATACAAAAAGTCAACAGTTTGTCAAAGCTCCAGCCATAAGAAATATGACATGGTATTACTTCTTAGCAGTAAATACTTATACAAAATACTTAGCATAAATTAATAAATGCTAAAGCTTCTCTTTAGTTTCTAGGAAAAAAAATCCATCCTCTTGACAAACAGAAAAAGAAAAGTACATTTTTTTGAAAAAAGTTTATTCCCAGAAGGGAGAAACACTCAAATAACTGAAGTTGCTTCTGGAAAAGTCATTGCCCTCTTCCTGCATTATCAAAAATTTCCAGAAATTTTTCAAGATTTTTCCCTAACACTTCTTGAGAAGCTACCCAAAGGACACCAAATAACCCTAAAATTATGCAAAAGGTGGGGTGAAAGAGAAAATTATAATAAACTTGTACTAGAGCCGTCTAGTACAGAGCCAGCCTCTGAGAGAACCTTGTTATCAGTATACCTGGCACATTGCTTTAACTTAAACCCTCTGGAGAGTATGCTTATTTTTCCAGAAGATAAAGGTCTATGAATGTACTCTGACAGTTCTCAAAACCAGCGTGAAATTATCTTGAACCTTAATTTCTGAAAAATTGTCTACCTGGGGTTTTTTTGTATATGCATGGAAAAAAAATATTGAATATAATAATAATATTTAGTATTTTAATCGTATATCCCATCTCTTGCATTTCTTTGCACGTATTAATTGTCAGGACACCTCTGTGAGTTAGGTAACAATGTTCGAGTGAATGGAATAATTCACAATGAATAATTTATTTGGAGTTAGTTTCTTGGCTTGCTCTCAGAATATCCATCAGAATCTTACCACTGTTACTACGTTAAACATTGAAAGGTTGGGCTTTTTTCTTCATTTTTGCATTCTAGCTGCATTTAGCAATCCCAGATAACTCTGTTCTGCTTTAAGCTATTTCAGCTACTTTTTCTGTGCTTGATGTGATAAAATGTTAACATAATGCTAAGAGAGTAGGAGGTTGATCAGGAGATGAGCATATCCAAGTCACAAACCATGTTTTCCTTAGTTCAGCCTTCACCATTCATTCCTTTGTGATGTGTCAAACCCTCAAGCCAAGGCACTCCAGGTCTTGGGACGCTTCCTTGCACTGTAGAGATGGGGCAGTTTTCCCTCAGTGGTTAAACTTGCTTTGCTCTAAAATGAAAGAGCATTAACTGGAAGTCAAGTAAAATTTGTAAAGTCAGCCTGTGTGGACAGTGGCTGTTCAAAGTCCAAACAGAATCCAGCAGGCAGGAAGAAATTAATGTATTTAAAAACTTGTGCTTTACAGCTGCTACATGACTGAAACAGATTTCCAGCTTCGAAGGGCAGACATCAAATTCAACTGGTAAAAAACCCCAAAATTTTATTTTTGAGGTAGAAAGAATTGAGAAGAAGGAAGGAGGAATTTTATCACTACAAGCATAGCATTGACATATTTAAGATTCTCATTGTTTTATTAGAAAAGGAAATATCGAGTTCCCAAATATTCCTTGAAATCAAGAACCTGACGGGAGCCAATTGAAATCTGTTGGAAAAATGTCTCCAAATGTTTCAGTAGGACTCAGATCAGGCCTTCAATGTGTGAAAAAGCAGTAGCTACAATGAAAACTTGAGCTGTACTCACTCTAGCAGGATTTAGTAAGAGAAAGTGATTATGATTACTGGATTTCATAATAAGTTTAGAAATCTTTTCCTGCTTTGGTTTAAAAAAAATGAACAAACAATGACAAAACTACAGGTGTTTATAACCCATACTTTATAGTCTGAAGGAAAGTTTTCCACATCAACTCCAATACAAAGCATCTGTTCATATTATTGACACTATATTGTATTGTCAGTTTCAGTAAACTGATGTTATTATGGACCTAATGTATGGAAAGTGTCATGAATGAAACTGCACAAGGGCACGCACTATCCAAGACTTTAAAAAAAAAAAGTTATTTAACTTTTAGGAACACTAAAAACACAAACTGTGTCACATAAAATTAGAAATCAGTTCATAAAATAGTAATAACTGACCTGCACAATGTAAATTTCCTGAAATGTGCACTCATGTTGGCAGCAAGTAACAGCTAATGAAGGGAGTTTACAGAGCTGATTAACAAGGCCCTATGCTTTTTATTAGACTCATTTTGTTAATCCCTAAAATTAAGGAATTCCAGGTGTACGGAGCCAAGTATGCAAATGATTTCCTTCCGTCTAGCTGCTGATTTCATAAAAGGTCCTTCAAAACAGTGAAATAAAACACAACATGCATAATGTGGAAAGCTTTACTACATATGAGAGAACAGTCTGGCTTTACAGAGTTAAGCAGTGTGCTGTAAACTTGCCACAGATACAAATTTGAACAAAGCTGTAAAATAGGTATAAATAAATAAATTAAAGGAATGAATGAAATGGAAGGGAAAAAAAAAGAAAAAAAAAACCCAAACAACCCCCCCCATGCCTTTATTTACTGGTTGTCAGTTCAGCTGTTCTTACAGCTGAAAACAATATACTTAAAATTGAGCTTATCAGACTAGTGCAAGGCATACAGATCTCTGCTGGAGCAGAAACAGATGCAAAATGATAAAGGAAACCATCATAATCTGCTAAAGATGTAGCAATTAGTCTGGTGGTGCTGTGGTACTGTGGATGCTTCTTACGTACAGTTACACTTGGAAACGGGCTTATTACCTATAATGTATGCAAATACCTAACTCACTTTAATTTGGGGTACACAGGCCTGGCACCATTAAAGTCAATGATAAAGCTCCTCTGACTAAAACAAATATACACCCTCAAGCTGCTCATTACTTTCACCTCCTTTCATCTTGTCACAATTCAGCAAAGTACTTTAGCATGTGAGGAGTCCCGGTAACTCTTAAATTAACCCTAGCATTTGGAATTCGGCGGGTTATAAAACGTGTGCTACCTTTTGGGCAGAAGCTCTGCTTCTGTAGAACATTATAGAGACAATTTATTCTCACATTAAATTTAAAAAGCTTATAATTTCTGCAAGTCCTACATTATTATGTTTCGGGTTGCTCTTTTCTCCATATAGCCATGGATAGGCACTGTCCATTCATCTGAGAATAGTTCTTATTTAGCTCCTGGGACAAGTGGGGCTATAAAACATGCAGGAAAGGGAAGAAATTCCAGATTGGCAAGCTGTGGTTTACCTGGAGTCAGTAAAAAGCCATGAGGCCAAATCCTGGAAATGACTAAACAAGGAGTGAGTTCAGGGGGAGGTAACAAGCTGCTACCAAGCACACTCGTAATAAGAGACAAAGACTCGGGAGTCTGAGATGAGACTGGCAGTGGCTTTGACGTGATGAGAAAGGTACTAATTCCACACAAATTATTCAGCTGTCAGTCTCTGTTTGCTGGAGCCCATGATAATAGAAAGAAAACCCCCTATGGTGCTTTATCACTTTTCTTGCGTTCTTTACAATGACTTTTAAGTTTTAGTTCTGAGGGGTGATCCTCACCCGGTTAAATGGATGAGGTCAGCAGGAATGTCCCTGTAACCTGAGCCTACTCACAAGTGTGTAGGAGGGTGTTTAGGTGGGTGTGAGCTATCAATCACATCCGGAGGGAGGAGGAAAGGTGAGCTGATGTCGCCCAGCCAGAGCCCCTCCCTGGGAACACAGTGTGCTCCATGGCCTGAGGCTGCTGAAGGCATGCGGGGAATTGCCTGTTCAGTGTCACCTCTACAGGTTAGACTGGCTGTGGGTTTTCCACAGAGCAGCCACTGAAAGGCTGCTATCTGATCTTTCAACTTAATTTTCCTGATTAGATGACATAGAGCTGTCCTGTCAATTTACATATTGCACATGATTCCCATGGATAGTTCATTTCATGTAAAACAAGTTCTTCGTTCAAGCATTTTCTCTCAAAATCTCTCTTGGTCTCAGGACACCACTGTTTCAAATACTGGTTTGGGGGAAATGAAACAAGAATTGTCCTTGTCTCTCGTGTAATATGTGTGATTGTGATTTCTGCATTTCAGATTTGATCCTAATATATTTCAAAATTATATTTATCTAGTGATACACTGAAAACAGAGAGAAAGTATTTACTTCCAACCAGGCTCACTCAAATTTTAAAAGGTGCTTGAGAGGGGGAAATAATTGCATTTACATCTACTTCACCATAACCAAGGAAAATGGCAGTGATGTAAATGACAATACAGCCATGGGTGCTTTTAACACACTTGTACTATTCATGTGCTGTTATCTGAGACACTGATATTTGCATCCTCATGGACCAGCAGTGCTTCCAGTATATTTACTTATGGCAAGAAAAATAATAAGTGATAAAGAAAAAATAATTGATACAGGTAAATATTAAGAGGCTATTTCAGTTACTTGAATTTCCAGTTTGATACATGTTTGTTGATAGAGCAGACAACCATGAACTGTGTGCCGAGGTTTAAAGTTATTCACTGGTTGCTGGAAATAAGTAAGAAATACCTAATCTCACAATCTTGGAGTTAACCACCCAGTTCAGTTTGCTGACTGCTCAGATCTGAGTCCAACTTTGAGTCAAATAGAAAATATTACTATAAATCTTATGCAGTTAAATGAAGTGCCATTTTTCCAAGTTGTACTTTATTAGCACTTGTGTGCTGCTACTACAAATCATGTTAAAAAGGCTCCGGAGCAGAGTTTGAGTAAAAGTTGAAAGCGTGGCATGTGGTTATTATTACAGATTTAGTCAGGGCACAGTAGCTGTCAGGACGTGGCTGACAGTGGTGCTCACACCGTGTGAGCGCGCAGGGCAGCAGTTCACAGCCCGCCGTGCTCAGAACGTGCCAGTGCTTTTTTTTGGTCCCCCAGGAAAGATGTAGGAGGACGTGATGAAAGGCAGTTGTGAATGAGCATTCTTTGACAAAGGTCAAATGCAATTGTTTGCCATCTGCCCTTTGCCAAGCGGGTTGTATTTAATCTCAGCCATCATCTTTAGCAAGCTGTACCAGAGAACTGTATGACACGCTGTGATAACAGTATCTTTAGATACACCTCTCTGACATGCAAGGATGTCCTTTCAAGTTGCAAATAAAACATTTTGAATAAAATCACAGGTAGGGAAAGGCTTCCATTAAACGAAATCAGTAAGTTTATTATTCAGCCTATCATAAATACAGAAGTAATAACAGATTTCAGCGTTCACTGTAAATTCATTGCGAAACTGGTATAAAGAAAACCTTTTACAGCTGCAAGAAGTACGTCACTCATCCAACCCAGTGGTAACAAGAGTAAATACAGCTCAGAATCGTATTATCCAATGTGCAAAACAAAGAATTCTTTCATAAAGTCACCTAATTAGTCCAAGTAATGTACATGTTCAAAGTCTAGGCATTAGCCAGATATACATGTACAATTATACTCTAAGAATTTTGCAGAAGAATTATAGGATTTCTTTTTAAAGGACTTTCTTTTTGAAAGGGAACTAAACATGAGACCATTGAAGTTTTGGGTTTATTCTGAAAAGACTGAAAACAAAGTCTTGATCCTTTTGTCATTTACATGCTTGATTGCTGTTGATTTTATGTGAATTAAATGGACCTATTTATAGGAGTATGCAGGAGACCAGAAGTGGGTAATTCAGTTCAAATATATTTATTATTGTATGAACAAATGCAATGAATTGTGAAGCTCAGACAGATACCGGGGTAAGAAGGTATTTGTGATCTGACTAAAGCTGACTTCGCAGATTTCCTTTCAAGATTTCAATTTCACCTAAAACCAGATCATCTAAAAAAGGAAGTTTTATTTTATAACAATGTTTAGATGGTAGTAACTTGGCATTCTTCTTGGCTCCCACCTTTGTGCATAAATTTCTGTAGTAGATTAAGCCACTGCATTCCTCTTGAGAAACATACATCCCCAGGAGAACCCCACAGGGCATGGCCCCAGCATCACTTTCCATATCTCTCTAAGGCAGAATTTCATGCAAAGCCACGGTGACCTGTCTAGTTATGAATTTCATAGACTACCTTATATCCTGCAAAGCCAGACACCACTGCTGGCATTGTCCACCTCTCCCTGTGCCTCAGGAGACACGGTGCCTCAATGCTGCTCCTGTGTCTGACTCTTCTCCCATCCTACAGCCAGCTTGAATCAATGAAGGTGAAGAGGATTTTGTAAGCTCAAGCTGTTTATTTAACAGCTGAACGTAGGTTTCGCATCTTATTCTTGAAGACCTGGAAACAAACTATGAGCTCTTATGGGAGCTCTTCCAAAGCTCCTCTGTGCAGCCTGATGCTTTGTTCTCATCAATTAATATTGCATTGTCATATTATTGTAGGAATTGGACTCCAAGGGAGTATTGCATCAAACAAGTTGTTAAAACGTGCTGTATTTCAAACTCCAAATAAGATTGGAGTCTGAGTTCATGGTAGCACACGTCATGGATAAATAATTTAACAACGTAGTCTTTCATATTTGCAGAGGATGATAGTCAGCATTCAGAATAAACTGCCAGAACCAGCAATAGTAATAACAGTCATTTCAGGAAAGTTACACAAATGTGTGAAAGAATAAAGCAAATCTTCTAGCTTTAAAATTGTTCCAGGCATGGACTAAGCACAGACTTTGGTCTCCTTTCATGTTATAATTTTCAGGGTTTGCTTTCTCAAAGAGACTAAAGCATATATTCAATCAAACTCACTGCACTAAATCTGCTCTGTGGTTTATCTTGAGCTTTAACTTCAAAGTGGTTTTACCTATTAAGAAACTGATTGTTCCTCTGTAATTGAAAGAGGAAGAAACTGTTTTCAGAGTACGAAGATAACAAAACTGCTTTAATATAACATGACATACATGTTGTAATTTATATATGTTGGCTCAGGTTCTAGTGCTTACCTGGTCTAGTGTACATTTCTCATATGCACATGACCTTTAGATGGTGGAAAAATCTCTTTTAGAAGGAGGACAAACTTACATTCTTACTGAAGGAAAAGAATCCATAGATGTGGTGTGAATCAGAGGTTAAATTCAATTTCTGCCTTTCATGTGATAAAAGGCACCCATTCATAGCTCTTGCAGTTCATGAGGATTCTGGAAATTATCTCAAAATGGGTGTTGAGAAGAAAGGCATGGTGAAATAATTTATTTCATCTAACTGAAATGATAACTTCTACTCTGTTTAACTTACACTCTATTTTCCTGAGTTTCATTGTGTTGCCTGAATGGGTGGCAGATCACATTTCAATCCCTTTTAGAACACCTGACTCCCCATGCCCCTGCAAGTTGTGAATCCAGAGATTCGAGCTGTTTGCAGTGCAGCTTATTTCAGCATTTCATTGTCATTGGCAAGATACAACTGCAGACACAGCATGTAGGTGGTAGAGAACGTTTGGTGTGTAAAATGCAGCTCCTATTTTAAGAACAGGGAGAAGGTTGTTTTGTGTTAGAAGAGACCTTTATGCCTTCGAAGCAGCTCTCGTTAGAATAGGTTTGATTGACTGTGAGCCTCTTTCGTTACTTTTTCTGTAGTTCTCCTACAGGCAAAGATCAATTGATGTCACACCTACCTGTTTAAAAGTCATGAGAAAATCTCTGCTGATTGCTGCCAGAATTACAGCCTGCCACAAACTGCCTCATATTCAAGAATGTAATGGTTAGTCAGAACCACAGCGTTAATTCTAGCACAAGCTGAACTTGAGCTTCTCAAAACATTTTATACAGTAACTGAGAAAGAAACTTGAAAAGTATGGGATTTACAAAACTAGTTTGATCAGCCTAGAACTACTAATGTGTGCTCTGCAGGATGAAAAAAAAAGTGTTTATGAATAATCATGGTGCAGTAATTTTAAAATATCACTCTATTTCCCTCTCTTTATTAAGGAGAAAATCTTTGTCAGTTATTGTTTTGGTAGGTGTTAGCTGCTTGGTAATGCTAAACTGTAGCATTTTGTGTCAGAGGACAAAAACTCCCAGAGTGTATATGAATTGCCAATGATGTTTAGGTGACCTAAAGTTTAATAGCTTTAGCACTAGCTCTGTAAATGAAGGAAAAACAAAACAAAAAATACCTCAGACCATACATTAGCTGCCAAACCAGCAGAACCATGGTTATTTCAGCCAGTTTTTAAAGTTGTTAAAGTTATTTGTCTACTGAGCATTAATTCTCATGCAATTGAACTGCACAAGCCATTCATTCCACACAGAAAGAAAATTGAGTTGGTGCAAGCTGCAGTGTAAATATGGAGCTATCTTCTGCCTCCCTCATACACAGATGATTTAAAAAATGTGTTGAACTTGGAGATTATCATATTGAAACTCACTATGAAATCAAGTGGTAGGAGGTCATCCAAATCCTAGCAAAGTATATCAATAGCACAGCATTAACTATTGGGAAATAAGTTTGGAAAAAGAAGATTCTCCAGAAAAGTAAGAAAAATATCCCATTGTGCAGCTACACAGCAACAGAGGGGTTCATCCTGAGATGTTGCATGTCCACTTGGTCGGGATCAGGCCCATGGGTGCTCAGCTCACAGTTCCCTGCCTGTGAGTCTGGTGTTGCACCCCAGGGAAGTATTGAATCAAATCTTTCGAATTGTTGCAATTGTTGAGCAGAAGGTCCTTTCAAAGTGTTTTGGGTCATTTGGTGGCCATGCTGTGCTATGTTAGACAGGTTTTATAGACTATTAAATATAAATCAGATCCAAGTCTCCCCATCCAAGAATTTGCTCTACTGCCTCTACACACCACACAGAAACTTTCCTTCTTGGCTATAAGACCTCAGGAGTGCAGGTGTGTAGACAGACAGATCTGGATATCAGCAGATATTTGAGAGAAAAAGGAGATTCCTTTTCACAATTAGGTACAGCTTCAAAGGTTTTTTTCTTCTTTTTCTCACCAGGAGTCTGGCTGCAATACTGTATGTACCTCAAATTATTGGTATGTGTTCAAGGGTACAGAAAGTCTCAGTTATGAAAAATTATTTTAACACCTGCTGTATAAGTGTATGTGACTATTATAATTAGAGTTCAATTATATTTCAAATTTAGCTGGTTAATACAAAAACCATTATTAAGGAACATTCCTTCATGTGCTAAATGAATGATTGAGTGTGTCATTAATTTATTTTATGGCAAGAACGTGACTAGGGGAAGAAATTCTAGGTGACTGTTTGGATAGCAAGTACAGAGTTTTAAGATTTGATTGACAACCAAAATTTGTGTTAACCAGAAAAAACTGAAGAGTCTAATCACTGATGGAGAAAATCCATTTGCTTCAACATATTAAACAAATGTTTCTTTGTTATAAAGAGGAACATTTTGTTGATTTCTAAAGTATTCAAAATAACAGTTTTAGAGAATCTAATAGGTTTTTATATTTAGCCACCATGAAATGATTGTTCCGAATATCTTGAAAATTTAATCATATGAGCAACTATACACACAATGTTAGTTCTATTAATTTTGGAGAATTACTTGCATGTGCACAGTTATAATTTTCTTCTATTATGAAAAGCTCTTGTATATCCCGCAGCTGGAGCCTGTCAGACTCTCTTCATCCATGCAAAGACCATGTGAGACAGCAGAAGGTCTGGCCTGCAGCATGGGAAGGCTTTTCCCAAGCCCACTTGCCCCTGTTTTGCTGTAGGTTCACCTCAGATTCCAGTTCAGCCTTCCTGTCTCTCACGTCTGACCCCCCAGGGCTTTGCCCTGAGCAGCCTGGGCGCTGCCCAGCAGTGCTAATGCTGTGTCTGTGCAGCAGAACTGGGCTGTCCCCCACCCTGGGGGCTCCTGTTTGCCCGGTGGGACCTGGCTTTTGGTGCTGGCTGGTTTGGCCTTCCATAATTCCTTCTTGGCTGTCTGGTGTTCCTGTCTGAAGGGACCTGTGTTGTTGGTTCTCCTACAGCTTCACTAACCGTAATTTAAGTTTTTCTTGTATAATTAACACAAAGTAATTCTGTATTAACTTGGAGTCATACTGCATTCTCAGCTACAGTGAATCTTTTCAGGGGGAAATTTCATTCAACTCCACACTCAGAGGGACTTCTGAATAATACTGCAAAACTCACACGTTGTAGTCAGTGAAAATTCTCCTGTCTTCAAGTGGACAGAGCCATACTGTTCTGAGACTCTTTATAATAAATATATATTGTGTATGCAAACAACTGTAAATGGTTTTCTGGTGATTTCAGAAGATCCCTGAAACGACCCACAATATTTGACAGACACCACTGGTTTGAAGTTGCCTTTTAGCATGCAAGACCTCATTCACTTTGACTAATTAGCATCCTGAACTTGTCTTGATCACAAAGGTGATTGCTAAATTTATCCAAAGCTTCCATCAGTCAGTGGTAGCACATCTGCTATATAGGAGCAATTTCCTCCCTGACATTGGACAATACTACTGCCTGATGTGTTTAGGTTCTAGACAGAGAAAAAATGATACTTTTTACTTAGAACTTCATAATTGAAGTTGAATCACAACAACATATGGTTAAACTGGTAGGGTAGTAAATAAAACAAGGGTTCAATATCAACTCCAGCCCTCAGAGTATCTAAGCACCTTAGCACATGAATGGATTAATTGAACACTGCATAAAACACTGAACATTTTCTTCTGTTAATCATTCACTGATTCACCTTGAGGGTAGGATAAGTGGTGGATTAACCTAAACTTAATTTGTTTCTTCTTAGGCCCCATACTTGGAAAGAGCCTTACTGTATCCACTCAGTGATTTACTGACTGACATACGATCCTTTCAATGGACTGACAGCTTTCCGGAATTTATAAAAATATCTGCGGCATTCTGTAGACCTTTAGACAGAAGAGATGTTAACATGTCTGTTTTGTGACAGGAAATTCAGTTTCTAGTTTGCCCTTTCATGACAGACTTTAAAAACTAAACAAACTACATGTTACTAGCTGAAGTTTTGGAGTATTTGCAAAATCTTTCTGGTGATGCAGTCTCAGCTAAAGAGAAAGTACAACATCAGTGTCTTTGAAGGTGGTTCCCATGGACCTGCTGAGCAGAGCGAGCTGAGCCTGGGTGATCTCTTTGCAAAACCCTGACTTAACCTTTTCGTTTGCTGTAGTAGCCAAAGCAAACAAATACTGGCCACACTGTGAAGCATCAGGGCTTAATGTCACTGCAACTCACTACAATGAGTTTCAGGAGGTATAGTGACAATTTCCCTGGAATATGTGTCACGCCAAGGGTAAAGCCGTGGGTTTACTCACTGGAGAGTGCCGTAATGTTCTGGCTGTGCAGGAGGTCCTGTAGCTCCTTGGAGAAGCAGGTCTCCTAACTGGTGTATGTGAGAGAATTCGTGAGTATTTGGGGTAAACAAAGGATTCAAGTGACAGCACTGTATCTTACCCGATACGTATTTGAAGTTATTTTTTGAGGATATTTGCCTTCATTGCCAAAGACTGGCCAATAAATAAAACCACATGGTATTGTATCATTCAAATCATAATTAACTGCTGTGTACTCTCTGAGCATGCATGATCAGTTAACTAGCCTGTGTTCTGCTAGAAATCTCAATTGATCACCTATTCTATGAAAAAATAATCCATGGCTAACCCTTTTTCTTTGGAAAGTTATAAATTAAAATTGGTGGACCCTGTTAAGTGCAGCTTCACAAATTAATATGAAATATAGTGCTTTTTCATAAGGTTTGAGAACCAGATTTAAAAGCATATTGGTGTTTGTGCACAGCAGGCAATAATGATCCATTATCCTGCAAGCAGAGGAGCTAGCAGCAACACATAAATAAGAAGCAATTGGACCATCTGCTTTGATTTCTGTAGCATCCCCAGAGGATGTGAGCAGGAGCTGACACTTCTCTCCATCTGCCCTTACGTTATCAATTACAGTTAAATTATGCTGCATGCTACAAGGCTGGCAGATATGGATTGTAGATTGTGGCACCTGAAAAATATAGAAGAAAATACATATGTTGCAAGCCAGCTGTTTATTTACAAGTTCTTGACATTTTTTCTTCACTTTCTTTGATGTCTTTTCTAAAGCTTCTAAGAGACATCTCTGCTTAGTGTGAAATAGAGAAGAAATTAGGTGTAGCAGTGTAGCACCAGGCACAAAATATTCCAGTTCCCTGGTTTATGACTGAATCCTTGATGGAGCAGAAACATCAGGTAGAGCAGATTTTAAATTTTGAAGAAATAAGTTGTGAGTACATCTGGGTCAGCTGCTCCAGCCAGTGTTTATAAAGCATGTTAGAGCAGGAGGGGCAACACACCCTGCACGGTTTCTTGTAGTTTAGGAATCACGTGTAAAACTGTAACTTTTATGAAATGTTAAGTGTTTATGAAAGCCCTGGGAGTGGTAGAAGCTGGAATTGAGGGCTCCAGTTGCCATGTGCTGCGAGAAGTGCTCTGCTGATGTGTCTTACCACAACCCATAGGAATGCTGCTCCCTTTCGACTAGGGATAATTTTGTTGTAAGTTCATTCAATTTTCGACCTGTTTGATGGATGGTTGCCAGTCGTGCTGAATTGCATTTTGGTTTTGTGGGACGGTATTCTGGCCATTGAAGCTGACATATGAACACTACTTAACAACTTTCCTTTTGCCCTGACTGCAATTGGAAGCCTGGCGCATTCATCAATTGTGCTGGCCAGTTAACCCAGCAATGCTCCGAGGCAAATGCACTCCAAACTTTGAACGTCCTGCCTTTCTCATACTTTCTATCACTGCTCCTTGCATTTTCAATATCATTAGCGTTCTCATTAAATAAAGCCTTTAGCAAGTGCTAAAAAATTATAAAATTGATTACATATGTTTTAATAGCCTCTTGCCAATGCTGTCTGATCAGTAAAGGCTAGTAGAATACTGCACAAGACAGAAGTTAACAGGAAAAAAAAAATACAAAACCTCTAAAAAGACCAGAAATAAAAGCTTGAACACAAAATAACAAAGAGGAGCTGAGAAAAAGGGATTTATCTGCATTATTACTACCTGTTATAATAGAGGGATTTAAAGCTATTTTCTCTCTGTTGACTGTTGTGGGTGAGATTTGGAAGTTCCAGAAAGGAAACAGGCTGTCTTGCTATGTGGACTTTCTTCTGTGATTCTTGCAATTGCATATATTTTACTTATTTTGGCTTTACTTCTTGGTAGGACTTGACAGTAGCAGCAGTGCTGTGTGAGGAGACTGTACTGCGGTGTGTCCCTTCTGTGTCTTGCTCTATAGGACCTACTGGAGGTCATTCAGCCCTCTCTGAAATGGTGGAGTTTTGTTACCTTCAGCCTAGCAAGCAAAAGACTTTGCTCCCTGGTTCTCTTCCCTGGGTCCTCCAAGGACTGTCCTTTCCTTTTTTCATTGTTTCGTGCAGCTGTGTGGTTTTGAGCCTCCCTCATTATGTTATGGCTTCCTCTCCCTGAATTTGCCTTTTGAGGGTTATGTTGGCAAGTCCACTTCTCTAGAGGTGAAACCATGGTTCTTACTGGCAACACATCTGTTCCTCTCTACACGTGTTAAAATGTTAGTATTGCTCATTATTGCAAAGAGTTCCATCATGAAAAGCACATGAGAATTGTCTTTGGATAAGGAAAGGCAGAACGCTCCTCAGGATCCCAAGATACAGCGAAGTTGCTTGTTTCTTCATTGAAGTGAATTTATGCTTGTAACAGGATGTGTTGGTATCTGTCTTGAGCCTGCCTGCTCTGGCAATGTTGTTATCCTTGGCATGGACACGTAGGAAGCTCTTTTTTTATCAGCTCACTGCTACTGGATATGCCCTTGGAGAGGCCAGATCTTCCCTCTGCTCTTGGTCACCAAGTCCAGGCTACAGCAGCAAACTGCATCCATGAGTATAATTGTTGTAAAAGTTTTTAAATTCTTGTGAAATGAGACTCCCAGTCTTCAGGATTTTATTTCGTGTGTTTCTGGTAACTTTCAGCTTGTCTGCATCTGGCCACTTGTCCATGCAGACCCACACAGAAGAGTAACATGGGTTGTTCACAGGTGACGGAGATACTTGGATGTGAGGTTGTTAAAGAAAATGTGTTGTAAAAACACCAACCTACAAGACTTCTCCAAAGCATATAAAATGTCTGTAATGGAAAAGTTTTGATTTTCAATGAAAATGTCTCAAAATTACTTGAAAGCACCCCAGGTTCCAGATTTACACTGTTATTACTGAACAGTCCTGTTTTGAGGCTTTGCTGCTACGAAAGCTCACTATTTGTGTTCTTCCCTCTGGGAGTGGGGATGGGATCAGAACAGCTTTGTATTGCCATGAACTGTCTGAATTCTGTAACTAACCAGCATCTTGCAGCACCTTTGTAGCAAACTGACTTAAAATGTTTGATTGTTCCAGTGGAGCAATGATAAAAGTAAGCTGTAAAATAGAAAAGAGCAGCCAAAAAGTCTAAAGTAAATTAAACACATTTCACATTCTGGGTGTAGTTCATACCAAGCCATCAATAAGAATACTTGTGAAATCACTGAGAAAATTTTTACTTAGTCTTCAATTTGAAAAAAAATTCTTTATTTCTATGAGTATATGAAGCAGGCTTTCAATTTGCATCTTTATGAACAGCAGATAACTATGTGAAAAACATTAGTTTTCTAGTTTACATATGTGGTCCATAAAACTAGAGTTACTAGCTCAGTGGGTAATTACTTCTATGAAATTATTATAATAGCTTTGAACAAGGATTTACATTACTATAGTAAAATAACTAACAGTTATGTATATTCTATTTCATTTTTCAGCAGCAATGTTTGTGTTTTGAAAGATTGTCCCTCAGAAGTTGTATATCTTTTGGACAGGGAGGGGCAATAAATGAATGTGCATATTGCTACACTTGCTTTATAAAGAACAATGCAAGTTATGAATCTGTAACTTAGCTAAAAACTCATTGGAAATAAGGAATGGATTTGCCACATTTTTTAAGAGCTTTTGGTGAGATGTTTGGTTCAGTTTATTGATCAGATAATCTTTAAATGGGTGTTTCGTCTAAGTAATAAATTGTAAGATGTTTTGTAGATTCTGGAAGGCAAATTCTGCCTCTGTCTCTCTATGCCCAGAATGCAGGTTCAGAGATGTGAATGTTATACACCATCTCTGTCTCTGTGCTATAGGCAGAAGCAATAAGAAGGTCCCTAAGAAGGGCTTCAAAACTCCCCTCATAAAACTCAGTAAAAAATTAAGGCTTTTAAGGCAAAAGCTATTGCAGGGCTTTCCACACTGCCAACCCTCACTGGTAGGAAGGTGCCTAAACCCAAATGCTCCAACTTCCTCAAGTGTGAAAGCTTTGCCCTCAGAAATCAGGTCATTGATTTTTGCCAGAACTGGCTCCTGATGAACCAGGCTTGAAGCAGGGGAGGGGGTTTAAGTCAGTCCATATCCACAGAGATGGAACTTTGATTTCACAATTCAATTTCTGACAGCTTGGAGACCTGTCTGGCAAGCAAAGGGAGAGCCAGGCTCCCCAGGGACACCAGACCCCATGGCCCCTGAATGGGATCCTCGTTCCTTGGGTGGGTTGTACCAGATGTGTGACTCAGGAGCTCTTGGACTCCTGCTCTTCCTACAGTCATTGAGTGCTTTTAGGGTCCTAGCTCATCACAAACTGGGCAGAGAGCTGTACATCCTTTTCCCAGGCAATGCTGGAATGTTTTGGGTTTTTTGCTGGAATGTAACAAAATGCCAAATTCGTGCATCATCTGTACAATGGAAATTACTTTATCTACCTATCTTGGCATGAGGAGTAAAAAGTTTCTTTTCAATTAAGCTTATCATCCCCTACTCGTAATGTTTTTTAAACACAAACAGAAATTCAAAGAATTCAGGTTTTTAATAGCGTTTGATACAGCAAATTACAGAAATGGTGTAGATATTGTCATTTCCTGACCATCCAGACTGGCATATCTAAAAAAGGTTGTATACAGTCATCTAAAGATGCTAAAAAATAATTTTCTTCAGCAAGTGCCCAGTGCATTTTCAGGGTAAGAGAGAAACTGAAAGGCAGTTTTGAAGTCTCTGCTAACTGCATTAATAGTGCCTTTTGTATTTCAGTTTCTCTGAACTCTGAATTCTCTCTCATGTCAATAGCCTATCTTTTTAAAAGTCTACTGATTAAGTAAATAATTTTGTAGCATGTGAAATTCCTTGTATTTAATTTGATGGGATGGGAAGCTGCTTCTCCCCCTGAAAGTCTAATTAACATGGAGACTATCTTCTCTGATGAGTTCATAAGCTGTTCACAGACAGTTGGGATGTAGCAACTTTGCAAGACACTGTTTAAAGATCTCTGACATCTGAGAAAGCCACAAAATCCAATAATCCTACTTTCAGAACTCCAGGGTGTCCTCTGAGATCAATCTCATATCTAAACATCACATAAGGGAGTGCATTGTGTTATAGACTGGTTTCTATTGAACACCAAGTAAGAAGCAGCATTAGACATTCTTGAAGTAGAGCTTTTATCAGGGGACTAGGAAGGGTTGTCAAATTCTGAAAATTTTACCCATGATTAAAGCAGTACTATGAAAATTGTTACATTTTTAACAAAGGTCAGCTTATCCTCTATAGAGCTCTCTGGAGAGTATCCAGCAAATTATTTATTGGGAATAAAGTTGAACAGCTTTCATGTTTATCTGTGTGCATGAACAGAGCTGGCATTAATTCTCTTGTCTCTAATTGCTGTGCTATCATGTCAAATATCCTTTCAAGTAGACTTGGCTTCTGGTTTCAGTTGTGCTTTTGGTCCACATACATTTATAAAAAGGCAGTTTTAAGTGTGAAACTGCCTGAAAAAAAGGTTATGTAGGATTAGTAATGTACCAGTGTTCTCATTATCCTCGTGTCTATTTTCATACATACTCAGGCCTCTCACATTCAGTCTGCCATGCTGATATTCCACAGTGTATATTTTGTAGTGTTATAAGTGGATCTAAGCATTAAAGATCTTTATATCTGCTCTGCAACAAAAACAGAACTAAAAAGGTATTGGTTCTATAAGTTTAATTTGGGCTGTTTAACCCAATATACCAGCCATGGTGTGGAGTTATTCCAGAATACCTCCTGGGAACTCACTACAGGGGAATGTTTTACTTTGCTCCCAACTGGAAAAATTCTCACGCTGTCAGTCACAGTGTACCAGGGCACTTTAGCTCAGCCAGGCTCTTAAACCCCTACCCCTGTGTACCTGTTTGCACAGAAACTCTAATTAAGTTTTCTTAATTTGTTCATACATTGAAAAATTTTAAAGATTTTTATGTGAAGATTCAGTGAAAGTTTCCAGCTTTATTCCGCTTTGGAGTGGTGATGAAATGAGTTTGATTTTTTTTTTAATGCTGCAATTCATATGATTTTTTTTGCTTTTCTTTCTTTTGTTTCCCAAAGATATGTTTCTGTGCCTAAAGTCTACTTACTACACTGGTACATTTTAAATTGGTCTCATGTTGGACTCCTCCCCACTTTCCAGTGCCTGTCTGTTCTCATTGAGAAATATCAGTGTTGAGAGACACAGCATTTATGAGCAAAAGGAAAGGAGTAGTAATAGATGCAGTAAATTAACCAGAAATATTTGGTGTTGAGCTAAGAATGAGTAGTATTGTGTACTCACTGTGCCAGACCTCAAAATATACCTGTTTAACTTGTCCACTGGGAAATATGATAAGTTGATGTAAATAGTGAGTGACTACAGAATAATCAGAGTAAATAAAATCTGTTTTCTTAAACTGGCAGTTAGTAGATAGGAGTTTGCAATACCAGTGTAATTCTGCTAGAATACAAAGGGAACATGAGTGTGCTCTGCCTTGAAACCTGTCCAGAAACAGGCATCAGTTACACAAAACTTCTGGTCAGCTCCTCCAAGTTGGTATTTGTTGCATAAGTATTGGAAGGAGATGTCTATTTTGTACTTCCTCCAGCTGCTGAAAATATTTAGGAAAATCAGATTTTGTCATTCTGAAGATGGTTCTCTCAAAGCATCATCAATTTACTACAGGACAGGACATTCTGCTGGAGCATGTGTCTCATTTTACTATCTTTAATATTGGTGATATACATGTATTTGTCTACCTCCACAAACCTGGTGCTGGGGCTTAGAGTTCTGGAATGCAAATGTACTATTTGTACTGTTGAATTAGAACATTTGCTGAGAAGCACAGCTACAGGTACTGGTGCTGTGAGGGGCGTTTTGTGGTGTCTATTGGAAAACCAAATGTGACATCCCTTTTGGCTTGCAGAGGAGTCAATAGAATCATGTTTCAAGACATTTTAAAATTCTCTTTTAATTCATTGTAATGGTTTACATGTATATTACATTTTCTACTTTATTCTTTGACTTAAGTCAATACGTATCCGATGTAAGTGCAGTTCATTTATAAATAAATTGATATTCTGTCCCTCATTACCTATATTTCTAATGCATTCTGATACATTAGTAAATAGACTTGTCTGATTAATCATTAGCACATGAAAAGAATTATCTGTCTCCTGCCAAATGGAACTATTGACAATGATAATAGGACCAGCTACTGTATCATCTGGAAGCTGATGTTTTACAGGAAGGCTGGAAATGGGTGGTGTTCCATTTGTACACTGAAACTGAATGACAGAAGTCATCTGTCTGGGTAAAAGAAAAATAATAATTTCTCCATATGCCTTCATGTATTTCTACCACTAAAATACAATAACGCCTTTGTAGCACGGGTATTGATTGGACTGCTTTCATGACATCTTCAGTTTGTTATTCAGACTGAGGAAAAAAAGATTAAATGTATTTTCCTTCAAAGCAACACATGTAAGTTTCTAGGATAATTACACATTTGAAAAAAAAAAAAAAGAGAGAAGGAAAGAATGTACTGTCCTGCATACTGTGTCATCTTGCTAAAATAATTTGACTTAGCACACCTCTAAGTGTCACCACCCCAGCGTTTGAAACCATCGTGCAATTTTTCCTTTTTTGTTTGTTTTTTGTTTGCACCATTTCAAAGCATTCCAGTACAATTACCATAAATATGCAAGTTAACAATATCATAAAAATAGCAACTTAATTTACTGAAACATTGAGAAGAGTTTAATTGTGGTTAGTACAACAACTGCTTTGTTGATGCTAAATGTTTGGAACCGGTGGTGAAGCAGTGCCTCCATTGGGTCCAGCCCTTGCACGTTTTCTCAGGTGCTCAGAAATTCATATCTTGTGGAGTAGTTATGAAATGACTGACAAAAAAGCCAAACAGGATTTTATTAACACATCATTAGTCTCCCAACATGTTAAAATACTACACAGTTAACATAGGCAAAAAGGTGCTAACCATATTCTAAGTATTTTTAACAAGGCCTATACGCCCTTAATTGCATAAGTTAACAAGATGAGAATTATGCTCTAAATATTTTTTCTTGCACTCTCTTTACCTTTGAAGAACTGGGGACAACAGTAATTATTAGAAACTCATTTTATGAGACCTTGTATCAATACTCTGGAAAGCAGCATCTTCCATTTTTCAAATTTAAACCAATAATGTCAGACTAAATCCTTTTTCATGTGATGTTGATTAGGCAAGCAAACATGAATAGTGTGCTGAAGAGCAATTTCATTTGTATGTAAGACAGAATACTTTTGCTGCATCTGTGATAGATGAAAACTGATAGACAGTCCACTGTGCAAGTGAACAATATAAAATATTCAATCCCTCAATCCTTTCTGAGGGCCTGACGCATGAGAGTGCTGTTTGATCCTCCTCGTAAGAAGAGCAGCTGATATCTTAATGCAGTTTAGATTTCTGATTCTTTTGGTAATGTTTTGGGTTAAGAAATAAAATGCTGCCTAGAATGCTTATGTAAAAGTAACATTTTATGTGGTTTGGTTGTAAATGATATAAGAAATAATATTTGTAAACGGGTCATATTTAATTTGATAGGATTAAAATACAGCTACAATAATTAGTGTATTATCAAACACAATACAAAGAGGACAAGTCTGCGAAGAAAATAAATATGACAGCATATGTAGGTATATTTTTCCGTGTGAAGAAGTGGCAGACTGCTACACATAAATCAAATATATTTTGTAAAGGAGCTATTTTCAGATCCTTTTAAAATTAAATTGAGAAGAATACATCCGTATGTTAAATTTAGGGAAATTGAAAAGACGAAGTTTCTTCAGAATAAAGACCTACAATCTCTTTAACTGTTCCCTTATTTATAACAGAGTATAAGTAAGGCCATTTATATTCATATGGATTCGCAGGATGGGGCTGTGAAGTTTGCTGTATTCAGCTTTGTTACTGCCATATTTATAGTGTTTAGATTGCATAGTATCAGTGCTTCCTAGGTTCACTCACCAGTGCTTTTGAGACTCTGTCCAGGGACCTAATTAGTGCTTGAATTTGCAGTTCTCTTGTAAGAAAAGTGCTACATTTAACATAAGTCAATGGGACTTTTACTTTTGCAAAGACTGCTGGATCAGGCTCTTACTGTATACAAGAAATATTTCAGGTCGATGGCCTTCTCTTTGCCATATTTGAAACTGAAGCAAAAAGAAGGTCATTGTTTTATGGCAAATATTAAAAATTCATGATATGTTTTGGTTTCTACACTTGGATTCCTGGAGTAAATAATACTAATGGTATATTTTCAACATGTCTCTTAGCAATTACTGTATATTATGTAAATACTAGCAGGTAGCATACAGTAAATCTGCAACTGAAGAAATATTGACTTGAAACAAACTCATTTTAATTGAGAAACAGTGAACTTTTTGTGCCTTTTTACTGGTCTCGGATTCGTGGTGTAACAAATCTCTAATTTCCTAAGACGGTGCACAGAAAAACTGTAAAATGCCATTCTCAGCGTTCAGGGAATAAAGCAAGCAGAAAGACATTTTTACTAAAATAAACAACTTGACTAAACCCAATGCTGTAAAGTGCAAGTGTGAAAATCCCACTTTAATTGTGAAAGAGAAAAAAAATGCGTCCTAGCTATGGATAAAGACACACCTTCAGCAGCACATATAGAAGGGAATAGAGCAGAGAGTACCAACATCCCTCAGTGGTGTGTGTTCATGGAAGGCAAGGGCAATAGATCAGGTTTCCAACATGAGCAAAAATTACTTTTCTTTTCTTACTCAATGCAGTAATATTGCTGAATGCTTTAATGAAAGAGAGTTTCCAACAAATTACCTCTTTCTGGTACTGTTTTGAATAAAGGGGATGATCTGACCAGCATTCAGTGTGTTTGTGCTCGGCACAGCAGCAGGATTTGAGGAACAGAGCAGGACTAGCTGTGTCTTGTTCAGGATCATCTGTTTGTGAGAGTGGTGCCTTTCCTTTGGGCAATTACTTATCACAGAGGCAAAGGCCTTAGTATTTATTTCCCTAAGTTGTTGATTTCTGCCTTCCTTTATCATATTTCTCCCCAAATAATACACCAGACTTGTTCTTTGGATATTAACTCCACATGCCTTTGGTATTCTATTCATGCCAAGGGAAGGAGGCGCAGGTAAAGAGAAGCATCTGTTTCCAGCAACCTGTGGAGCCATTTCACCACCAAATTTCCACTTGTTGTAGTGATACAGGTGCGAGTTCTAATTCACTTCTTCACATGTTGATCAACCTTTATATGACACTGCACTTTTGATGGAATTAGTGAGTGGTAAAGTGCTCTGTGCTTTGAAACACACATTTCTAAAGGACAAGATCACATCTAACTTTTCATCCAGCTCTGATATTTGTTAGGTTTCCATGTGTGCAGTTCTAGTTTGAATTTCTCAAAGAGATCTTTGTTAAAAATTCCACTGTCTGCTTACCAGTAAGTGATTAAATCAATCTAAGTAATGGTTGTTTGGGGGGTTTTTGTGCCTTTTAGTAATTTTTTCCTTGCTAAGCACAGAAGCTTTTGTGGTGCTCAGTACCTTTGTCTTGCCATGAAAGGTGACGAGACAAGATTTTAAGTAATACTAAATGAAATTACTTAAAAACCTGAAGGTTACTCTGGACAACTGTCTATCTACATATGGGAATAAAATACAGCATTTTGTAGATCAAAGCCTGTGTTTCTCCTGCTGCTGAATGCATAGGGCATACAGACAGAGAATGTATTGTAATAGGTTAAGTCTTTCTACTTTACTTTTCCACTGTCCTTAGAACAAAGCAGGAACTGCCTATGGAGAATTGAAAGTCATTTCCCTCTTTAATCTGTTTCTTTGAAAGACTGCAGTAACCTTGTATTTAGTGAAGGGTGCCATTCTCAAACAGATAACACAGATATGTTTACATTATGAAGAGCAACTTGTCATCTCTCTAGATAAAGGGTTATTGGAAATTAGAATATTGAAAGGGAAAGTGCCACTTATGATTTTATGTAAATTTTATGTGAAAGTAGCTTAATTTACTTGATAAAAGATAGTATCTTTAATATTTGGTTATAAGCTCGTGTGTCAAAGAGAGTTGAATCTTCCTTTTGAGGAGTTTAAAGAAATCCAGTGTGAGGAAAAACTCCAGTGGAGAACAATACTGCTACCCAGTGCAATGGCATGAAAGTCTATTCCCATTTTGTGAATCATAAGTGAAACCCAGAATTTCCAAAAGCTGCTATGGAGGAAGCTTGAAGTTTGTTTAGGCAAAAGATTTAGGTTGTTCTCTGCACCTGTGATTCCTCAGGGCATGGATCATTTTGTCTGGAGGCTCTGCATAAGATAAAAGAATGAAGTATCCGAAATTTTTACTCCCTGAATATTCTCTATCCAAAACATATGAATGGTGCAATGGTAAAGGTGCCTCTTTCAAGTGCATTAATTGTGATTTGTGAGATTTTGATTTTATTATATTATATGTTTATAGCAAACAATTAGTTTTGTCATTATTCTTCATCAAAAGTACTTCAAATATGTTTTTTATTTAAAAGGTTACTGTTTTTATTATAAAGGGATTAGCATTTTATTTTATAAGCCCTAGCAATTGTTGTATAATGAAAAGGCTAACCCTTAAAATAAACTAAATGCATGTTCAGTGATTAAGTGGCTTGCTTATTTCCATTGAAAAGACTACATAAATTACTTAAAAGCCACATGGACGTTATTTATGAAGCTTATAGATTGCTTTGTAAAGTTCACTTCAGACTGTCAAGGGATGGGGACTTCTAAAAGTTTTACTTGTACCAGATTATACTAAAATATAAAATGGGGTAAAATGTTCAGCACACCATGTTTTGCTAGTTTTCTTTTAATTAGCACAAATTTGACCAGGCCATGAAAAAAGCATTTTAAAATGTTCTATTATATTGTATTTTCTGATAGGTTTTTTATACTGCAGCAATTAAATACACTGAAAAAATGTGCACTAAAAATATTCTTAATAGCAAAAGTAACCTGAGATTTATATGGATTTATACAAATTAATTTAAATACTTTAAAGGTATGAGTCAACAAAAAGATATAAAGTATCTGCAAAATCAGAAAATAAGATTCCACATTTATAATAACTTTTGGCTTTAGGTACCATGAACAAAGCTACAGGAAAAATACATAGCAGTATCTTGGACTGACTTTTATTTATAACTGTCTTTCATGTTAGAACCTATGTGACTCATCCATTATTTATCAGGAATATATTAGTGATCAGCAAATATTGCGTGGAAGTTTGTAAGAAAGCATTTGGCATTATTTAAAGCTGGATTTTTCCTGTAAATTCTTGTAAGAGGCTGTGCTTAAGTTTACTGAAAATAAACCTTTTAGTGACTCAGTCTCACAATTATCCTTAAAGCATTTATAGAATAAAAATGTCAGCAGATTAATTTTAGTTCTCTGGTGGGTGCTGAGCGCATTCAATTAGATTAATTTAATGTGATTAGTCCTCTCACTTGCAGGTTCGCCTCACCCCTAAGAATAGATGAGACGTGTAAGTGTTGTTAGAAATGTGCTAATGGGGAAAGTTCTGTTCTCAGATGAATGAGCCAAAATTTTGATATCTGGCTTTACTGAAGGCAATGACAAAACTCTTATTCATGTAAATACTCTAAGGAGTTCATCTCCAGTTCTTGGAAGCTTTCCTTAAATAGCTGATGGTTTATTTGTGTGCATGTGTAGAGGAAGTTTAAATAGATTTGTAATCTTGAACATGGTGTGTAGTATGAGATTTTGGATGTGCAGTTTCAGCGAAGGTGCTGTTTTACTTCATGTAATACATTTTGAAAAACGTTCTAGTTTTTGACAGTGTCCCTACATTTTGAAGTAGAATATGTTCTTTCAAAAATAATCTCAGCTTGAAAGTTGCATGAGTCCTATAAATATATCTGTACATGAAATATCTTACAAATAGGTAAAGATCTGGAATAATTCATGTGAAATTAATACAAAGGTTTGTTGCATCACAAACAGATCTGTACTGTAACTACTCTGGATTTGCATCTTTCAGTTGTCTTTAGATTTGAAACATGACTTCAGATCTGTAGATTTTTTTAAAAAATCAAACATGAGCTGTGTATTTATTTGTCTATCTGGGCTGTTTGTGGAAAATAGTTACATTACACTTTTCTGTGGCAATTTCCCTCTTCCTTACTTTCCTCTCCTACTTTCATTAGCACAGCCATGGCTGAATTTGCAGGGAGGTGCAGAATTCACAAAATAGGTGTGTTTCAAAGAAATACCCAGCATTTCCTTGCTACAAGTGGGAAAAACACTAACTGTATGTTCAACATCCTTGTGAGTACTTTCTTAAAACAAGTGTTAGTTAGCTTTTGAAACATTTACTCTTCTGCTGTTTCAGCAGAAAAAAAAAAAATTAGAAATGGGCAGTCCGATGAGTTTCCCAAGAAGTGTAACAGCCCAAGCTGGACTGAATGTTGGATTTCCAGAAAACCTTTTTTGTGTGTGTAAAAGCAGCAGAATTCTATGAAAAGTGATACTTAGTTTAAAAAAGAAACAACAAAGCAACACACAACCACATCCCCCTTCCTTCATTGCCTTCTTTGTTTTCTCATTACTGGAAAGTGACAGGGGCTCAGTGACCTCTATTGTGAATAATACTGGCCAGAAGAGATGATAGAGGAAGTTATGAGAGATAGAATGATTTTATGCAAATAAACTTAAAAAAACTCCAGAGACAGGTTTGGTTTGGTTTGGTTTGGGTTTTTTTTTTTGGTTTGTTTTTTTTTTTTCCTCAAAGCACGTAAACAGAGAAAATTATGCTGTGTAACAACAAAGTGATGTCAGGCTATAACTTGAAAAGCTCTAGAGAGTGTCTAATGGATTCCGGTAGGCAGATGAGACTCAGTTCCTGAGAACTCAATAAAGTAATCCTTGAGATCCTCTCCTAAAGAGGAAGGGCAGCAGAGCTGTCCAGGAGAAAAGACCAAAATAATAACAACCATTAGTTTTGAGCACAGATGGAAGCTAAAAGGCACTCGTGAGGCAAAGGGACCAAGAAGACATCCATCACAGCAGCACACGCTGTAGAAATGATATGAAGGACAAAAATAAAAGTGTTCAGCCATGGGCAAAGTTCTGTGCTATGGGAAATGGAATCACTCTCCATCATAATGCCAGTGGCAAGTGCTAGGAAGGCTGGAGCATTAATATATCAAATGATTGAAGACATGAAGTTGTCCTATGACGAGAAAGATGCATATAGGGTGACTTGGAGAGATCCTAGGCAAATGCATGTAAAGTACATGTACATGGCAATGAAAGCTTCCAGCTGTTTTCCCTCCAGCTGTTCCCATTAAGAAAACACACTCATATCAATCCAGGTCTTTGGGTTTTTTTTTTTTCCAGCTACAAATACTTATCAGCAGCAGAGATTTAATAGGTAACCATGGCCAAGTTTTGGAGAAATGCAGTAACACCTTTCTGAAGCTACTGGACAAGTAAGCAGTTAATGAAAAACTTACATAATTATTTAGAGAGGACACAACAGAAGGCACAAGAATTGGGGTTTTCTCACAATGTCAAAGCAATAATTCATCATATTTGTTTAAGCATATGATATCTGTTTATTTTCCATGTCTGAGTGAAAACTAGACAAAATATCAGTAGATGTTAGAAAGAAAATTAATAAAAGCTATCTTGCAGTTCTTCTGCTCTGTAGGGACCACTGAACAATGAAGCTCACATTGGCTGCCTCCACATGTTGAGATATTGCAGGAATGAAATGCCTGTTGTGTGAGCTGTCCTCTCTCTGTACACTGAAGCACTGGGCAGCTTTACTGGTTTTGGTCAGTTGTGGAAGGTGCACTAACCCAACCCTGACATGGGCATTTCCTCCTGTGACTTCAGAAGAGCTCTCCATGTGACACCAAGGCCATGGCACTGAATACCTGTATTGCCTTCTGCAGTGCACCACGGGGATATGCACATTGCCCAGATTTATTTCTTTAATTCTCATCCATTTATTCTAAGCTATTTAGACAAAGGATAAGCAAATCTTATCAAACCCTGAGAATAACCAAGTCGTTTCAAGCTTTGCTTTCCCTTTTCTTGCCATCAGGGATTGATGTGTACCTCCCATTGCTTCTTCCAGAATTCAGTTTCTGACTTGCGTGTTCACAGCTGCTTTCTACATGTGCTGACAGAACTCAGGTGTATGAATGAATATTTGAGCAAAACTTACATTGTAATCCCCAGATATTGTTTGGCTACCAGCACTTGCAGAGACCATCGCTTTCTGTGAAGCTGTGCACAGAATCATTCAATACTGCAGACAAGTTATTTCTAAAAGTGTATCACCTGTATGAATATTGTCCCTATAACTTCTAGTTGAAGAATGTGGGCAGAGCAGGAGATAGAATTGTAGCTTTCTGATGATTGCAGGCTTTGTATATAAAGGGAAGATAAGTATTAAGAATTCTACTCAAATCACAAGATATTACATTTTCCTGTTAAAAATTGCTTTTTTTTCTTTATTATGACCTGCTTTTTCAATGCAACTCTAATTTTTCTTTACCATCTGTTGCCATTAAAAAGTCCAGTAACTCTTACTTTTTAGAATCCTACAAGGATATTTGTGCAGCCAAAACTAGGGTGGAAGAAAAATCTAAACATTTCAGGTTTTGGTGTTTTAAATTAAAATTTAAGTGCTTATTTCTTTTGGTACCTTCTGTTAGCAGTTGTCTTTCCAATGCACTTTTTGTTTCTGTCTATATAAGTTCGTTTCCATCTAAGAGAAAAGAAAATGGGACAAAAAATATTCCCATGACTTTCTGAAATTTTGTAGCAAGACATTGGAAGACCAGATGCTATAGTCTTATAAATTCAAAAGGCATTACATACAGCCAGCTGTACCAAATAAACTTAGATTTTTATATCACATTGTGGTGTTCTGTGAATCCCTATTTGTTTTCAACATCTGCTTGGACCTGTCCATGCTTCCAGTCTATTAATTATAATTAAACATGTACTAGACTCTATGTTTGAAGTTTGATCCAACAAGAAAGCTACTCTAGTATACTGAGTGTTTGCTAAAGATAAAATTGTATTTTACTTATGATTTTGCTGCTTAGTGGAAATTCCTTTACTTTCCTGTGTATTTCTTAGCTTTGAAACAATCCCTTATTTATAGGTTAATTGGTTCAAAAAACGTTATGGAGAATAAGCTCCATATAAATATACTTTTTTTTGCCGTGCTCCAGATGATTATTTGTTTCCATGTGAAAATGTTATACTGTGTGGTTCTTTGAGGTTTGGCCCTTCTTATCAGCAGTTCAGCATTCTTCTACCCTGCTATTCTAATATTTATCCAAAGTTATTATCCCCTCCTCTAGGCAAATCACTTAATGAGGATTTTAACAAGGCCTTTGCATGGTCTCCAAAACTAGTTTTGTCTTTCTGTGTGCTAAGGTGACACAATAAATTAACAATAGAAAGCTTGAAATTTAGAGTTCAATGATCCAGCTGAGTTCGCATTTTCCTGTGTAGATCCTGCGTAGCCTCTCATTTCAAATTAGAAAATCCAAGGATAAATCAAAACCGAGAACCTTGAATAGAGCAAAGCCAGAGTGGCACGTTTCTAAAATGCTGCAAATGCCACAAACCATGGAAATACCCTAAAGGGTGCTCAGATCTATCCAGGCAGGGTTCCTGTTCCTTTCCAGGCAGGGTGTGTTTTCCTGGTATTTCAGAGGGACTGGTGGCATCTGAGAATATCCTGCATCCAGATCTGCTCAGCCACCACCAAAGAGACTCACAGCAGGTCCAGGGAGGGCTGCAGGTATTTGTAGGTGGGCAGGGAGTTTTCTTGTGGGACTGGGCAAACTGAATTTGGCTTGTTGAGCTGACAAAACAGGGACTGATGAGAGATACAGAGCCAGCATTGTGGATGTGGAGCTGGGAGCTACTATAAACTGACCAGGAGTAAATTTAGACTGGAAATACAAGAGGTTTGTCACGTGACACGGAGCAGCTCTTTCCTTGGACTGTGACCCCTTAGTTTTCTTTGGGAAAAGTTATCCCTGATAGGGCTGGGGGGGTTTATTAGTCTTTGGGGGCTGGGCCTGCCGTTGCTGGTTTTCCTGTCCCCCCGTAGTTCAGCGAGAGGACATGTTCCCCAAGACTAGAGCTTTATCAGAGGCAGGCTGCTCATTTAAATGCTTTCCTCTCTGAGGGTTTGCTATCCTATTTCTCTGAAAGGCAACTGAGGTAGTAGGGAATAATTTTTGCCCTATATTTGGCTACAGCCAATGTGTAAATAGTGGATAAAAGGTGGTATGTGGCAAGAAGTCATTTTTAAGAATTGAATGTGCATAAAGTGTGTAGGTTTTTCCATCCTTCATTCACTTCATTAAATGCAAAGCAAGCAAAGTTTTAAAATAACTTTAATAAGTGTTTAATAGTTCCTAACACATCTGAATGGAAATGACTATATTATCTTTTCCATGTAGGAGACACTATTAGGCAGTGATTTAAAACTTAATATTTGCAGAATTATACCTACCATGTAAATACTCAAACTTTTAAAATTCAAACACTTTTGGGGATTCCAAGTGCCTGATTTTTCAAATACAGTTTTTTGTTTTGTGAAGGTTTTCAGTCCACTTTGAAACATATATGCATTAGGCTTAAAGGCAAAAGGAAGCAATGAGTGGTAAATTACTAGTGGCTGAAATAAAACAGTGTTTCAGGATCAAAGTGTGGGCCAGCATTAACATAAGCCTTTCTAAATTTTTGAATGTTTTCAATTCTACAGCTAAAATTGATGCCAGAAGAGCTAGATTATATTTATTTAATTTTCCTCTTTCTATCATCACAAACACACTGAAATACACAGCACATAACACACTGTGCTTGTATTTCCCTGGGATGTCTGTAGTGTTATTCCCAGTGAAAACATGCAAGTCCGAGTAAAACTCTGTCTTCAAAAGTGTGAACTTGAATGTACCTGGTCACCATGAGAAATTCAAAACAGATTATATTATACTGTCCAATATGGTGTCACTGATTAATAATGATTGATTCTGTAATAACCATGCAAATGTAAACTATTCATTTATTCCAAATACGTATGAATTGGGAGAATGATATCTCATATAATCTGGTGTTAGTCTGTTCACTGCATCATAAAAATTAATTTGTCTAATTAATGACATAAGTTCTTTTATACATGTATAATTCATATTAATTGATAGATCTGCCTAAAAAGAGTACCTTTTGGAAGAAAAATGATCCTATTAGTACAAGTTTAATCCAAATCAGGGCTGACAAAGCATGGTGCTTTCAAGGCTTATCTCCAGCTTTGTTAATTGTCATAAGCATTCTAAATTGATTATTCTTACATTAACATGGGACATTTCATTCATCAATGCTTTGCTGTAAAGAAAATTTGTCTAATGGATTTGGGTAGAAGCACTAAATAAGTGCGTTGGTCCATTTTTCCACTGTAGCTACAGGGGTATTCAAAGCATATTAATTCAGTAATACTGAAAAAATTAACTGCTAAAATATATAGAAATATCATACAAAATTAGATTTCTGACACTGAATAATTTTTGTGATATTTCAATAGTAAATGAGTGTGCACACTAGCACTTTTATTGCTTTTGTATTTCACAGATGCCTTGATAAACAGGCAATGTTAATATTTCTTATGAGCGATGTTGCTTCACCTTCCAGGGCCACAGGGGCACAAAGTGTAGGATAAATTAGTTAAATATGCATTTTAAGGAGCTGCTTGGAGGAACAAAAATTATAATATAGTCAGGATTTATAATGTACAACCTTATAGTTAGCATTTTAATAATTTATTTGCAGATGATCAAGTTTACTATTGGTCAGTGAAAGAGTTCAGATACAGGCTGAGATTTTACTGAACCAAATGAATTTTAGTGTTTGTTGTTCTCTCTCTGCCAGTTAAGCTACAGCTCTGATTTTTTTTTTTTTTTTAATATATTCATAGACACAAAAAATGCTACCTTTACAAATTCATCTGGTTTCTGCTCAGAATGGGAGGGATTGACTTTCAAAAACTACACTCCTTTTATAAGTATTGGCTCCATTGGCGGAATGTACTTTATGTGCACTTTTTATGGTACTCTCGTTTCTTTTCCCCATTCACCTGATCTTTGTTTGTCTTGCACTTTCTAGCATTCTGTTAATCACTGGAAGCCACTGTGGAATCAGATCTGTGGCAGTGCCAAGAATTTCAGGAAGCATTTTATAGTAGTTTGCAATTGAAGGCATGCATCATAAAACGAATGAGGAGGAAGGGAAGATGCTGTCCAATAGAAGTTAAAGGCTTGTTTTCTCCAACTCTCTCTCATCAGTGCATATTTTTCCACTTTGTTGAGCCTATCCTTGAACAGCAATCCATAAAATGAGGCCATGCTTGACCTCCATTGCTTCCGCCATAAGAGGATCCATGAAGAAAAGAAAAATGCTTTTCTCAATTTATATTCCTCTCAGTATTGGTTCAGAGAGAGTAGATGAGCAATTCAGTCTGGCCTTGGAGTTTTGAGGTTCGTTCAGTGTTTGTATGGGACTTTGGATTCTCAATACCAAAGCTATTTCCACGTCTGTACTGCTTTACCTGGGCTTCCTAGTTCCACAGGGCAGGTTGGAGATGTTTTTAGGGTTTTTTGTTATTTCAAATACATACAAAAAGACATCTGATATTTTGATCTTTTTATTGTGTAATCAGATTTTCCTTCAGTCAGTGAGAGCTACAGATAAAAAAATGCAGCTGAACAGCTGGCTAGGCTGCTTTCTTTTTTTCAAGCACAGAACTCAGATAAAAGTGAACAGTGATGGTTTGAATTTAGTCCTATGGGAAAGGATTCTACTCTTACTGATTAATTTTATTCAGGAAGTGCTCTGTTACTCTGTAATAAAACCCTGGGAGTTATATTGTAATTGTACAGCATAGGGTGTTCAGTTTGCATCAGGCTAGGAATTAACATAACCTTAAGCCTGTGTAAGTTGCATTTAAACACAGACACTTGGGTTTTTTTGCAGAAACACGATGGAAAGGACCACCCTTTTGCTTGGCTTTTCTGTAATTCTGACTCAGTGCAGAAATAAATAGTACAACTTCAGTTTCATTTGAAATATGTATCCTGGCATTGTAAATTTGATTCCTGTATAAAAATGCACTTAGAATCCATAAAAAACCCCTATGTACTTCTCCTTCCTGAATGCCATCATTTATAAGTATGCTGTCTTCATTTATCACCTTTGGCTTAGATCCAGTCCTGATTTCTAAATTATATATCCTAATAACTGAAGCTAGGATGGATTGCACCTTCAAGTTTATATCCATTCCTGTGGTCTAAAAAAAAATCCCTTTGTTCCAATCATGACTGGTTTTTCACATCCATTTTTAATCCATATGCCAAGCATTCTCCATAGAGTTCAAATTTCAGTGAAAAAGGAACACTTCCGAAAGTTGTTCAGTTTGGTTTACAGTAGACAATGTTTGGGAAAGACAGAGATATTCCATATCCCAAAACTAAAATATACCAGATGTGCAGCTTTATTCTGGTTAAAAGCAGATCAGAAAAAAACATATATAATATTCTTTGTTTCCTAAAAGTAACTTAATATTGCTTTCAACAGAGAATACGATACTCCAATTTTATTTAGTAAAAATGGAAAAAGTATCTATGATAAAGAAGGAAATGAAAACAAATTACCTGTGCTTAAAATCCAATAAAACTCAACAAATACCTTCATGTGTGATATTAGTTGAATACATACTTCCAAGTCATGGAGGAATTAATTATTATTCAAGTAGTGTCATTTACCAGTGCCTGCATTTAACAAATTGCTCAGGTTGACACGAGAGTCTGGTAATTTTTATTATTTTAAAATGAATGGAACTAACAGGTTTTTACTGGTCATTCAAGGAAGTATTATTGGGTTCCAGTATGCCTCTCATGTGCTCTGAATTGAAGGATGAAAAGCAAGGGGGTAGTTTTTCTCATTAAAACACAACAGTGAAACAAGATACTCTCGTCTTCTTCCTTTACACCACAAGAAGCAGAACACAATATTTCCTGCAAATGCTTTTGTTTGTTAGGGGTTTCCTGTAAGTTTGATTGTTTTAAGAGACAGGAGAAAGGAGGAGGAGTTGAACTTGTTGGAAGATGTTTAATCATCTTATAGTTGCTATCTTGGAAGTGTCTGTACGACATGTTTCTGCAGGCTGATGAGAAGAATCTTTGTAAGATTCACTCACCTTCAGATGTCAGACATCATGGTAATGATTGAAATATGGGACCCTCACAGACTTAAAATACATAATCTGCTAAATTGCTTTTCCTTGTACATATCTTCTTTTTTCAGTGAGGTCAGGCTGTCTGAGTTACCCTTTATGTTCTGCACAGTCTTGATGTCTTTGATACAAGACACTTGTTTAAGCTTATATATTACTATCCTTAGGTTTCCAGTTGTGACTAGGATTTTGGAAACTATTAAGGTTTGAATGTTTGGAGTTGGAGTTCTGGGTCAGCTGGATGCAACTTTAAAAACTCAGCCATGAAATTCACATTCTGTTACAAGTTCTGACTGCAGTATGTAGAGATTTGGGGTTTTACTTTAATCTTTTATTTTGTTATAGTACAACAACACAAACAAAATTAAGGAACCAGAGCAATTCAGCTGAATTTGCCCAAGTCTGACTCCTCGTTGAATAAAAACTAAAACTCATCCCACCAGGTTTGTGCTCCTGATGAGTGTCTATGACAAAACCAATTAATTTACTGTGGGAAGACCCCCTATTGGATAAATCTATGCTCCAAATGTCAATTCTGTATGACATCTGACTGGCAATATGAGCTGAATCCACACAAAGTTCTCTTCAATAAGCATCCTCAGAAATACTCATTGCAGGAACATTAATATTGACTATCAAATAGACATGTACTCTCCAGAAATACATGGGCCTGGTGGATTTCTAGTTTTATCAACCAAAAGGGTGAGGAAATAGAAGGCGGTTATGTTCTTATAAATATCTAAAGGCAAAGGAGGTAATGAGGAGAAGAATCGTGACAGAAAACAGGCTTGTGTGTAGGGAAGAAAACACCAGTGAATTCTGTTCTGTGTTCATAAAGCCTTTGTCTCCAAGTCCTCATTTAAATTGTAGTGAAGAGGGAGAAGGGAATAGTTCATATTCTGATTTCTGCTGTCCAAAAGTTAATACTGAAAGAGAAATCTCAAAAGATGTTTGCGTCACCCATGACTCAGAATGTCTGTACTTTGGAAGCTTTGGTGTAATAACACTTGGCTTGGATTCCTGGTAAGAGAGTTTTCCATGTAAGGACCAGCAACTGGTCGACTCTGGCTTTTTGTTTAGGCTACATTCTTCCACAAAATCACTCATTCTTCCACAAAATCAATCATTAGGCTGGCAAGAGGGAAGTGCCTGAGCAGCCTCATACAGAGCATATCCCCCCACAACCACATGGATCACTGATAGCTCTCAGGTTGGACTCTCTTGACTGAAATACTGGCATTTCAGAAATCAAGCAGTGATATCAGTCACTTCTAGGCTGTATAACTGAACTATGTTGAATGGGAGGTGTTCCAATAACCTTTCAAGTTCCAGCCAGGTTACTGTTGATGAGTTTCTCAGGACCAGCAGATTGGGAATTCTGGAGAGTAGGTTCATGGGGATTTTGTAGTGTTTTTTCTTTGCCGTGGCATTTCACTCCAATTTTAATTTTGAGCTGTCAGAGCACAATGAAAACTGCTTGTCAGAAATATAGCATGACTTGGCAAGAGATGCAGCAGCTCTTGTGCACATCAGGTTATTGCTTTAGAATATGACGTGCCAATTGCAGCATGCTCTGTCACAAATTAGTGATGCCATGTCTCACTGTACAAGAATTATTATGAAATGCTGCTGCAGATACAGGGCATTACATGACCAAATGTTTATGATCATCCAGAAGGAAATAAAAGGTCTGCATTACCCAAGGGACAATCAGATTTTCCCTGTCCCACCCCTAAATGAAATACCAACTTCTAATATGTTGATGAAATATTGTCTTTCCCATGTTTCCCCTCTTCCCCCATTCCTTTGTAAAGCAATTTCAAAGTAAACAATGGCCTACCACCAAATAAGAGTTTACTAAGAATAAAAATTGAATTTGGTCTGCCTGTTGACAAGCTGATTGATTTGTGAGCCCTTATGACTGAATCCTCTCCTAAATGTGCTCTCATTTATCATGTGTAAGATTGTTTCAGAATCAATACCAGCTTAACACAGAAGCATTTCTGCCGTGGACATTTTGAAAACAACTTGCCTCCTCAATACTGCTGCTAATTTTTTCAGGCAGAATTATCGGAACAGTTTAATTGCACTTTGCAAGTTAGCACATGGTTATACTAGGTTCTGCTTTGAGAGGATGATTTTCAAAGTAACTTGTATATATCATCTTTTTAAGAGAACAAAAATAGATTAAAATTGGATTTTCCTTCCTCTTCTAATGGGGAAATCAGATCGAACTTTCTCTAGTTGTTAAATGTGCCCTTTGAAAACCCATTTTCCAAAAATTGGATTTCTTAAATTAGCTTTTTAACATAATTATTAGCATTCTATTGAAAAAAGTACCAGAAAGCAGTCTGGGAGTAAGCCTGCTTGGGTATATGCTCTGTTTCTTCCTCAGTGATGTCAAGAGTTTAAAGTTACTTTTCTTGACTAAACACTCATAAATTCATTCTTAAATGATAGAGAAAGTTTTTAAAGTCAAATATAATACAAGGAATGGAGAAAGAGAGAAACATGGTAAAAAGCTCAGAGCTCTTCAAGCAGTTCCTGTGTTGTCTCAGCCCTGGTGTGCAACTGTGCCTGTGCAGAGAAGGAGCAGGGCAGAGCTTGGCCCGGCCCTGTCGCTCCCAAGACAGGCTGTAGGATGTAGGATGTGCTGGCAGCCGTGCAAGCAGCAGGGAAGAGCAGAGGTGGGTGGTGCTGGGTACCTGCCTGCAGGGTCAAGTGTCCTCCACCTGCCTTTTACAATGTGTGTGGCTTTTTCATGCATTTTTACCCTTTCATGTTTACTGTTTCATTTACCTTTTCTCACCTTTTTACCCTTACATTTTTACCTGGACAACAAACAGCCAGGTTGTTGAAGAATCAGTCTGGGGAAGAACTGAGAGGTTTGTCCACACTCCGATTTAACTCTGAACTGTGAAAGAGAAATTTCACTTGAAGTTGGTGTTCTGAAGGGCTTTACCTGCAGGCACTCCCCTTGTCCTCTCGGGTGGTCCCATTTCCCACGTGTTGATTCAGTGTTTGGGCTGCTTGGGGTGAGTCAGAATTCTGCAGGCACTGGGCTATCAAAGGATCCAGGAGACATCCAAGTTGTCACTTGGGAGCTTTGGATGCAGTTTTAGAAAGGACCTCCTGTGTCTTGCAGCCCACAGGCATTTCACAGGTTCCCACATCACACAAACCTTCTCATAGATGGGTCACACTCAAAGATACTTCATTTGAACAAAAGGCCTGAACTTCACAAGATAAAAACATCCTGATCAAAATTAACTTCTTTGCAAGTGTAACTTTGTTCTATGTAAAAACACATATTTATAGATAATACTACCACATTTAGCTATCCTTATACTTCATTATATGGTATTTACTACTTAATTATTCTAAATTTATAATTAGGTATATTTAAATCTATTTCCCCAAGGATAAAAGGAAAATTGTCTTTTAATTTTTCAGGAAGTAGCCTAGACTCTACTCAAAACAATTGATTATTCATAGAGCCTTATGTGTTACAATAATGACAGCCTGTAAATAATTTTCTACACTGCTTTGCAGCCTACTGGCATGTTATCTTTCTCATACAGAAAGTAAATCAGAAATTTTATTTTGGATTACGTGATTGCTCAAAAAAGCTTTCAGGTTTTACGTTAATTTTTAGATTTCTGCTGAGGTGGAATGAAGCATTTAATTGTGACTGCCCTAAGTGTATACTGTGTCTCCATTTACATCAAAAGTAGTTTTTCTGTAAATTTATTTAGAGCAAGACACTCTCATATGATTGATTTAAATTATTTCATAGCTACAAATTAAGTTTGTGGTATAAATTCAGTGTTCTGATGGAAAATAAAAACCTAAAATAGTTGAAGATATTAAAAACACTGGAAGATATTTACAGGTGTTTCATAGTGGACAAAAAGACAACAAGCGGAAAACAAAAGGAAAAGAACAAAAGAAAGAAGCATTTAAATTATTATTACTGTATTGTGCATTATCAATTTGAACTAGATCTGGTGTTCAGCTGTGTTTTGATTAGTGCAGACAAAATCTAAATGTATTCTAGAGCCAAAGTATAAAATTTTTTAACTTCCCACTTTATGCTAAATATCTACATGATTAACTATTCTTTGCAAAAGGAATGAGTAGTATTTTTTATGAAATATTTGTAACAACCTATTTTTGTACCATAAAGTGCTATTAGGCCTTACCTCAGAGTGGGAGATGATGATAATGTATACATGCAGACAGATAAATGATTCAATTCTTACTTACAAGAACAGCTGACAGTGATTGCTTATGCTCATTTCCTTTGTGCACACTATGTAGACCAGGAAACTCCAGGTTTCATGGCCTTTCATGTTCTCCAGAGTAAATCAGTCACTCACATAATAATTATTAATTATTTCATGTTGACAGATTGTTGTACTGGTTTATGACAGTTGAAAGACCATGCAAAATGGAAAAAAATGCAGGAACTGATAAAATACGTTACAGCAGCAGTGATAGCACAAATAATTATCAGTTGTTTGTAAACAACTAGCCAGATAAATTGAGATACTAGTTGTTGAGGCTCAGCTCACTGCACTCCAAAGATTCAGCTTTGTAGATTATGAAGCTGAAGGTATGTACCAAAGGTTTTGGTTCATATTACAGTGGATTTATCCAGGTCATATTTGGGTCTCTACCCTGTATATTAAGAACATATGTGGTTAAACTTTTATTATGCAAGATATACACCAGTTGGTTGTGAATTTCTTGTATTGTGCTGACTCTAATGTTTAATTTCAACTTCAGCCTTCTCAGAGCTGTGGTGTTTGGAATATTTCTGATTTTAATCTGAGCTCTTTATCCTGCTGTGCTTTCAAACTGGACTCCTAATCACCTAGCTGAGTTGAACTTTTCATCTGGGGAAGGCTGTGAGGTATCCTAGGCAGAGATCAAATATTCTCAACTGCTGTGCACGGTGGAAGCGAGCCAGAGTGATCACCAAACGCATTGCAGAGCAGGAAAGGAAGCTGTGATGTTCTTAATATTTTTCTTGTTTTGGAAGCTCCTCTGTAGCAGCTGAACTGGGGGTATGTGCTGGGAGACACGGCCTGTGTGCACAAGCCGTGGTGCAGGGGACAGGGCTCTGCAGAACAGGCACAGGGCTCCAGGAGCCAGGGCTGGGAGAGAGAACTGACCCTGCCAGCTCAGCCTTCTCAGGCACTGCCCGGCCCGGGCAGGTCCTGCCCCTCCACTGCATTGGCTTCCAGCAGGGTTGATAGGTGGAGGAGAGGGCCAGTGGCAGTACTTGGTCACTGCTGTAGAGTTGAGAAGATTAACTTCTGCACTTCATTCTTTACCTGCTTGACTAGAAGAGTAGTTACTTGGAGGATCTGCTCACACTGCTGGGTGATGTGGGAAGAGCTGGAAATGAAAGAAAATACGTTCTTGATCTTGATTTGATAAAGCTCATTTCTATTCCTTTTCTTTTGCTAACTCTTTCAAAACATAGTGTCATTTTTTATGGGTCCTGTGCCAAAGTAGGAGTGCTGAGCTCTTGTGATATCCACATAGTAATTCTTGGAAGCAGAGTGCTCTGTTCCATACTGCAAAAGCAACTTTGTGTGGCTGAGTGGTTCAGCTATTAGCAACAAGCCACTGATGCTTTTCTGCTTAAAAAGCATCCACAAAATAAAAATGCATTGTGCTATGAATCACATGAACGTTGAGTTTCTGTATTCAGCATTATTTTTAAGTGAAAGGTTGCTACACAAAATAAAGTCCTATTTTTTAAAATAAAAATACCATAATATGTCTCACTATAATCAGGAAGTTTATTCATTTATAAACATATCTTATCTTTAACATCTCAGTCATATGCAACTGAGTTATTGTTTGTATTATGTAGATGACTCATTTCCCTTTCAAGGATGTGCAAATCATATGTCATATACAGTATTTGACCTTTCTTCTTTCAGTGTCTACAGGCCACCATTTGATTATTCAAAGCTATGCTTACAATAATGATAACAATGTCAAGAAAAACAGTGCAGGAAAAGAAAAGTCCCTTAAGGATGGCTGATATTAAATGCATGCAGTATTAAAATATTAGAGCAAAAGCAATACTGAGAAAAGTTTAAAATAATAGCAGTAGGAATTGAGGAACAGCATGGGAAAAAAGCAGTGTGGAGCAAAATGTCTAAGAAATCCAGCTTTTTTCCAGATGAATTTCAAAACATGAAAGGACTGCCTTTGTGAAAATGTCAATTCAAATGGGGAGGCTGTAGCCAAGACTCAGCCCCTGCTCCTGCAATGTAAATCTGCCGTGGTTTCAGATTGCAAATCAGGCAATGTCCCTTCATGATCTCACCTCTTGAACAGACTTCCAGAGTTCTGATTGCTTCATGTCAGTGGTTGCCTCTGGTAACGCCTTTGAAGGGAAAGGGATAAGGTACAGGGGTATCCCTTAGCTGAGTTTTGCCTTTTTCCATGTCTTCTCTAACCACTGTCTTTTGCAATGCAATGATGCTACCAGAAATATCCCCTCAGTTTCCTTGGCACTACTCCAAAAATAACACATCAACTTTTTGGGTGTCAAGTCTTGACAAAGCAAAGGTCTTTTACAGGCACAAAGCAGGGAACCCCAAAGTCACTTTGCTCTTAGATTGGGCAGTGGGTGTCTGTGACAGCTGAACGGCAGAATATTCCAATTGTGCAGCCCGGGGGACTGAAACTGGAGTTCTGCTGAGGTCTTCACTAAGTGCCAGCAGTGACTGGGGCAGTGTGATGCTGAACCAAGAGGGAGCCAGCTCAGCCCAGGAGCTCCAGGCATGGCACGAAGGAAAGCTCCCGGCTTTGGCTCTACAAAGCAGCTGCTTTGCCTTCAAGGACAGCCTGGCTGTGCTGGTGACATGGCTGTGTTTGCTTGGGGTGGTTTCGGGTGAATTTGGTCTGCTGAGCTCAGACTGGCCCCACAGGGAGCTGCTGTGAGTGTCCAAAGCCCCGTGGCACAGCTGGACAGTGACAGGGACGTGGCCTCCCTACCTGCAGTGACTGTGCCTTGTCCGCAGCCCTGCTGGGGGGTCCTGCTCCTCTCTTTTCATTTCAAACAATGTTTTCCACAGGGTGGGTTTTGTTGTTTGTTTTTTTTAAATATCTTTTAACTTAATTCCCATTACTGTGACTCATTCTGCTTTGGTGGAAAATCTGTATTCTTCTTTGTATAAAATCTGTTTATGACATGTGTCAGGACAGCATATAAACTCCTGCTGAATCCCACCTGTACTTTTAATCTTCTTGGAACTCAAATATTTTATTAGCAGTGGATATTATTGCAATGATTTTGGTGCGGGTGATTTCCCAATTTGTTAATCTTACTATTAAAATTAATATTTAGGTTTTATATCCTTCAAATGGGAATAATGATGTTAGTTATCTGATGTTTATGTCTTTCAGTCACGAAAATGTCCCTATTTAGGCTGTAACAGGCCACACACATGTAATCACAATAAATAGCATCTAATATGTTTACAGTAGTGGAAGGATGAGGTTAACTTCTGTTTTCATATTGATGGACTCAGATGGACTTGGAATACTATTGTTTACAATTAGCTGCATTTTTGTTGTTGTGCTTCACCCTCAAATTAAATCTTTATTTCATCAACTAACCCTAGGGATTCCCTGTTATAATCAATGTAATAAACAGCATTAGTTGATAGCCTATAGCTGATGTTCATTTGTAATTAGGCTTGTGTTTAAAAAAGAATAATTTTCTAAATTTTACTACAATAATTTTCTTTTAGATTTATTTATGAAAGGCAGGATTAAAAGTTGACTATGGTTTGTCTTGTCTCCACATGTCTTTAAAGCAAGGTCATTCGATTGGGACAGCATTTTTCATTGTCTGTTTTAAGCATAGTTTTGGAAGGGAAATTGCTGACGGTCAAGATGGGCTGAGCACCTAACTACCAAGTACTCATTCAAAAATCTGCCCTGCTCTTTTGTCAGAGGCTTGCTGAAGATACAGCCACCTGTGTAAGAGCAGAGCATATGGCAAGTATCAGTGACACCCTACTGAACGGGGAAAAAGTAGGAGCAAGATGAGATGGGCCAGCGCGTAGATAACAGCCTCCAGGACAGGTTTTACTTGATGAGAAAAAATGGCTGGAGAAGTCTTGCAGGAATTGAATAGAAATCTTTAACTGCTCTTCTCAGAATGCAGGTGAACCCCAAAGGATTCTTGTGTACAGTGAGCAAAGGGATGTCTAGTGAAAGTTGTTTTGCAGACAAGCTATTAACTTTACCCATTTAGTTACCCTTCTTTGGCCAATTTTTGAAAATCAGTACATGCCTGCCTATGTAGCATTAATGTAAATCTGATGAGGTGATCTGTACAGTTCCAATCTTTGATGAAAGTGATTTTATAATAAATTTTAATCTCTAAAGCAAGACATAAACAAAGCCACATCAGTCATTTGACAGAAAATAAATGGAAAGACTGCTTTATAAAGTATGTTCTTGGTTAGTCAAGAGGATCAGCAAGCTCAAACTGGTCCAAAACTTTGGGTATGTTTTGTACATATTGTCACGTTAAGCATATTTTTGATAAAACAGAATGTGGCATATCTGTGTGCATCTCAGATTAGAACACTGGTATCTAGGAAAAGAATAAAAGGAGAAAGGAGCTGACAAGAAAGTTGGTGGATTATTTAGGTATGAGTGGCTTAAAGCATTTATCTGTGTGAAACTCAAGACAGCCCTGAGAAGTTGCTCTGGTAGTACAAGCTGTCCAGCTTGCACTGTTAGTACAGTGCTTTATTTTGATCCAGCTTTCACCATGTAGATTTACTCTTTGGAACAAGATTAATTTCCCCTAAAACCACTGCTAATACTCTCAAACCTCCTGCTTATGTGACTGGTTTCCTGCATTTAACTCTGGGAGGAAGTGCCGATCCACCCCTTCTGAGACTTTGGTTAACACTCCTTGCTGCCAGCTTGTACTAGGGCTGGGCAAGCTGAGCTCAAAAATAGATGAACTTTAGTTAATAAAGAAGAGAAAAACAGTAATTGAGGAGTGGAATGGTACAAGGAGGAGATTCATTAATCTGAATTTTGTTGGTCGTTATACAACATGTAGGATGCTAAAGGATCATCCTTGTTGCATGGTTACTCATATGCATTTTATTCAAATCTAGTTCGGACAAAATGTATGTATAGATCAAAGACTGACAAAATAATTTGTGAGGTGCAAAGCTTAGTGTCTTATATAATAAAGCTACTGGAGGAACAAGATAACCTTCTGCACTGGACCCCGAGGAGGCCTGTTCACCCTGAGCTGTGAATGCAGAATGCAGAATACATTCCACCTCAGAGACCTGAGCTTTTCCTGTCAGATAGCAATTCTCTGTACTCACATGGTTCCAGACACATCCATTCCTCTACAGCTGATGATTTTAAACTCATAGATTAGGATCTCCACCAATTCTTCCTAATTCTGTTTCAATGTGTGTAGACATGTGGGAAGGCAGATCCATATATATACACAAAATGCACAATGGCAGAGATGCAGGCCACAGGAGAGTCGTAAGAAAGCATCAGACTTTCATCTGGAAGTCATAGGCCCAAATCACTCTGATACTGGCCTAATGTAGGTGCCATCTTCTCTGAGTAAAATTAGTAGGAAACCCCAAATGGCAGTGCAGGACTGTGCTTATTGTGTGGATGGGTGGAACTTTGTGGACCACAAACTTGTAAAAGCTAAATGGAAGACCTTGGTCTCTGTGGTTGCTATTTAGGATCGTATCTTCAAGGACTAAGATACACGTCCCAAAGTATTTGAGGAGCCTCACAGAATTAAATGAAAAACAAGTAGAAAAATAGAAGTGAGATGCTGAAATGTCTTTTGGAATTGTTTGAGATATGACTGTGTAAGTACAGTTGTCTTGGATCCACTTGTGGATATTGTGCTAAATCTGGTTTTCACACATATGGTCCTGAATTTTGCTAAGAAAACAATTGCACATATTCAAAATATGGAAGACCAGGGAGAATTGGTTCTGTGAAAAAACATCTTTTCTGCCGAGTAAGGAATTACTTTTTCATAGAAAGTTGTCTTTTTGAATCCCAGATATGCGTAGAAACATCTTATTATTTCAAATTATTAGCCATTAGTTCAAGTGAAAAAAAAAAAAAAAAATGTTATACCACTTGTTATACCACTGTGATTATGACCAGAGAGTGAAACTTTTTTGTGCTGAGTAGTTCCCATGCTGTGTCTAGCTGTTGTGAAGTCAGTGGGGAATGGATCATGACTTGGTGCAGCCATTCCCCTCCAGTGCCTGGGAAGACACTGGAACTGCACGAGAGTAGCTGTTCCCTGATGTGCTGGAGGGACTTACAGCCTCACCTTCAGTGACAGTGCATTAAAATCTGGGCTTGACACTTCAGGAAGCTTTTAAGTTAGAAAGAATTAACCAATTTGTGCCAGATATCCACAGAAGGTGTTGGAGATCTTATAGTCATGTGAGGAAATGTGCTTCTCAATTTGAGAGATTTAAATAAAAATAATTTAATTTGTGTTCAGGTAGCACTTTTATAGCATAAATTTTATAATAGACACAACAGCTGCAGCAAGATTATTTTTCTTGCTGGAAGGCACAGTGGAGAGTGTTTGCCAATACTCTGTCTCAAAAAGGTGTCTTTGCATCTTGACTTAGCCCTGAATATTTCAGCAGAATCTATAATAAGAGATTTGCATGTTATAAGATTCTATAATGTTATAATTAAAAAGACAAGAAGGAATTGGGTGTTGCCATAGGACTGTGATTTACAAAGACTAGTTTTAAGGATATACTTTATTGTTGGTTTATTGTGACTGACTTTTGCCTGACCTAGATTAGAAAATGTGGCCCTGAAATAAACTATATTCCCTTGCTGAACTTTATAAAAGAAATACAGAAAAGTACGTGCTAACTATTGCACTTGATTCATTCTCTGCAAAATACATTCTTTGCCTGAGTTTCTGTTTTCATGAATGGGAAGGAAAAAAATTACATAGGGGAAAGAACTCCTGCATCTGCAATTTCGTCTATAAGTAAAGAATTATTTTGCCATGGCATGTAGGAAGTACAAGAGCACCAGCCTGTGTTTTACACTAGAAATTTTTAAATGGGTTGAATGTTGTTTGAAATTAAAAAAATAACAAGGGATGGCATGAACACCAAGAGCATCTTCAGTACTCAATATGCATTTTTAATTTTTTTCCTAAACTTCTCTACTTTCAATTGCTGTATATTTAAATTAGCGTCTCCTGTCTCTATAAGGCACAATCAGCTGAAGCAGTGCTGCCAAGTTTTTCTGTCACATAACCAAATCCTCTGCTAGCTGGGAGACAGGAGACACACAAATTACCTAGGGAAAGCCAGAATCCTGGCACTAGTTTGTGCATGGATGTTCCCAGAAGAGTCTGCTGCACCAGTGAAGGACAGTTTGGCTATCAAGTGATGTCCTGAGGTGTCCTCACTCACTTTTACAGATGAAAATGAGCAGCTGCGTTCATATGCCACTCTCAGACATCGAAGTGCCTTGCAGTTGCATAAAGTTTAAAAATGTAAATCCTGGTTTAGTATATGCAGAATTCCTGTGTGTCCTAATCACAGAATGCTCTAAGTAAGGCAGCGAGCACCTGTGTGGGACTTAGCGGCTGGCTGGGGTTAAACCACAACAGTGACTTAGAGAAATTATTTTTATAGTGACCTTACCAGTTGAATAAGTCCTGTGGGAAGATGAAAAAAGGTATGAGCAGGATGTCTATTGTTGACAAACCCTCTGCTCATAGGAAGAACAGAATAAACATTGGCTGGCAGCTTTGTCTCCGAGTTGCATGTTGAACACTAATCGTCATAGCCTGGTATTTTCCTAAACCAAAATGGCTTCACAGTCATTAAAGTAATGGAAAATCTTTACAAGAACTTTCACAAAAGGATATGCTGCACATTAATCAAACTTATGGCAGCTGCTGGAAGGGATTGTCAGTTTCTTTTATGATGAAAATCCACATGGGGCCAATTCACAATGCTGGCCAAGTTACAGGTGTCACATGTATAAAACATGTAGTTGGTTTAAGATTTAATTAGAACTTTCTTCTCTGATCATAACACTTTAAAGGAAAAGTACACTTAGGATTTAATTTTCTTTGAGAGTGGTTATTAATTTGATGTGATTGATGTTAAATGGGAATTAAATCATAAATGTGATTATGCTTGTGGTTGGATGTTGTCTCAGCAGATTGTTTCTGCTTGTCACTTTTGAATGACTGGTGACGTGATATGGCATGTTGATTTTTATTATTGCTTAAAGATTTCACTTTATCATCATTTGTCAGGAAACTGATTTTCCTCTTAGTCCCATTAATATTAAATCTGTCATAACTAGATTAGGATAGAACTGTTATCTACTGCACCTATAAACCCTAGGCTAAATTTTGCTCCTAGGAAAAAGACAGCATAATAATATAGAGGGGAAAACCAAGCAACACACAAAAAGTAAAGCTGGAAAGTGAATACCAACAGGTGAGAGTAATTTTTTCCCTCTGTAATTATGGTGTATATTTCTATTTACTTGGCTGAAACAGATTTCAGGGGTGCTTACACCTGGACTGGAAACTCACTTTTCAGTGACTGAGTGGGTAGGAAAACTAGTAAGATGAGGAATTAAAAGATGGAATAAGAATGCTGTACCTTTTAAAGATAGTAATTTACAAGTTTGGAGAGGTAGTCACTTTGATTTTCCTGACATGCTTTTGGCAAAGACAGCAGAGCATGACACACCATTTCTGTGGACCCCCTCCCCATTTTGGTTCAAAATGCACATAGAGGAATAGTGGGATTTCTGTCACCTTACAGAATGGATCCCATGTCCCTAACACATGTGCTGCCCTCTGTCATCCAGAGAATCTCAAAGGCTGCCTGGTGCAATATGCCCTTTTACAATCAGAGTCAAGTCTGAAGCCTCCAGGTCAATTGAATGGACTTCTGTGGTCTCACTTCAAGCCTTACATTTGTTGCTCATTTGCACGAACCAGTGTTCTTCTCTGGTACTTATTTGATGCCCATTACTGTGATATCTGAGAACAAAGATCATTGAGAACAGATACTATTTCTACCAGAAAACCGAATTTTGTATTATTGTAGAAGCAGAAGAATCCTATTAATCCACAAAGCACATCAGAGTCCATTGCACACAATGCAAGCCATGTGCACAGTCTACACAAGCCCCAGCTCACAAACTGAGATAGCTGTGACATATCCCTCAGTCTGAAAAATAAAAGGTAAAAGCTTTTTTGTTGTTTTTTTTTTTGGATTTTTTTTAAAAAAAAACACTAAAAAAAAAAAAAAAAAAAAAAAAAAAAAAAAAAAAAAAAAGTTATTTAAAGC
>VZTJ01005188.1:1670505-1822865 GCA_013397795.1 Orthonyx spaldingii | reverse complement strand
CAAGAAAAACCAAACAGTTACTTAAAGCCACAGTTTTGCTTTCTAGCTTAAATTTGGGTATAGAAATAAGTATAACCTTGAAAGCTGTTGGTGGTTTTTAATTTGTGATCCCTGCATTTGTATTAATCTCAAACCTAGTATCTGATTTGTTAGAACCATCTTTATTATGGACAAATTTATAGAATTTAGGCTTCTCCCTGGTTGATTGATCCACCATCTACTATCAGTCTTGTAGCCACACTGAGCAAGATGTGCCATCAGTTGCAAGTGATGCACAGCAGGACAGATGTTGCAGTTTCTGGGTGTCCAAGAACCAGTGTACGATAGGATATCATTAAATGAAAAAGGAGTTGATTTTTGTACTGAGAGTGCTAATAATTTTACAGGTCTTTTAAAACATGCCTTTTATAGAGTCAAGAAATCAGCCAAAGATAAAGCTTTCTTGCAATTTTTTCTTTTAAAAAATACTTTTTTTTTGGCAACACAATTTCACTTTAAAAGTTCCTGTTCAGTGCTAATGTTTCGTAACAAAAAATTAAGAGTGAGAAACTTCAACAACAAGCAAAGAAAAGCAAAACCTCAAGAACATTAATTGTCTAGATGACTGAATAGGACAGATTATGCAAAAACATTTTCCACGAGAAAACCCGTTTTCAGAGTCTTTCGATTTGATACAGTGAGTCTCTGAAATCCGGCATCAGTCGCTGTAGACTGCAGTTCTGTTTTGTTTAGAAGATCTGTGACTTCAAATTTACAGAAGTAGCTTTTGCTAGCAAGTGTTAGCTGTATCAGAGAACCAGAGAAGGAAGGGGTTAGGTTCTGCATTGTCGGTACAGAAAAAGAGGAGAAAATTCAATCGAAATAAGTGGAATTACAGAGGAGAAAAACGAGTCAGAGATCAGAATCAAGACTTTATTGGAAAAGCTTATGATGTTGAATATTAAATTAATCTAATTTGCACTGTCTGATGGTGGCCATTACTGCCTGAAGTAGAGGCAATGAAATGCTAATGTGATTAGTTAGCAACACTAAAAACAACCAGTACGTTTTTCCTTTGATTGCCTATGTGTTTAAGAATATTTCATTACTTCTGCTTCCTTTGAAATAAGGGTAAGATATAAATCATAGGCACAGATATAACTAGCGGTTGTGACGTTTTGTTACAGAGTTTAATTACATGAATCATAAAATATTGCTACAATTTTCCAAACTGTTAAACCTTAATTAATATGAACCCACAGGGACCACCTTGACAGTTCATAATACTCTGGAAACTCTCCTCCTACAGTAGTAGTTCATATGGTTGAAGATTGCTTTATAATTTACAGAGAGTGATCAATTATTAGAAATGACGCCAGACAAATTAATTTAATATAAATGGGGTTGTATGGAGTTTGACTAATTCTTTTTAATTACCTATATGTTATTTTTTCAATAGTCTAACAAAGGGAGCCATTATTCTTTCCCATGTACAAATTCATTAATCTCATTACTGTGCAGTATTAATATAATTTTATCACACATTCCAGAAGTGCAGCACATTGACAAAGCATAATGAATCACAGCATTAGTGTACTATCAGTACATTAATTTCAGGACATGCCTTGCTCATCTGCAATTTACGTTGAGACTTAGTATAAAATGAGCTGAATAAGCACGTAATTATGACATCTGCTTCTTTTCAGGTACCTCTTTGTAAATCAGTGACAAAGGAATAACAGGTTTAAATATGTGTTAACACTCTGATAGCATGTATAATTGCAATATGGCAATGTGTAATGAAGATTAAATTAGACTGCAGTGTACCTGACATATTCAAGGGCATAATTGAACTGCAAGAATTATGGAATGAAAAAGACCATAAAGTACTAATATTGCCATTCAGTAAGGTAAAACCAGAGTAAAGGAGAAATATTATTGAAATGGTGATGCAAATAAGTACATTGTTTTTATAAGGAAACCTTATTTATGTCCGTAATTTTTATCTTCAGTACACCTAACATGTTCTTGATGTTAGGTAAAGTTCTCACAGACTCTCCTGTTTTGATCCTTCTTGGATTTCAGGTATTTGTGCCTTTTGTCTCTAAAACAGCAGAAAACTCCCATCACATATAAATATAATACTGGTGGTGAGAGAGATTTTATGAGACTGAGAAACTGAATTTCACACATCTACTGTGGTAGAAACCAGTGATTCACTGGAGCCGTGGCCTCCAATCAGGGGGCTGAGGAAGGGTTATGTGCTTTGTCCTGTAGGAGAGACAACCTGAAACATATAGGAGATCAAACTGTAAGCCAGAGGGTATGGCAAATTATTAACTGCATTTTAACTGAAGTCATTATCACAGAACTGCTAAAATATTTATTTTAGACGTGTATCATGCTATATTTCAACTTCAAATCACTTGTGGAGGACAATTAATTCTAAGGGTTAGTAACAGAATGTTAGGGTTTGTGTTAAATGCTCTTATTTGAACAAAAATATGCAATATCGATGAAAGTGACTCCAGAGAAGTCTGCAGTGTTAACCATGTTTACATTATAACCTAAATTATGCTATTATAATGTCATCAAAAATATATTTGCTATGTGAACACAAGAGACATTCACATGTATGTAATAGGATATTATATTAATGAATTCACTGTTACATTAAATCATTCTCATTGTCAAAATGACTGGTTGCCTCTTATAAAACACAAAAACCTATTCGTGCTTATGACAGCACGTAATAACATTTTAAATAAAATCTGTGATCCTTTTGTCATACGTTTGTGTGCATGTGTGCACACACCCTGTGCATACACGAGACTGCACTATATTTCTTCCAAGAAATGACGTGTATAGGAATTCTGCAGCTTCTGAGAGCAACTTTGTTGAATTTCTTCTGACGTCAGCTTTTCTCTTGTTGTTACCAAGTTGGAAAACCACAATTCCTCCACATATTTCACACAGAGACATGTTGAAAATAAATTTCAAGCTACATGAAAGGATTTCCAGTGAAGCCGTCGAAAACCCAAGCAGCAAGTAAAACATCCTTCTGAAGACCTTTCTAAAGAACCTGGTGACTTTTTCCAGCTCACGTTAGATTCACCTCTGTCAGAACTCTGTGGCCCCTATTATCCAGCTGGCTCTGTGAATTCCCCTGTGATGCCCCAGTAAAGGCAGGCTCAGCAGCCAGGCTGGCCCGGGGCACAGAGCAGGTTTCAGCTGCAGAGCAGAGTCGGCTTTGCTTGGAATTCCTCACACAGGAAGTTTGCTGAGCTTCCCATGGCCAACAGCCACAGAGCCTCGTTTGGCTTGGACTGGGCCCTAAGAAAGCACACTCGGGCAAATATTTTCAGAAATTTCTCTTTGCAAGTCTTTCTAGTTTTCGGTGTCTAATCTGTAGCTACACGTGCACACTCATATCCACACACGCATCCACCCCCCATTAATTAGCTAAGACAACTTAAGCGCTTTTATCAATCGGATTTTGAGTAGCCAGACACGCAGAGAAAGGTAAATAATGTTTTAGTCTCGAGGATGGCATTGCCAGAATGTAGTAGCTTTTTCTGTAGTGCTGCTGCTCACATTTGCAAATTTTCATATCTCCTATCATGTTGACTCACTGTTAATTGGTATCATGGGTTTTAACTAACACAACTTTCCAGCGGATGACGAATAAAAACCTTAATAGAAGTATATGAAATTAGACCAGAAAACTTAAAACTGAATTTAAGGGAATGGTGGATGATTTTCTGGTGGTCTTAGTCAAGAAACAGAAATATTTAGATCTTAATTACCATTATTTTAGGACAGATAAGGTAGTTTAAGGTTAGGGGAATTATTACCAAATTTGGACTTTTATGGCTTAAAGCAGGATTTAGACAATACTTTCTATTAAGACTGTTAAACGAGTAATGCAAGGCAGAATGGATTTTACTTGTTATAATAATATATATAACTCCTGGGAAACAGAAGTTTCAAAGATTTTTTTAATACATTTACTATGTAAACAAAACACCAGTATTTTTATAAAGGTAATTTCATACCAGTATAAATATAAGGTTTGTTTGAATTGAATAGTCATAATGAGGAAAATAGAGACGAATTGTAAGAGCTGTAACTGAAGCTGCAGTTTTGGACAGTAGGCTAAATAATGCCATAATCTTTTCCTGATGTGCTGGAATAAATAAGAAAAAAACCCAACTTAAGCAATTCTCTAACAGTTTTTATGAATTACAATTTCAAAACCTTTTCAAATTAGATTGAAAAAAAGTGCCTATTTATACACAAAACCTATTTAGTCACCAGATTTACAGAAATGACAATTAAAAGAAACCTTCAAACAGTTCTACTAGCTGAAAATTATTAACCTATAGAAATATTTTAGTTATTTAATGCCCATGCCACTGTCAGAAATTAAGAAGATGATTTGTTTTTAAAGTAAATTGACGTTGAATTAATTGAAGAAATCTTTATTGAGGCTAAAGATATTTTAGTTTCTTTTCTCCATGTAAATGCAAGCATTTTCTCCATGGTACACTTGCTAGTGCATTGTTCCATTTTGTTACAAAATTTGCTGAATACTACAGAGGAGCTAAACATAATTTCCTTTCTTCAGGTAGTTTAAGACATCTTACTTTCAAGAAGTTCTCCCGATATTTAACCTACGTTTTTCCTTTTTTACATTAATCTTCTAACTCCTAGTTATATTCCATGAACATCAGTAGATAATTCTTTTGTCTTATTTGTGTGTTTATATCTTGAAATATTTATAGACTGCTACCATGCCTCATATCCCTTACCTAGTCATTATTTGGCCAGTCTGTTACCTCTTTTAAATCTTTCCTCATAAATCTCTTGCCCTTCACTAACCTCCTTTCGTTGCTTTTCTCTGAATTCCTTTATTTTCTCCCAGTATGTCACACAGTGAGGTGACCTGTGCTGGACACAGAGTTTCAGATTTGATTGTCCCCCAGCCACGGTGACACCGGCCACTGCCTCACTGCCCCACGCTGGGGTGTTCTGCACAGACGGTGTCAAATTGTGGTGGGGTTTTTGGTGTTTTGGGTTTTTTTTTTTGTATTTATATACTTTTCTTTGCAAACTGATGTCCAATATCTTATTAAGAAACAGCATTAAGAACCCTCGTGTTATTGTTTCTCATGTTTCTCTCTTCAAGTTGGCTGCATGTTTATTTGCCTTGAATATGTGAGCACATAAACACCACTGGTCCATCTCCATTGCCCAACACATTGGAATTCTCTCCCTTGTCCCTCATATTTGTTAATGAGTACAGATCTAAGTTCTGTACCACTACATAGGGCCATCAGGCAGATACTGATGTTACTTCTACCCAGGATGTCCTGCCTCTTTTCTGAGGAGGACACAAATAGTGGGTTAATTTACGGTTGAATCTTTAGGGTATGATTCTACAGGTACATAGTTCATGGCCCTGCTCTTCTCCTACCCTTACATATTTGCTACCTTTAGTGACAATAATATGGTTTGCGAAGCAGACAGACAATTATTTTTTAAATATACTTGCATTTTATCCATTTCAGTGGCTAGAACTGAGTCGCTGTGCAGTCCCAGGAATTTGAGTGTTGACATAAGGAAGAGGGAGAAGAAGCTTGGCCAAGGCAGGGGTGAGGTAGACCTGTAGCATCTTTGATTAAATTGGTCTAAAATAGCAAACAAACTGCTAAAATCAACTGGTCACAACAGATAAGCACTGTTACATTTCAGAAAGAATAATACTCTTGGTAAGTGGCCAGTTCAGTCATATATTTTCTTTTATATTCAAGTGTCTGTGTTAAAATCTCTTTTTATCCTTTTCTTCAGTAATCATATTGTATATTTATTGGATATAATCTAGTCAGTGTCAGACACTGAGGATTTTTTGCCCTCTGTTGTATATGTTTATTACTGTTTCATGCGTATGGTTTAACCAAGTGGGTTTTTTTTCCATTAGACAAACTTTAAAAGAATTTGCAGATATATATAGCAGCTTTAGTAAATGAAATCTATGTAGATTGATGGATTTTCATGACTCAAAGTTGTGGCCAAATTCTTAATTATTGCAGCTGTAATAATATTGAAATATAGCACTTTTCTAAACAGCTTTATTAATTTTAATGCAGTGTTTAGAAAGCTCTGCTTTTTGTTGAGCAATAAGCCAAAAAAAAGAGGCTTTTTCTTTTAGTGGAGCCAAGTTTTGCCTTTTTTAGTTCATAAGTCAGCACGCTAATATTCAAAGTATTTAAAGATGTCATGATGACTCTGACTTGTTGTAGAAATAAATAAAGATGGAATCCATATGTTTTTCTTTTGATGGATTAAGGGCCATGTTTACAACAACATAAGTTTACACTGTTGCTGCCCTCAAGTATTCTGCAGACCTTCATGGGTCAGCTCCTGCAGAGGCTCATTCTTACTCAAGAGTACAATTACAGTAACCATTTCCATGGTTAGGGAAACAGTCTGTTCTGAATAGAACATACAACGTGATGCTGATGTATTTAAAAAAAAAAAAAAAACAACAACAAAACCCCTCACCTTTTTTATATTTGAGAACAACTTTTGTTTCCAATAGCAATACCTCAGTCCTTAAAGATTTACTGTAGCTATAGATTGGCATTCCTCAAATGTCATTAAAATATATTGTATATGTTCATTTTATTTTGAATTGAGATTGTTCTTGTGCTGCAGATAATAAGGCCTATATTTTTAAGGGATTTGGAGTCCCATTTCATAGCTGCTATCCTTCCTTTCTCTATTTTAGTAACTTGAAATCTTCATTGAAGCATTATCAGTGCTGCAAAGGCCACAGGAGGAAGCTGTAAGCAAATGATTGTCTGATTCAGAGAACATATTTAGGAGTCACATCTCCACTGGCTTCAGTGTGCTGCTTTTGATTTTCTCTGGAATTAGCAACAGATTGATCTGGACAATATTTTTGCAGTGCTCATGATGTATTGAGATAAATGTTGAGCTCTTGCATGTGCTTATAAGGTCAAGTTTAATAATGTATCTATTTATTCCTGTTGGTGTTGCAAGCTGCAGTTTGAAGAGCCCTCAATCTTGGTGAGCAGTCCATGGTATTGGTGTTTATAGAATCCAGTCCATACGAAGCAAAAATATTTGCTATTGATCACTTACTACTCTCAGCTTGTTGTTGGCCAAACTCACCCACAAGCAGCATTGCTTTACTCCACCAATGACGCTGAGTTAAATGCAGGAGGCTGTTCTAGCACTCAATGCAGGTGTACAGGCCAGTTTGACAGAGACTGGCACCATTTCCCAGCCTCTGGAATAAAAACCTGCCCTGCTGAGGCTCTGTGTCCTCTCTAAGTGGAGAGCAGCACGGAGATGTTCTCATCCCACCGTTCCCTCCAGGCCTAATAGGACAGAGAGAGAGCTCTAAGAAATAACCCAAACTGCAGAGTGCATTTCTGCTGAAGACCCTGCAGGAAGGTCTTGGTGCAGGGTGGTTCATGGGCTTCCTTGCAGTGTCCCAGCTTTGTGTGTTGTGCCCTTTTCATCCCAGAAATTGAAAGTGTGAAGGTAAGCAATAAGTTAGGTCCTGGGTAGTGCTGACACAAGGTGTTAGCGTGCTTTGTGTGTAAGATTTCGAATTGCTGTGGAAATATAAGGTGAGAGGATTATAACTGTGGAAGCAACTTCAGTAATGGAAGAGAGGTTTTGCTTTCCTGCAGTGGATTAGGAGATTTTATTCTGAAGGTAAATGGAAAAAAATTAATGGTATTTCAAAGATAAGAGCATTCTCTTAGCCTTAAGGAGAAGGTTGAAAGCCAGACTGTCTTCTGGGATTGCTCTCTATGCATTTGCAGGTACTAAATATTTGATGATCAGTTTGTGGCTCTCCAATACGCCTTTCATGTTCTTGAGAGGCGAGCCAAAAACTGTGAGTCAAAGATACAGAGCCTGTTTCTTTGGGCATGCTGAGCACCATGTTCTTCCTTGGTACATTACATGTTTTCTGTGGTTTTTTTTTTTCAAATTTTCTCCAGAAAGAAGTAAAATTTGAATCAAAGTTTGTGTATTTAAATTTTTTTTTTTTTCTCTGTAACTAGTGCATGGGCATTTACACATGATGAGTTTAGTTTGAACTCATTTCAAATGATAATACTTTACTTGGTAAGTTTGTATTGATGGAATTCTCATATTGATGGAATTCTCATATATTTAAATATTTTGTTCAATTTTTATTGGTATTCTTTATTGTTTTAAAAGTAATTTTCAATTACTTTTGGCTACTGTAATCTTAAAACATATCAAAGGACATTTTCCCTTACCTTGCAAAATTTGTTACATTTAGAAAAAGAGTAGAGCTACTTAGGAATTATATTTCTTAGACATAAATATATTATGAAATTATAAGTATCTATGTAGAGAATCAGGAGTTGCCAGGAAATATTCAAAGAAGTTGTGTTCATCCTGTGTTCTGGAAACAGGACTTCCAAAAAGCAGCTGCAGTGTGAAATGTTTCCTGAACCATTACCTACCAAACGTGTGGTCATGCATTTGACAGTCATTGCCTGGAGAAAATAGCGGGAATATTATTAATGGGTTTCAGCATTTTATTATCTACATGGCAGGAATGCTTCAGCATGGGAAAGCTGTCAATGACCACACAATGTTGTGTTTGATGTGACACTGGAAAAGTTCGGGTGGTTCCCACATTACAGCACTCGTTTGTGTTAGCACACCAGTGCTCAGTTTTATGGTGCATTGAAAGAAGCCCCTTGGGAGGCAGATTTGGTCCTTACAGCAATGACTGATAATAACAGGTTGGAAATGCAGAAGGCAAAAATCTCAATTACATCATATACATACAGAAACACATGAAACTTTAGTGGTTAAATGCTCAGCTGTTACAATTTGCCAAATTCCAGTTAACTACTGAGGATGCAAAAAGATACTGGAGCATTAAGGAAGATGCATGCCTTGGTGACTTGTCTCTGATATTTAAAACTAACCTCTGTAGTGCTCATTTTCTTGCTTTTCTTCAGAAGTGACACTTACTAAGGCAGCAGTAATAGGTGGGACAATGCTAACACCAGAATATTGGTTCCTGGAAATTTCCCAAACCTGGTTCTTTTCCATTGTTCATCTACTTATAAGTACTTCATAATTTTTTCAAGATTTTTTTTTTTTTCGGCATATTGGGAAAGGGGATCTATGCACTTCTGCAAGACACACTGGGAGCTCAGCTAAAATAAACCTTGCATTTCACAGTTACTTTATACTATCCAGACTGCAGAAAACAAATGTTGTAAATTGCAATCTCCAAGACTGAGAGAATGGACCCACAAGTGAGTCAGCTAAAGTAGAAAATTAGTATGTCAGGCTGAGAATTAAACTTAATCTAGTGTTTGAATGTGTGCAAAGAGTCATAAGTGCAGATAAATTAGTACCTTAGCAGCCTTTCTCTCGCTTGTTTTCATGTACCACGTAATCAAATCATTTGGAATTGTGCAGAGACATTTTTGAGAGTGAAACTGAGGCTTAAACATCTTGTGGATTAAGTGTGCAATTCAGAGTATTAAGAACCAGATTTTCAGTCAGCAATTTCACAAACCTTAGTCTTAGGGACATTTTAATTATAATATCTTGATTTCATGTCTTTATTTTTGAAAATGTCACGTGGTCAAATTCTGAAGTTAGTAGAAACTGTCCAAGAGTACATGGAGAATGGTCTGGTATCATCTGTGTCAATGTACTGTATAAATTTAATATAAACCCAGTCTCCTAATTGTTTCTCATTGCCCCAATTATATATCACTGCTGAACATGGCTCACAGAACTTACTGCAAACAAACAGCATCTAATAAAATAAGCTAAAATGTGATGGAAACAGAAATAACTACAATATGGCCACCTTTGGATTTAAAATACATTTCTAATTTTATAATAGAAAAAGATCAACACAAACAAGGAAGACAACAAATGGTTTTTCTTGTTTGTGTTTTGTTTGGTTGTTTTTTTGGGTTTTTTTGTTTGGTTTGGGGTTTTTTTGTTGTTTCCTTTTGGGTAGTTTTTTTGTGTTTTGGGTTTTTTTTTTGGGTTTGAGGTAAAAGGAACATTAGACTATGAGTGACTTGAGGAGAAAAGTCATATAATATATCCACAACAGAAGATGTCATTTGCTCCAAGAGTAACTTGCAATCTAGGGAAATAGTTATGCATGTAACCACCTAATCTGGCATCACAGTAATAATTTAGGTTAGAAAGATCTTATCTTATAAAACTGTGGTTTTGTATGTCCTTGAACAGTCAGTCCAACTTCAGAGTGAGAGTTTATCTCTCTCATGGTAAACTTGAGCTGTGCTGCAGGTGTTTTAGTTTATCACTGAAAGGAAATGACTTTTTTTACACCTAATTTAAACTGCAGCTATTCACAGTTTAAAATGTTCAGTAACAGTGACCTCTGTAATGACTAACACATTGCAGGTGGTCCGATAGCAGGCCAGTGGTTAATGTTTGCTATCGAGAAAGGCAGAATTAAATGTCCACCCCAGAGTTGTTTTCTTCCAATTTATAGCATGGACACAACAGCTGGCTCAGAAGTAAGCCACAATTAAAGGGCTTTGGAAAAGTTGCAATCAGTTTAGTTCCTGCAATGGGAGAGTTTTCCTGTTGGCATCTATTTAAAATTTGTCATTAAATTTGAAAGCAGGAATTCGGGCAAATAGTTGCAATCTAAATCTCTGTTCTGGACTTCTGATCCTTGTGTTTCAGTCTTGCAGTCCCTGTTCAGTCCTTCAGGCAAAACTCGTGTTTGTTCTGCAGTTACGTGGTTGGGATCAATAAGTATTTTGTCTTGGAGGACGTGAAGTGCTTTATCAGACCTAAGAATGCTCAACCAAAGCTCTGCTCTTTCACAAATAACTAACTGAGAAGGCAGTTCAGATTTGCCATCACAACATATAAAGCAAAAGTGGGAGCCTGGAGGCTTCATTTTCGCTCCTTTTCAATTTGACAAAAGATAAGTATCTTTACTGTGGAGCTGCTGTGCAGATTTTTCAGGTAAGTGTAGACCTGGGTGCATCTAGACCAATCACAATCATTGCCAAATGGCACCTTGATTTAAAGTTTGATTTCTTTGTAATGCAGACCGAATTATATTATTGCATAAACAGCTGATCCTGAATCCCATTCATACAGTGCAATTAGAGAGTCTAACATGATTCTGGGAGCACAAAGGTACTTGGTAGAAATGGGTGAGAAATTTAGGTCCTGTTGAAGGACTGTTCTCTATTTAGAAACAATTCTGCTGTTTCTGCTGTTTGCCTTGGAGTGACATAAGCTGTTACATAAAGAAAGACCCTCTGAAAGTAAAAGGAAATCTGCTTCACAGGAGATAACAGCCTTCATATCTCTTTGGGAGGTGTCTTCGGCAGGAACTTAAAACAGCCATATTTTCTTAGAATACAGGATAACTGCCCACAACAGTTGAGAAGACAGGATGTGTAAACAGAATTTGTTCTGAAAAGTATGTTTCAACATGATGTGTTAGGTACTACACAAGCCTTTTATGAAATGGACAGGATTAGGGTTTGTCAGCACTTTGTGAACTATTCCTTAAAGAAAAATTGTCATCTCAGTAATAGGGTGCCTGCATAGTACCCGTTTCACTGCTTTGTTAACTTTTGCACAGATGAGAATCAAGGGCACTCTGTAGTGTTACATGAAATACATCAGCTGACATTGCTCTTTGCTGCATGAATGAGTGCTGACCAAAAAACTCCACAGTATAACCAGTAGATAAAGTGGACTGAATTCTAATTGGAAAAGGGACTGGAATCCAGATAATTGATGTTCAGAGCAATCAGTTTTTGTCAGACTGAGAAAACAGCCACACCAGAGAGTTGCAATATATTTAATATTTAATTATTTTATTCCCACCTGGTTTTTAGGTTTCTGTTCTAGGAAGAGGGAAATTTGCATTTGAATGCTGTCAGACAGAGGGTGGGGCTGAACTCGAATTTCCTGTCTCCTAGAAGACTGTCATCCTCTGCTGCATCACCTTCTGCTAGATGTTATCCTGGAAGTTCCTCTAGGTTTTATAAGACTTTCTGAAAATGAAATATTTCTTCCATTTATTAAGAATGAAGCACACCTTTTTCTCTGCTGTTGTGTCAGTTTGTGCAGGGAAGTTTCAGTTCAACCAAAACAGGCTTTTTGTACAGCTGTGTGAACAGTTCCACTCATACTCTTTTCTAACTCTCCCTCCTATATTTCAAGATCTAAAAAAAGCACTGACATGTATCATTAATAGGTTTTATCTAATATTTGAGGATAGGCCCAAATCCTAATACTGTTATTGAAAAGAATTTCATTAATATCAGTCCCATATTTTTAGTGGGTTTTCATTGTCAGATCTTTATTCTTCATTTAAAATAGTTTGACAAAGTATTTTTTATATCCATTCTGGTTTAAAAGTGTTTATGTTGGTATGGTTGGTGAGTAGGAATGACAGGGCATCATGGCTGTCACCTTTATATATGTAACTTTATATATGTATAAGTCAGTAGAATTGTTCATACTTATAATTCCTTTAAGGTTATGTCATATTTCAAGTATCAGACATATACAAAATTGTGGAGACAAAGATGTAGATTTCTCATTAAAAAAATACATCATTATGATTTTTCATAAGCTATATCCTATATAGTACTCATATAAAGAATATATTTGGTGGATGTGTTACACAAATAACACACAAAATGAATATTTAGTCCTGACCCACTAACATTTATACCTTTGACACTAAAAATTTCCATTTGCAGTTAAAGTCTGTACACGTATTAGCAAGGCCCTTTATTGTCTTGAAATTAAATCTTTTGAAGTTTCTTCCTCTCTGGGACAAAAGCAAGCATATAGTTGACATCAAAGTGGAGACATACTGCTGGCTAGTAATTATGGTAGCTTAGTAGCTTAACGTTGCCCAGTCCCCACCCATTTACAAGCTTGCCTTTACTTTCCTCAGCATGTTCTTAGTTTGATCAACACCTTTAGAAATAACTGGATAGCTCAGTTACTTATACAGTTTCTGCAAATTTGGTTGGAAAACAAAATAGTGGTTTATTCATTTATTCTTTATATACAATTTTGGCTTTTTTAAAAACTCCTTTAATTACTCTAAGTAAGTTGTAACTGTTAGCTGGGTGTTGCCAGATGTGAAACCAGACACAAGGGTGAGATTTTACAATTCAATCACAGCTGCCTAAGACAAAATCTGGTTTAGGACACAAGAGATGGATTTAAAATATTAAATTTATATTAAGAAATAGTAGGGAATTGTATGCAGGATAGCTAACGGTTTTTTTGCAAACTTATGAACTTCAAGTGAATCAATCCAATCAAAGTCTAAAAGAGGCTTCAAAACTCAGCAAATAATAGTTGTTGCCAGTCTTCTCCCCTCATCCACCAAAGCAAACATACAAATGTAGAGCACTGCTCTGTTTGCAAATTAAAACCTCAATTCTCCCTAACGCGTGTGTTAGGAAGGTGAGCACTGGAACCAAGGCTGAAATGCCTCTGCGTCCTGGAACAGTTTTAAACTTCTGTAAGTACCAGGATGATGAACTCAAAAGAAGTTTATTTATCTTGGGAATTTGAGTTTTACAGCTTAAGAAAGAATAACTTCAGAAATCCGTGGGAGGCGGGGCAGGGCTGGGGGGAGCAGAGTCCTCCCCATTCTTGCAAATTCAACTGCACTGGCCAAATTGTTGATATGCTCAGCAGAGCATGTTAGGTGGTGCAGAGCAGCTGCAGTAATTCTGCATGTCTTCTGCATGGTGACCTTTGTACTGTGTGTGTATGAGCAGACAGACGGAGGGGAAAAACATTCGTATCAATATTTAACAAGAGATATGTGGCACTGGGAAAATCTATCTGGCGAGTAAATCTTGTTTCTCCATGACTAAAACCGAAACAAAAATAAGTGCCTACTTTCATCATAAAGTGTGTTTGAATTACAAAGCTATAACAGTTTTACTAGTTTAACACAAATCTCACGGGTACCATGTTTGCCCTCATTGTATTCCATCTTATATTTAGGTGATGGGTGTGCAACAATTTGAAGAGAGATTTTCCTTCTGGGTCTCTAAACCCAACAGTGACTCACAAGAATAAGACAAAACAGCTATAAAAAAATTCAAAACAATTTAGCCACAACAAAAACTCTTAGAATCTTCCTCCTAGCATGATTCTTTATTTACAAAGATGGCAGCTAAAAAGTAAACTTCTATTGTTTCTCCCAAGTTGCTCTTTTTCGTCCTCTTGATGCAGATCTCAGTTACTGCTTCAGAGCAGCAAGCAACTGCAGCAGCTAATTACAACCAGCAGTCTCTGTGTTCCCCCCTGCTTACCAGGTCATGGCAACATTCATTTGGAGAGTGTTTTTTTCTAAACAGGAAAACATTTCTCCAACAGAAGTCTGTAAATATTTTCCTCAGTAGTACTGGCAGGCGATATTTATCCTGGTACTGAGGTCATTCAGAGGAGATCAGATGTGATAACGCTGAGCTTTTAGCTGTCAGCAGGACTTTCTGCCTTTTCCATTGAGTTTTCAAACATATAAGAATAGAGAAGTCTGTTTTTCTTGTCCAGGCATGCTTCTAATTTCCATCACCATTAAGAGGTGTTGTACAGTCTTATCAGGGACATTATAGACCTCCCAAGTGTTCTATGGCCACTTAAGTCTCTCATGTTTTAATTGATTGTGACAGATAACAATGTACTGTAAATCTGTGATTTGACCAAGAGATCCTGATGAACCTTATAAATTTTCAAAATTAAACCAAAGTGTTTCATGCACATTTCCCAAACCTGGTGATGGAATTGCAGAGTAACATAGGCAATGAGTGTTTATCACTGTGTTTAACAATAACTAGTATCTTCTCTCTGCTTCTCCTGTCTCTTCAGCTTGTTTTGTCACTTCTCAGATTTTCCTCATTTATTTTGTCTTAAGCTTTTTTATTATTTTCCTTTCATTATGCCATTAATTTCCTGTGTGTTAAGTTCCTTCTTGACACTAACAGTAGGTATTCTGAAGTGTTGTGTGTTATTTATGAAAGTCAAGTAGCCAATAGAGTAAAGCATTTATAAAGTTCTCCTAAAGCATTTATAAACTCATCCAACAATCATTACTTACACAATGCTTATCACGATGTCGTCCATTCTATTTACTGGCCTACCCATTATTGTCATCATGTTGATTTAAAACAACAAAATCAGAAACATCTTTTATTCTGATTTCTTAAGAAGTAAGGGGTTACCGAAGTAAATGTAAATATTCTGCTACCTTGATTGGGAAACATAGACTGAGTCCTAAAGAAGACTTCTTTGCACTTCTCAGCTGAGTATTGGGAGAGGGCCGTATTTCTACCCTGGCATCCATTTGAAAATCTTTGCATATTTTATTATTTTATTAAATGACAATATTGATACACATATAAAATTTGCCCTTCCCTGTTAGTGTTACTGTGCTTCAAGACTGACCAACCAAATCTCAGGTTTAGCATGAGAAATCAGGCTATTGATGTGATACAGAAGATTATCTGCCTTTATAACAAATCTGTTAGAATTACTTAGATATTCACGTAGAAAAGCATTTAGACTTTTCAATTCAAGTGTCTGTGGCTCTGTCTTTATCAGCCTCTTTATGTCAGGTTTAAGGGGTCTCTCTTCCAAAGCACTGCACAGTTCTACATAACTATAAAACTGCTCTGATTACTGGGTGTAAGGAAGTGGGAACAGGAACCTGGCCATGGTCAATGACTTTGCCTCCCAACACATTTGAAGATATTACACATTTCTTTCGAATAGAATTATGCAATTGAACAGTTGGTAGTAGTGTAGCACTTTATAATGGCTTAATTTCTTGAAAATAAGTCTATTGCTGATTTTGAATGTGTCAGTTCAAAACTCTGTTCTTCGAGCTTCATATGAAAAGTCCACTGACATTGAAGATACTCTGTTACTCAGAACCCTAATTCACTGTGTGTATTAGGATGTCAAATTCCTCTCACATGACTGCCTCAAAAGAACAGACTGATTATGTGGGAAGTCATTGTTGAGCAGAAACAAGTGTTTGTGATACAATATGAACACTTGTTATTTCTAACCAGTTAAGGAAACCAAAATCCCAGTATTTTCTTTTTGTTCCCACTTAGAATAGTAACTTGTCATGCAGAGTCCACTGCTAATTAAAATTATTAATACTGTTAGCACTGACAACTGCCTAAGTAATTTGGCTTAGAAACAATTCATCCAAACCAGAAGCAAGAAGAGGGAAGAATTTTAAAATTAATTGCCTACGATTATGCGTGTCAATGTTATGATGAATAGATGATACTGAGTTCCATGAAATAATTTAGTACATAAGAGTCTATTAGCTAGTTAGAAACCATGACCCCATTTAACAGCTATGGACCACCATAGCATCTAATCTATATTATTTGATTTGTATACCCTTTATGATCTAACCAGATCCCATAATGTCAAAAATCATACCTATCACATTGAATTATAGCATATTAAGAATAAAGGATTGGAAAAATCAGATATGTTTGTCTCAAGAGTGAGCTCTGTTAGCATATTTACTCTACAGTGGAAGAGATTCTGCTCACTGCATTAAAAAAAAAAAAATCAAGAACCTATCTCCAAGTGCTTTTAAAATGAAATGGAGCATGGGATAATGATTTTAAACTGCTTTGGTTGGCTTTTCTCTATAGTCTTCAAAAAATGCCAAAATATTAATCATTCTTTATTTATAATTTTAAGAATCAAATGTCAGTAGACGGTTTCTATAAATCTGGACGTATTTGTTTGCCGACAAAATTTAGATGAGCAGATAATTTTAAATTGTATCATGCTTCTAAATCACACAGCAGCTATGGTTACCTGTGATGGAAGGAGAAAGCTATTGATTCCACATAAAAATGTGATAGAAAATAGAAACACATGCCTGAACTTATTCTAATTTGCTCATTCAAAAAAAGGTCAGTGGTTCCTCAGGACAAAGTAAGATGTGAGTGCGTGACATACTTACAGGAGTTAATCACAGAGCTTTAATTTAGCAAAGCATAGCTGAAAACTGTTATAATTATGTATGATATTTTTAATATCTTATGCTTTATTCCAGAACCTTAAGGTCTTTTCAAGGTGTATTTGTATTTGGACAAAAACATGCACAGGAATGAAGTAGAGATGAATATGAAAACTGATTTAGGAGTGCATTAATATAATAATTAATTTTAACTCCATGTATGTAAAATGGCAATCTCTAAAGACACCATCATCAAATATTCCCAAATGAAAATGGTATTTGCAGTTATGCATACAATTTCTAGGCAGTGCATGTTCTGTTTCCGACAGGTTGTGTGAAACTGGCAGGGGAGGATGCCCAGCTCCCCATGTCCTGTTTGGAACGGACACATCCCCAGAGCAAGCTGCTCTCTCAGTCCAGTGGTACCTTCCTGCCCCTCTCAGAGAAACAGGCACAATGTTGTACCAGCCTTGGGGTCTCCTTCCAGTGTCCTTTGCATGTAGAGCTGTGGTGACTTTTGTTCAGGGTTCACTTCCAACATACCGGGCCTGCGTTTGCACTTCTTTCACAATTTTTGCCCTGTTATAAAGCTTCATACCCTTCTGTTGGTGTGCTGATTTGCAACAGAGCTGCCTGTCAAACAGGTTCGGGACACACAGATGGAGGCAGGTGCAGGTACAGCTGCAGGGAGAGGCACAGAGAGCTGCTGTTCTTCCATGTCCCAGAGCATACCCACGTCGGGGCTGCACGAGTGTGACAAGTGGGTTTGCAGTCACCAGCAGACAACCTGAAATCCCTAACACAAAGTAACCCTTTCCAAGAATTCTGTAAGTTATCAAGAATGCAGTGTCCTGAAAATATCACCAAAGTCTAATCACTTCGTCCCAAGTTTAATGAAGTCTTTAGGCCCAAACTTGCCATTAATTTAAATGGGAAATCAATGGGAAGTTAGGAGCCTAAATGCTTTGTTGAATTAAGGCCTCCAGGCTCAATTGAGATTCCCAGAGTGATCGCTATAAAGAATTCTATTAAAGCTCTGGATTGTGTTAATCACTTCCATATCTGTCTGTTGGTGCCTACCTGGTTCATTTACAACATTTATTTTATGTGTTTTAAAAGGGACTAAAAGTGATACTGTCAAGACACCTAAGGTACAGTTAGACATATAATTTTGAGTAGGATCTAAAATATTTTCCAAAATCTTTCCAGTGCCTACCTGCATTTCCAAGTAGATATCTAGAGCAAAAGCTAGTGATTGAAATACCCAAATCCTACATTAGAGTTTCTCTCCACTTCAAAACCATTTCTTTGGAATTTCTACTTTAAATACAACCAAGAATTTGTAGAGTTATTGCAATAATTTTTCCTACCACTCTGTCTGGTACCAATCAAAGACATTTGGATAATTGGCCTAGTCTGTGAACCTTTCCAATAGAATATTTTAAAGATGCTAAGGAATTCAGAAAAAAATTGCTGAAGTTTTTCGTTAGAAAATCTAGTCAATATAGATAGATGAATAATTAATTCTAAATAATATCTCCTGTTTTTGTTACTTTAATCCTACTAAGTAATTATTCAGTTTTATCTTACAGTGTTCCCCAGCTCATTCTAACTGGCTTCACTTAAATAATTCACTACGGGCCAAAGCGTGATTGCACTGAAGTCAATGGCAAAAATCCCATTTTCTCCAGTGACAACAGCATTTAACCCTGAGGAACTGACCTTAAGGTTAATTAAATGTTTGAGAAAACCTGAGGTGATTTATAGTTTCATGCTGAAAGCAAGAAAAATTCACAGTTTTGTTAGGTTTTGATGTAAAACAAGATAAAACCTAGTGCTCTCAAGCTGAGTTTGACTTTCAGTTTTTATTTTCTTTTAAATTCTGAAACTCAGAGAAACTCAGGTTGAGTGAAATGCACTGTGTGGATTGCACTCAGGTGATTTTTTTTTTTTGGTAACTCCTTAAGAAGTTGTATCCAGAAAGTTTCGTACACCTTTGCTTCTATGATGTCTTTCATACATCCCACGAATAATGAATCTCTTTATTAGAGGTTTGTTTTCATGGTACTTTTTTACTGGAACTATTGCAAGCAGTGCTGGGCATATTTCTTCAATGTGCATATAAACAGTTATGAGAGAAGTTAAAAAAAAGCCTTCTGTATACACATTTCATGGAGTGGACAGCATTAGTTAAGGAATGTTATATACTTGATTTGATTAATGAGTTTTGGGGAGATTATTTCTCAGCTTGGTTCGTGTGCTTAAGGACTATAAAGTAATTTAGAACCTAATTGCAATGTTTTCCAGAATTTTATGTTGCTTACATTATCATTATGGAATACAGAAATTCCAATCCATCCTCTACGTGGTTCTTTGATACACAGTAGCATAGTTCATTTTACTAGAAGGCAGCCAGATTACACATGCAAGTATGTTACTCATTTGAAGATATTAAACTTTCTCCTGTAGGTGTTGGTAAAAATACCCAATATCAGTATGTTAATATACAGATTTTTCAAGGCTCACAGTACAGTTCTGGACTATTTAATAAAGGCAGAGAAAGATATTTCCACTGTAATTGCATATAGAATATTATACTTTGTATATAAAAATAATGGTAATTTTTGGTTTTGATTTCCTTGACTAGTATCCATTCTATAGAAGCTGACTAAGTGTATCTGTATGAGTGTGGGAAAGGCACTGCTACATGCAGAATCTGTAGGTGGGAAGAAGTAAGAGAAATGTTTATCAGCAGCCATACAAAACCCCCACAAACACTGAAATAATCAGAAGCTGTGACAGTAAAGGGATCAAGCTGAAAGGAAGCTGTGATGTGGAATTGAAAGTGCGCAGGGTTCAACACTTGATAACTTCCTGAATTCCATGAAGAGACTCTTTCACAGCAAAAAGAAGCAGAAAGAATCGAAACCAGCTCCCTGAGTTATATGACTCAGCTGCTCTCATAGTAAGGTGATCTTTGCCCTGAAAGCAAAATGCTGAGAGTAGGAGAAAGGATGTTCAAGAGCTGCTTGAACATCTCAGTTCTCTGAAGCTCTCTGTTGCTTGCCCATGCTCTAACACCACTGCTGCTTTCTTCATATTTGATAAAAGATTCTGGATTTCTTTTTTCTCTATGTCCCTGACCAGGAGGTAGCAGAATGAATTTATAACCACAGATGCCCAAATGGATAGAAAAAAGACCTTAACAATGAGTTAAGTGTAGACACCCATGAAAGAAAAGGTACTGAACCCTCATCTTTTAGAACATTGTTTTATCTCTTGTTCCTGTGTATCTACATCTGACTGGTATTTTATATATTGCAGTTTCCTACTGCAGGATATTTTTCATATTCTGTGCTTTCAGTTTGCCTTGAATTACAGACTTTTAAAAGGAAAAAAATATAGTTTAAGGGGCGTTTTCTTAAACCTAGACAATTAGAGAGAAGTTTTCTAACCTCAGTGTCCTGGGTCCTGTAGAACTGAGACCAAGGTTATTAGAGTGAAACCTGCTTTTTGTAGAGACCATGGCTTTCTTAACTGTATGTCCACAATTTAAACTTGGAGTAGATTAAAGTCACATTTGAAAGAGTCTCTCTGTGTCATGAGTTTCTCTTTTCTCATTCTTACTTGGGGCTGACAGGGGGTGTTTTTTGCCTGCTGCAAATTCCATGTCTGTTTTCAGAAACTAACCAATCCTCAGTTTCCTGGATATTTTTGGGGTCTGGCAGTGTGCAATATCTAAACTCTTGGTTTTCATGCTGGTGCTGTGCTAAGTGTCATGTATGTGTTAGGCTTGCCAGAATAGCTTAAGAGGAAGTTCTGAATGTTAAGTGTTGATCAGTGGCAAATAACGTCCTTTGAAAAAGAAAGTACATCTTGATAGCACTGAAGTATCACAATTACCTCCTTCATTTACAATCTGTTGAAAGCCGACAATTCTTTCCTTTTTGAAAACAACATCCGGGGATTGTTTTTCTCTGTTTTATTCTCCACTGTAAGCACAGATGCTACAGAGGATCTAGAGCAGTGAGGAGGCTTTAGGATTTTACTTCACTGGAGACAAATCATTATTGGTATTTTTGGATAATATCTATTTTATAATGTGGAAAAAAGGATGCCTCAATAAGATACAGCATAGTGAACACAGCAATTGTCATCAGCAGTAATTGCCACAAAACTAGGCAAAATGTTGAAGAGTAAGAATACTTTTGCTTAGATTCTTGATAATTGAAGTATCTTTACTGAGCCTCTTGAAATTTACTCTCCCTGGATATCTGTAATTATCTAAATGCTCTGTACTCCTGTCTTCCTTTCTCCTGATTTTTTTCCCAGTTATTATGTGACACTAAAAACTTGTCTCACAGATTGAAATCCACAGATTTCAAAGAATTAGTAGTCTATCTATGCATTATTAGGTATTTACAAGCTAACAGTAAAAATTTTGTATATATTTGGAGATTAGGAAAATAGAAGACTCCCCCAGGTTTCATCTAGTTACAATCCAATATTGAAGGCTACATTATACACAGTATTAGTGGATGTGTCTGAATACAGAACTGGGCAAGGTATTTCACATTATTTTACACTCCTTTCCCCTGAAAAGTAAACAGACACACTGAACCATCTTTGCATCTCTAAAAAGACATTGGGGAATCATTATAAGGTTCCAGATGTTCCCTGCTAATGACTGCACTGAATTAGGGAATAAACTTTTCAAGCTTGTTTATTTTTTACTTTATGCAGATTTGTAAATTAGTGTTTCTTAGCTGTGTTGAGCTAAATAACGATGAGAAAATGAAAAGACACAGGACTATTTTTAAAAAGGATTCATTAGTGTGACTCCCTAGTCCATTTTGTACCCACCAGTGATATTATAAAGCATCTAAACCAGAATGGTCCTGGAGATGGTCAGATCATACCTGATCAATCTTTGGGTTGGATATGATCTTACACAGTGAAAGCACTAAATCTGTGAAAACCTGCTTTTTGCTTTCGAGACTTTACCCCTCAGTACTAAACAGCAACTTAAAAATGTGCCAATTTTGTTGGCAGATGGGGAACCCCTCCCCATTTGGAGGTACCCGCAGTCAAGTGGATTTTTAACTGGTGCAGCACATCTTTATTTACAACTTGTAAAGTGTGTTTTCTTCTAAAACTTTCCATGTGATACAGCTCTTTATATTATATTACACTTATAAAATCTCACCAAACCCTTATGAATTAAAAGATAATTAGTGGTTCAAAACACATAAGACATTAGGCCAGAAGTGTCAAAAATGTCATGAAAGACCATAAATCATAGTATACTTGCATTGATCCCTCATATAGTTAGTTTTTAAATCATCTCTTTAACACCTTGTAAATGTACAAACAACTATGAACCCAAGGGAAACTTTAATATGTTTTTTATACATATTTTAATTTCATCTCAAAGTACTGGCTGCATAAAAATTAAGTCAGACTCACAAAAACTCATTGATTTCCTCTGGATAAAACCCATCTGTCCAAACTAATTTAGAACCTTTTTGAAGCTGTAAAGTTAGTCATGCAACACTGAGGTCATTATGGACATCCTGTACTGTAGGAACTCCAGTGCAATTTTAAGAAGGTAATTTTGTTATATTTACTGTATTTAAATACAGTGCTACTTTTAAGGAACAAAAGCCTTACTGTGTAACTGTATTGAAAGTAAACCAGAAGCTGTGAAAAGTGAGATCTGTTCTTTTCCTTGTGATTAATGCACCTTTCTGCCAAAATTGAAACTTCTTAACTGAGCTCATTTAATACAAAGTAAACGAATTCTGCTCTTTGGATTTGATCCGCTGGCTAAGCTCTATAGATAAGGGTCTAACAGTGAATAGCTTTCATTCTAAACAAAGGATGTTTTGATAGAAAGGTCAGAGCTAAGGTCTTTTATATTGTGATAACAGGAAAGGGAAATGACATATTAATGGCAATTCATGCCATGGTGGTCTGCTGAACATGGTGGATCCAAAAGAAAAAAAAGGCTGCAGTGCTATTTTTTAAGGACATCAGTTTTTAATTGGTCTTATTTTGAATGACAATTTCTTTCATTACAGTTGGCAAGACAGAGATGCCGAAATGTACAACACTTCTACCACAGGGAAGATTGAAAAAAATTGTGTGTATTGATCTGGATTCTGCCCTCGAACATTTTGCTGCCAACCAGAATATTAAGCAGGCTTAGCCCTTGTGAGTCAGACTTGTAACAAATGATGATCTGTAGCTAATTTTTATAATGTGATAGACTTTAATTACATGCTGAATCACTTGAATAGGGCAAATAAGTTTAAATTAAGAGGTTCTCACTGTGGCTCAGGGCACGTACATCGTGTTGCATGCTTTATGTGCAGTGCCAGTGATTTGGGGAGCAGGGTTTGCATAACAGAATAGAAAAGACCGAGTTTTAAAACATTTTTGCACATTATAAAAAAAAAAAAATCTGAACTATAACGCAGAACTGATTCTACCACAGAAGTCTTTATTCTGAGATAAACAAAACGATGTGATTTGGCAAGGCAGTCACTGCAGTGAAGACACTCAAAGCAGTTATTCCACTCCCCCTTCCACCCTCCCAGCCCCCTCCCCTCAGGGCAGGCTGCTTTATCTAGAGCCAGCTGATGTTATCTATAATGCCAGCAGCTTTTACATATCCACGTTGAGTCCAATGATTTCATGACATAGGATGATAGTGTAGGTTCCCATGTTACCTAACGAAGTCTCTGTAGAATAGCATTTCTTTTATGCTTAGTAGGATATCAGCACAGGGAACAGCAGGATCAAGTATTCAAGAAGCAGTGTAGGATGACAGCAGAACAGTACAGTTTTCCTGTTCATGTCTCACATCTCCAAAGAGAAAACTTCCCTTTGCCTGTTTCCCTGCCTTCTCCCTTGAGATGCATTCCCTTGTAGTCAGTCACTTTACACGTCAGGCAGCAGCTGAACTGGAGATGTGATCCCCTGCTACCATAGCCAAGCACTGTAACCACATTCTCCTTTTCTAAACTACCACACATATGTGGCACAAATAATGTCGTTATATTTGCTTGTAAAGGCCTGTCAAGCACCTCGATGACACCAGATAATTCTGAAGAGCATCACATAGGAAGGATACCAGAAACCAAACAAACCCAGCCACACTCACGTCTGCTATTTAAACAACCTGCCACCCCCAGACAGAAAATTAGAACCAGTCTCATTCCTTCAGACTGGGATATTGCATTCCATCTCTCTGGATAATTGTTATGAGTACAGAAGCCTATGTTAGAAATGCTTTGTCATGCCATGTCATCTGGAAGCAGCTCTGAGAAAGAGTTCTTTTATTAAAAAACCAGCACACAATGGATTTAAGCTCCAGCAGAGAAATACAGAAACTTTTAAAATGTTGCTTACTCAGTAGAGAAAGTGTGTGCCTCTAGGTAATGTAGTGTAAAGGTAGTTACACACCTGAGGTGCACATGAGATTGATGTAACCCAGCTATTAGCCGAGAAGCATTGGGAATTCAAATAATTAATTCCACCTTTGAGTACATCAGTCCATCCCTTTGTCCAGTGTCCATTCCCTTGTCTTAGTGCAACCCAGCATGAGGGCAGTATATTATTCCTGTAGGCAGTGAAAATGTAGGACCTAGGATGGACCAACTGCTTTTGTTGAACCTCGCTGAAATCCCAAATCAGTCTCTAGTCATGATGAACCTCCTCTCCACATCTCCCATCCTCCCAGCTGATACTTCTCATATATCTCAAATAGTAGGCACTGCCATCCATTCACACAGTTTACCAGCTACCCCACCCAGAAAAGAAAATATCTGCTTAAAAATTATGTTCCCTAATATAATTTTACTGCTATGACTCCTCCTATTTGTCCATAGCCAGTGGTGTCTCCCTGTCTTTCTTGCTATATCCTAAGTGGTGTGGAAAACTTATTTCAAATGGTTCTTGCTTGGGTAGCCAAACACTTTACCAAAGTGTGGTTGCAAAGTAAATGTTTGTCTTTTTACTCAATGACACTAAATGATACCTGAAAAAATAAGGTATCAGCTACCATTTTGTTTTAGAGAAAGCTTTTACATGAAGAAAAATCTGGATTTTAGTGAAATATATGCAAGTGAATAAATGTGACATCACTTTAAAACATTTTTAAGTTATAAAATAATAAACAGCTCTTTATTAGATAGTTAAATTTTGTTAGATTTTAATCTGGCCATGGAATGAAAACAGTTTGCTACGTTGCAGTGTGTTACCAAGTAGTAGTAACTTCTTTCAAAATCAAATTTCTCCCTTTTAATAGGTAGCTATTTAAGTACCATGGAAACAAGGCAGTAGTGTTTTCTAAAATGTTTAGGAGTTCTCTGAATTTTTTCAGCTCTCATTACAAATACGTAATTTTGCTCCCGCATCTGAGCAATTATGCTACAAAAAATGAACCTGATATCATGGGGTTTTACCAGTGACAAAGTTCATGAAATTAAATGTAACTGCATTTATTTTCTGCTTAAAAAAATTAATTAGGAGAACAGCATACTTAGGAAGCATGATTTGAGACATCACTGTGAAATAACTTCTTGAATGACTGCTACAATTGCAAATTATTGTGTGGTTGTAGGTGATATCCAGGATTGCTGTGAAAGCCAGTGTGTATGTTCATGCAGTGCTTCCTTCGTGTCTGTGTTCCAGAAGATGGAATAGACACCTTTGGAAACCACGCCGCTCTTGACTGAGCTGCTAATTGTACAAGACTGATTTGGATCAATATGCTTAAACGATGGACAATTTGTTCTTCCAGGGTTCCCACTTCCCTCTGTAAGCTGGAGAAGAGTTCAAGCAGAGCTCAAGGGAGATGTAAGTAAAATTCTGTTACATAGAAGAGTGAATTTAGTCCTCAGACCTGGCCCTGTCACTTAGAGGTAGCATTGCAATCTTCACTCGTCAAATCACTTTGCAAGTACAAACTTGATTTTCCTTAGCAGTCTTTTCCTCTAGCAAAGTTTCTACTCTTAATCTTTTTCTTCATATTAAAAGAAAAAAAAATCCAGTAGCAAGAGTAATAATGAAGGAACAATGTGCTTGAAGCAAATGTATCAAGAAATGACGTTTTTTTCCTGAATAATAAAAAAAGCATAAATTCATTTACCCCTTTTTTTTTTTTTTTTTTTTTTTTGCTGTCACAACACTCTGTAAAATTCTTGCCTTATGCTGTCCTATTCAGTGGTTATTTGTTTCCATCTTTGAGGGTATAGCTCATCATATAAAAGGGGAACACACTGGAAAAGTACAATTGTTCCCTATATTCTCCAAAAAGTCTTGTTATGCAAGGTCCTCTTTCAAAATACATCTGTGACACTTTATGAAACATTTATATGGCCTCTGTTTTCATATCTCAGAGTCCTAATGCTTCCCAAGACATCACTGTGATATAAGAAGGTACTACTGTCTCTGTTCTAGTGAGGGGAAATTAAAGTACAAAGTGCCTACGTGAATTGGCAAAATCACAAAAGAGGCCTATGGGGGAGCAGGAAATTGAATAGCAGCCTTATGGCTTAACCAGCCTGTCAGCCTTCTCTTAGGAAAGAAGAAATGGTTCTGGAACTACTGAATGGTTATTGAAATCAATATGCGAGAAATAAAAAGGAGATGCTCATTTTTTTCTATAGTTTTGCATCTGAGATAATGTTTATATTTCAAATTTCAAAATTGATGTACTTTCAAAGAACAAAAATAGGCAGATCAAACAGAAGAGTGAAATATTTTAATGCTATAGAATTCTGTAGAAATTAATGTACATCACAGTCAGATGCACATATTTGTGTAATTTATGTGACTCTTTGTATCTATATACACACACATTCTATTTCAGAAGAGTTGTCCTCCCCCATCACTTCTGACTTTATTGTTAAAGACATTTTCTGTCCAGGCAAGACGAAAGCAAATTCCAGATTTTTGTACAATGTCTTGCTGGCAAAATATGCCTTCTTGTTCCATGTTAGTCAGTACATCAGGCACATCTTACATAACTGTATTTATTAGTGTAAATCACATAATTGATTTCTATTTTTACTGATAGGATTCTAGCAATTGAAAAGCCCACACATTTTAGAAACAGATTCAGTATCAACTATCTTCCCAGTTATAAATTACAAATGTACCTGCTAATATTGCATATTCTTCAGGATCTTAATTTAACAACCTTATTTTAGTACGTCAAGGTTCTGAAATGCCAAGACTGAAAATAAATGAAGAGGCCAGACCATGACATATTTCTGTATGATATTCAATGTTAATTATTAGCTATGTCAAGGAGGTCTGGAGTTGTTACAATAGTGAAGTCATTAGCCTGACTGTTTATAACCTATTATTTAACTACAGTGTAGCATTAGAGAGTCAACTGCTCACATTTGCTACTCAGGCAGAGACATTTATGACCAAACAGAAATTCTATACGCTGTGGTTTTCCTGACTTTTTGCTCGGCTGTTCGCTACATATTGGAAACCACGATTACTAAATTGCTTGCTAAAGTCCATATAAAGTTTAATGAACTAGAGAAATATATTTTACCAAGAATGATATTTAATGGGGATGAGCTTATGGCCTAACAATAGTATTGGTGCTAAGAAAGAAAGAGAATTTGGGAGTAGAGAACTTCCTACTGTGAAATTAAGTGACTGGAAACAAAAGAAAAAAACCTATGCTTTGCCTTACCCTGGTTTTACTTTAAAGGCTCAAATCTGAAATAAAGATAGATTAAATCTTAATGTCTTTGCAATGAAAATGTTTTGAAACTTTATTAGAATTTCATCTTCCTCTCTTTTTGGGCCATTTATCATCCAGTTCATTTCAGGCAATGACAGCTCCTATAGTGATCTCCTAGTGACGTGCAAAGAACTTTTTTCCATTGTCATGTCACTCAATCCATCTATTTTTATTCTTCTTAGGATTTATTTACTAAAATATATGAATTTTAAGGCTCTTCAAAATAATAAGCATCTTTCCGAATCAATTAGTACAGTTCTCATACATCTTAACTTTTCAGACATTAATTTATGCTGACATTTTACGTGTTACCACTGTAAATTGAGGATGAATTTTCCAACTGAGCAGAACCTTTTTAGCGTTGCAAAAGATACCAGTAACTTTAGTAGCCACATTTATTTGATGTCAAGAAAAAGTAAGAGAATTACAAGTTGGAATAATTAGTATTGGAAACTAATCTTCATGCTGAACTCTGGTGGAAATTAATGGGTGAGATTTTGAGAGAGACTTTTAATCACCCCTTTTATAAATAGTGAGTCTCTTCATCTCCTCTTCTTAAAAACTTCATTATTTTTTTCTTTTCAGCTATTTCCTTTCTTTCAAACATTAAACTGGTTTTTCTAGTCCTAGCAATGGACAATTTAAACACACAAAATCTAACATCTTTGGAAAAAAAAAAACAAACCTGGAAGGGAAAAGACAACTCCTTTTACAAAACATGTGATGCTCACTGTAACACCGAGAACAAAATTAGTGTGTGCAATGGACATCACCCCAGCCCAGTGCCAGCGAATAAACCAGCAATCCCTGAAGCAAAATTCATGACTTTGTAAAAACTTTAGCTAAGTGCCATAACAAATTGGATCTTTGAATTAGACTTGTAAGGGATACATCAAAATTGCCTGAGCCTTAGAGCCCAGTAAATAGTTCAGCTCCGTGATAAGACACTTTGGTAGAGGATGGGAAGGATATGATAGATCTTTGAGAATATATCAAATTTAGAGCAGTGATGTTCACAGTAATGAACAGCTCCATGGTAGCTGTTTAGGTAGGCAGCTATTCCATTAAATTTTATTTTGTCTTAAAAAGGCAACACATTTCTGGTACCAGAAACTTGGCATCATCACTGGTACTACATTGATCTATACAGAGCGAGAAATTAACAGAAATGGTTTCATGTCTTTAACACAAAAATGAGGAAGCATCAGAGCTTTTAGAAATGTATGTAAATTTTGTGCTACCCAATTTTCAACCTACACATACTTTTATTTACAGGAATAATTACATCTGCCAATGTGCTAGAAGAATTGTTACTTTTTTTCTTCAGTGCTACTTATCTCATTGTAATAAAACAGCTCTTCCACCCCTTACAGGTCAACACTGATCTCATATCACTGGTAATAGAAGCTACTTCCGAATCATATGGAAAATCAGTATAATCGAAAATAAATGATCTAAACTGAGGCTGGTTGTTCCATAATGTGGTTTATGTAATTTGATAATGCCAATCCTAATGGAGTTAAATATAATCCATCGAAATTTCAGGATGCAAGGGTCAATAGGGAGTGCAATGCTTCACTTCCCAACAATTACCACTTATTACTGGGGCAGTGCTTTTGCTTTGCTGTTCTGCTTGCCTCAATAAATAATATTTGGAGACCCTGCAGCTGCAGTCAATAGAGTACAGTTTTATTGTCACAGCTTCATAGTCAGATCAATACCAACTCTTCTGAGACACAGGAGAGAACCACCACACGCCAGTCTAATGAAACCATGTGTTTTTATGATTCTGAAATTATACATTTTATTCATTGCTCATGCTTAATGTCACTGTTGCTTTTAATAGGCCCCTTTTGACTAAACTTTTATGTGCCCTTCACATGACATTTATGTGTACAAAGAAAGGGAATTTGTGTTCTTAAAATGAGTTATAGTGAACCAAAATTGCAAACATTTCCTGATTTTTTTCATGATGTTGAGTTCAGTTACAACATTTCCCTACATTGCTGTTGCCGGCTTTGAGAATAAACTAGAAAATAATAAAAGTGTCTAAGTGGACCTCATGCTGCCATTTAAAATCCATTGAGGCACAATGTAAACTTCACTCAGGAGTGTGATTCTGCGTTGGTTAAAAACCTGATCATTTTCAAATATATCCAAAAAGTTATCTGCATCTTTATGAAAATTTGCATGTTACAGATTACTCTGCAAACACTGGACTCAGTTTGGCTATGCAGCTCTAAAAGCTCAAAAGATTTAAACGAACAAGCTCTGTCAAAGAACCTGGGCTCAATTCAGGAAGAACATTTAAGATGCAAGTGAAATTCTCATATGTAAACACCAGCAGTGATGTGAATAAGCATCAGGGAGTAGCATTATTCCATGGAAGCAACTTTCTTTTACAATTATTTTTTGACTATTACTTTTTACATCTCATGCTAGTGATGATTTGTCACAGGACTATAGAAATAAGATGATCAGTCGTTTCCATTGGGTTAACATAGACTTCTTTCATTGCATGCTTTGGAAACACCAAAAGCTCAATTTTTGCTGCTGTTACAAATCCCAGAAGATGTATAGACACTGAAAGTCTGTTCAATGATTTAAAGTCAGGTAAAAAAGGTGAGGAAGGATTTCAGCATTTCTTTAAAACAGAGACCCTCTTTCCAACACCTTCAGGAGGGAGTTTGCCTTTGCAGTAGCATAAATATTTATAACACTCACCACCACCTGCACAATCATCCCCATAAACTGATATGCTCTCATAACTACTGGTAATGAAATGTGTTTTATGCTACAAGCCTTTGGCAATGTGTCTGTGCAGGGCAGACTTTATCAAAACAACAGCACCAGCAAGCTCCAGCCACTGCTGTGGCACAGCCACTGCCTATTTTGAGGTGTTTTCTCTCCCAAACAGGCATCTCACATGCACAAATATATGTACACAAAACTAGAGGAAGCAGTATTGCTACACTAGAAGCAGAGTCTTGGGATTCAGGTCTTATTCCCATTTTCCCCTACTGATTTATTGGTAAACTTTTTGGGAACTTTATCTGAAGTTGCTTCTTGTAAAACAGAATACTGATACCTGATTATTTTATCTGCTTTGAGATTAATGAATGAAAAATGGCATGTATGATGTAAACACTTTGTGAATAACATTTATATTTGTATGTGTCTATGATTTAAATAACCAGTTTGGAGCAGACAATGTATAGTTACCTCATTTTGCAATAACTATGATTGTTCTGTTTGGGACACGTAAGTTACCAAAGCAAAGTTACTTAACTCCTTCAGCAACAATTTGGGACAGCTTCCAACTCTTAATGAATCCAGAATAATTGTGAATTTGAATAATAATGTCACACCAGAAAAATTAAAATTCATAAATGTCTTAATTTCAAATCTCTCTAGAAGGTATAATTAGTTAAAATCATGCCTGAGGTCCAAAATTGAGTTTACAATGTATGAGCAGACTTTGTGTGTTTGTTGGTCATCATCCAGTTTCATATAGTTTCAATACTTTTATAAAGGAATGAGTAAGATAGAATTCCAGATTTGCAATAAAATTTTGGCAGAACCGACATTCACCTTTATGTTCAACTGTAAAAATCTTCTCATTGTGTTTATATATATAAAGTCAACTAGTTTTGCACATTGAGGACATAATCTGGATAAAGACCATACAATAATAAAAGTTGATCTCACTGAAGACAATAGGAGTCTCTTCCACTGATTATAATGGATATTGGATAGGGTCCTAAAGGAAAATGAAGGCATTTATCCAATGAAGCACTTAAACATGAGAATAGCCTCACTTAAATCTCATTGAAAACCTCTTAGTTTTGATTTAGCAGGATTATTTGCAGGATGGGAGACGATTTTATATGAGTAGTGACACGAGAGCGAGGCCTCTGGAGTCGCATACCTGGAGCAGATCTTTGTGTCAAGGAATGCAGAGTCTGTATCCACGTTTTTAAAACAGCCACAGTGGCCACCTGAGCCCGGCTGAAGCACAGCTGAGGAGGGGTTGCCACACCGGAGGATGGGGTGGGTCTCACACCTCTCCTTCCCAGGAGGGGGCTGATCCCTGTGCTATTTCCTGCACGGGGTGTGGCTGTCCCCAACCTTCCACCACCACCTCAGTTCTGCTGCCAGACCTGATGGGCCGTTCAGACAGGTGCTCGTTTCATGCTGAAGAGCAACCAAGAAATTTTAAATGTGGGGCTTTTCCCATGCGTAGAGCTTCAAACCATCTTTGTAACCATTCTCTGAGTGTATGATAGGGAAGGTTTGTCTGATAGAACAAGTTGTATTTTAGCAAGATCACACATGATGGCAGAAGGGAGGATATTATTTAGTGATGAATTTGTAAAAGTGAGCAAGAAAGCCCAGCTTGTCCCTACATAAAAATAATCCATGCTGTAAAATCTAAGAGTAGGATATTGCAAATTTTAAATCCTCAGTTTTTAAAAAGAATACACCGTTGTAAGTTATTCCTTAGTTATCAAGAGAAGGACATGTGGTATGTATAGAAATTAGAGTTGTGCAGTATTTTCTCTTTAAATTGTCAGGTATAGGCATTGCTTATTCAGTGAAAACAGGACAGCTAGAAAAGTTCTGCTCTGCCAGTCCTTGTATCCTTGACATGCAAAACTTACAGGTGGAAGAAACATAAAATGAGGAGACTACATAGTAATTGCTGAGAAAAGTAGAGTCCAAAAGCAGAACAGATACGTTTTAGTGTGATTTTTATAATGAATCACTTGACAAATGAGATGACTGTTGTGTATGGAAGTTGTACCAGTATTTTGTCCTAACAGAAACATTTTTAGGTGGAGAAATGCTCATGTGTTTTATGATTAAGTGTTATTGAAAATGGCTATATCTTGGGAAATGAATGGGATCTTATATTGTCACTGAACATATTGAAAGTCACTAAAGACTATAAGTTAACTCCCTATGGTTCTCATTTGGAATGTGCCAAAGCATCACTAGAACTAGATAATTCATTACAATCCAGTGCAGTTAAGCACCTCATAAAGTTAATATTCAACACTTGTATTTACAGCACTTTCCCTTAAGTAGGTTTTTAGGCATGTTGTTTAAGCCAAACTGGTGTTGACGCAATTATTTCATTTTGCCTTGTGTCAGTGGGAGATAATAATATCTTTCTTTATTGAATGTTTCCCCAAAGTCAGACCATTTACTCATGTTACAGCACAACAGAACAACAACTGGAAACACACCACTCCCATTGGGGAGGACATGGCATTTATGAAAGAACCAGAACTTTCAGGCCTTTTTCTTAGTCTTCCAAGAAATAATATCTCTCTTCTGCTTTATAAAAAAGCACAATATGGGACTGGGGCAGAATTCCTTTTTTTTAATAGTTATTCAACTTCTGTTTTGCTGTATAAGAGATTTATGGATTTTCTGTGCTTTTCATAACACCAGAAAATAGGTGCAGTTTTCATCTTATTTATCCATACAGTATAGAGAAGACAAGAAAATACAGTCACATCAGTAGATGTATAAATTATTTGCTGCTGTCTTATCGTTCTCCCCCAAAATGAAAATAATTTGGCAATGAAGTGATATCCAGGTTGCCTAGATTTTGTCTCAGTGATTCCTACCACAATCCATTTCATCCTTTTCCCTATAAAACTGTAAAAAAAAAAACCCCAAAATGCCCTTTTAAAAACAGGCAATAGTTCTGATCTTTGTATTTTTTATTATGTAAACATTGCATATTTATATTTATAACTATTTAATGATATAGAATTTTTAATTTTTATATAGTTTTTTCTTAATATTTATAGAATGCTAGCACATGATTTAATTTGGATGAAAATAATGAACTGTACTATTGCAGTAACCATGATGTAAAAATATGTGTGGAAATGTTTGTAGTAAGAAGAAATTCTTTTTTTTGGTACTTTTATTTTAAACTACTGTAGTTTTCAATTTTATCAATTGGCCTAAAAAGAAGATATTATTAAAAATCCTTTTATGAAAAAAGAATAGTAATAATGATGATAAAGTGTCTTTGAAATGTTTCTGTCTAGAATTGTGTAAAGTTGTGATGTTTGAAAAGAAATAGAATTATAATATTATCTACAGTCCACTGCAATTATTGCCTGAAGTCACAGACAATTACATATGATTTGAGGGTGTGCAGTTACACTAGTTCTGGAATTAATTCATGCATTGGTTGTTTTATGTATACTTTGTGATTCTGTTCAGTGTCACAAAATATATTGAAAACTCTTAACACCTTTTAAAACTCAATTCACTTCTGATGCAATAACAGAGATTGGTCCAATAAAGTAGAATGAAAATCCATTTGTGAACCTTTTTGCTGAAGTATATTAAAAAAAAATCTCCTGTTATTTGAGCTTACCTTATAAAATGTTTACATGCCATTAAATAGTACTAACATCTCCTGTGTAAATTAAATGGGCTGTGATGTTCCCTATGTCCTAAAGAGCAGTAGTACTTGAGGCTATAAAAATACCTTCATGTAATAAATCAAATGCTCTGCTCCTAAAATTGGAATTATAAAAATAAGGGGACAAAAATCCCTGCCTAATTAGCTTGTCCGTACAAGCATTGCTCTGCAAGCACTATAAACAAAGGTATGTTTAAACTGCAGTAGTTCCTACCACTCAGCATTTTTTAAGAGCTAGTACCTGGTGCAGGAGGGAGAATTTACTTGTCAGAATAATTTTGAAAAATAATTTTCAAGTGTGTGTGCTAGTTTGTTAAAGACTTTTCCATCTATGTAAGTAAAAGGTAGTAGGTAACACAGTTTGACAATATAGAAGTTTGACACAATGGTCTGAATTCAGAGGGGAGACAGGGAGTCAAAATAAGTTGATCCTTTTAATACTAAAAATACTTGCTTTCATCCATTTACTGATGTGCAAGTGAAAGGTGGCCTAACCTGGCGTGAAGGCAGGTACAAATGTTAGGCTGAGCTAGAAACCTTTTCCATCTCAGTTTGCATGTTTCTGCATGCCATGACAGTTTCTTTGTTACATTCCACTGAACCTTTTGCAAATAAAGTTGGCCAACACAAGACTTTGCCAAACCTTTCTGTTTTCATTTAATTTCACTTTTGGAAGTGTTTTTGGCTTCAGCTGTATAGAGAAGTGGTATCTTCAGATAAGCCTGTTCTACAAAGAGTGAAATGTATGTTGTAGTGGCTGAGGGGAGATCACCTGAACCATTTCATCAGCTAGAACTCCTTTTCTGTCTGCTACAAAATTGAGCGTTACTGAAATTTAGCTAAGTGCTGAAAGAATTATTTCAGTGAGGAATAGCTGTTTTATAGGTTTGTTTTTTTTTACATTGAAACATAATTGGAAATTAATTGAATTTATGTGCAGTAGATACTATGAATATGATATGCCTTATGGTTTAGGCCTCACTTAGACTGATCCTTAAATGAGTATGTATTGACTATATCCCCACAGATTATATTATTTGATGCTACAACTGTTCCCATGTGTGTCAATAGTTGGTATCAAAGTGCTGGGAGGCTGCAGACTGCACTGCTCTCTGTTTCCTCGAAGATGAGCACACAAGTGCTCCAGATATAAAGCCAGCTTGTATTAGCATCCAAGAAAAATAAACTTGAGCGTGTAACTCTTGTAATGATACAAAAAGATTAAAGAGATTGAAAACAAATCTTCATTCTGCCCACCAGGGCTTTGTAGAATCTCTCCTTTTTTCCACCCTGCTTTCCCACCCAGCAGCATTAGTGCCCTTGGGGGTTGTGATGGTCTCAGTGGGGGCCCCCTCTGATCCATAGAAACCTCGTCCCTGTCCCTCCACTCCCTGCCAGCCTGGGAGGTCCATCCCTGTCCCACTGTCCTGGTGCGGGGTGGCCTGTGCTGCTGGCACTGCACAGGCACCTCTGTCCCCACACACTGACCCCAGCTGACCCAGTCCTCCTTGTCATGGACTTCCCTCACAGGCCTCAAACATTTTTGTTTTTCTGTAGGACACACAGTAAGTTACAGACAAACCATGTTTTTGCCACCTGGTGAAGGTGGTGGTCATTTTGGTGACATCATTGCCTCCTGTTTTCTTGGCAGCGTTAGTGAGTCCATTCTGTGGTCACACACCATCCAAGTGCTTCTCAGCCACTCTGGTTTTCTGAAGAGCTTCAAGGCCATGAGTGAGACGTGCCTCACCTGATGTACCAGGTGCAGGGGGAAAGGAAGCTGAAGTTTGACGAGGACCAGGTGAAAATAGCTGGCTTGTTTTTGGTTTTCTTGTTTGCATTTTGTTGGGTACACAGCCTTTGTGCGAGGTGTGCTCTGCTGTTTATGCCCATGCCAAAATGTGTCTGTGTTTTTAAAAGAGAAAAGAAAAAAGCAGGGTGACTGTGTAAATGGCCTTTTGGGGTCTGTGCTGGCATGTTTTCACAAGACAGTTACTTGTGCTTTTCTACTGCCAACCCAGTTAGAAGTTCAAGTTAATTCTACAAAGCTTCCTTTCCAAAATAGGGCACAAGAACAGATAGATGTGCTTTGCAGCTTTTCATTGCTGTTTCTTTAACAGCTACTGGTAATGTATATGAATAAATGAATTTACAACTATAAAGTAATACTAGGGTAGCATGAAAAGTTTGAGCTGTTAATATCTTGTACATGTGTAAAACTCTATTTTTACCAACAGCAAGTACTAATTTACTTGTAAGCAAGCTGCGCTTGTCTCTGCATCCTGATGTTTGTCCAATAGCCTGCAGTGTGTGTACCCTGCTGCCCTAGCCCAGAGCTGCCCGTGAGCTGCAAGAGGCAGGAGGGGCCACAGGGGTGTGCAGGCAGAAGCCAGGTTCGGGCAGGGAGAGAGGGAAAGACCAGGCCTTTTGGCAGCAGATCAAATCTGAGTGGATTAATTGTTTCATGACACTTTGACACATAATTCAATGGTATGTTTGTAAGTGAACAGGCAACTGCTGCAGTTATGCTGTGAGTAGTGCTCTCAGAGTGGCAGAGCTTTGAATTCATTGATATTTTCAAATAAATCTGAGAGGAATAATGTGCTTCTCAAAGATAATTAAGTTCCTTTTACCTTGGAAATCATTATCTGAGAAAATAGATGGAGTCTTAACTGTTGAGGTAACTTCAGAACTGCTTTCAGATCTGCTTGGCCTGATGCATGTGTGTGTGATGGTAAGTACAGCTGGTGAAAGGCGTAATTAAATTTCACAAGTGAAATGTGTGTCTTGGATGACCTGAATAACAGAAACCAGAGGAATTAACATGTAGAAAAGCATGGAAAGTGAAGTCGCCTTTGATCATGAGAGAGGTGGAGATGAGGAAGAGGCAGAATGCTCTGTGTTCTGAGCTGCACCTGGGTCTGTGAGAGCACAGCGAGGTCTGTGGCAGCACACCTTAGCTGCTGTATGCTGACAGTGTTCTTGTATGCCTGAATACACAGTGGTGCTTGATGATTTTAATGGCTTGTTACACGATGCTGCAAATGTGATTCTTGATTAACTTACGTGCCCCAGTGCTGAGTTGTAGTTACAGTCTTTCCTGTACATTTTCCACTGGAGCAAAGCCGAGTATTTGGGTTGAATTATGGATGAAATGTTGCTAGTCAGTTCATTTCTAGTTCACTATAGGAAACCTGAGATGGCATCAAATGTGTATTTCTTAATAGGAAGCCATGTATTATTTTCAGGCAAATTAAATTTTAATGTTACCAAAAAAACTTGACCTGTCCTTTATAGAAAGTTATACTATTATATTGTTGGGTGGGTTGTGGGAATGTGTATTGATGCATGGATCTCAATTATCTTAATTCCATGACACTATCTGCAGCAGGCATATGACTATAATATGCAATTCTCTTTAACACCGTCTGTAAAAATGCATTGATTTTATAGCTCCCCAAACTGATTACATTAATATCTGTGCATAATTAGTTTACACATTACTAAATTACTGACAGATTAAAAGTGAAATAGTGCAGTTCATACAGGGCCGCATAACTGCCAGAAAGGAAATTAATATGGATTCAAATGGTCCTTGGAGACCTGCACTGAAATAGCAGAAATCTATAAAGACTGCTTGCGTTAGGAAATTTCCATCACCAACATGTTTGTGGTTGATGCTTTTCTAAGTCTGTTAATATGGGTAAAATTTAGTACAGGAAATGATGTTTGAATGATGCTTTTACTGTTACCAGCTCAAGAATGTGTTTATTAAAAGTAAATTCCTGACTTAAATGGCAATTACATCGCATGTGAATATGAATTTTTAGATACTGTTTTAAGTGTTCCTAATGAAGTGGTGGTAGTATAAAGTAGCTACTACTTAAGATGCATTTGCAAATTATGTTGCTTTTAGAGACTATAAAAATTGAGAACTTGCTCTTGGTGCTTCTCCCTTGGGCCAAACACACATTGGAGATAACCCTATATTAAAACCTGATCTGTTTACACAACCTCAAACTCCTCCAGACAATTTTCTGTCTTTAGGAGAGTTTTGACATAAACTGTGCAACTCAGCTTTATGCACAATTCCAACAGTCTGCAGGCTTATTGGATATGTCTCGATGAAGACTGGGTTACTTGGATGCCAGTTCAAGTTATCATTATGGAAAGAACTCTAAAGAGAACTGGTTGTGTTTCTTACAATCTGGTTGCAGCAGAAAGTGATATAAAGATGCTTTTTGCCTTTTCTATTTTTTTTCATTTTCTCCTCAACCTCGTTAGACATGGAAAGAAAAAAAAAGAAGTGAGAGACTGATGGAAGCACTACTTTTTGTTGTAGGTTTTGGTGAAAGCTGGGTGTGAGCTCGGTGGTTCGTTAGTTGAACACGGTGGCAAGGGTGAATTGTTACGCAAAGAACTGCAGCCCGATTTACTATTTACAACTGAATACAAAATGGAAATGCAGATGAATTTAGTCTCAGTTGTGTCTCTTGAGGCAAAATGCCCTCCAAGGTCAACCAGCATGATGTGCATAAGCATCTGGTTTCTTGGAAGTCTCAGTATTTATAGCTTCTATTGCCTTTAGCAGAAGATGTGGAGGTTGGTGGCTGACAGCTCTAAAAGCTATATTACAAAATCAGAGCAAATCTGTTTTGGGGAGAGAAAGATTGCTGCTGCTGCCACCTTGTTCCTTCTTTAGTGTAGCATTTAGTTCACTCTTTTTTACTGAGTGTCCAAAAAATGAGATTTATGTGTAAAAAGAAGATTTGGGAAGACAATACTAAATATGCCTCTTTTCTAGTGTTCCTGTAATTTCTCGAGTGGGTTCATTTTTTATTTTAAGAGAGGACTCATTTTGGTTCTTTTAGAAACCTTCTTTCTTTAAACTTATAGAGTTATAGTATGGTTTGGGTTGGAATGGGCCTTAAAGAACTTTTAGTTCTAATCCTCTGCCATGGGCAGGGCCACCTTCCACTACACCAGGTTGCTCAAAACTCCATCCAACCTGGCCTTGAATACTTCCAGGGATGAATCAGCCACAGCTTGTCTGGGCAATCTGTGCCAGTGCCTCACCACCCTCAGTGTGAAGAATTTTTTCTTTAAAGCTAATCTAAATTGAACTTTTTTCAGTTTGAAGCTATTACCCTTTATCCTATATGCCCTTGTAAAATGTCCCTGTCTCATAAGTCCCCTTCAGGCACGGGAAGGTGCTCTAAGGTTTCCCTGGAGCCTTCTTTCCTCCAGGCTAAACAACCCCAGCTCTCTCAGCCTGTCTTCGCAGGAGAGACCCTTCAGCTCCCTGATCATCTTCAGGGACAAAGTTCAAATGACAGTTGTTGAGAGGTACCAAGGTTTGGTTAGGGATGTGTTACTTGCTTTCACGTGAATGGTAACAAGTATATGGCTTTGTTAACCAGGGGTGATGTGTAAGTTCATGATTTCACATGAAGTTGCCTGAACATTGCGCTCTGGGAGGAGATAGATTTCATGTTTAAGTAATAACAATTTTCACATTGTGATCCATTTCACTGAAGCAGTCATTGTGACTTGTTAGAACTGTATTTATGTTTATGTTTGCATGGCAAGTACCTCAAATTCAGCAGTCTTTGCTGGAATTAATCACATGTACATGCCAGTTTACTTTCTGGGTTTGGAATTAAGATGGATCTGTGTGAAACACGATGATTTTGTTTGTCAGTATTTTTTGGTAAACGTTTCCATCAGCTGTAACTCGGGCAGTGAGATGCCATCTGGGAGGTCTGCCAGGTTTCTGCAGTTGGCAGACCTGTTGTGTGTTACAGTGGCACTGCTGCAGGGCTGGCTGAACCAGCAGGAAGTGCTTCCCTTGCCAGCTGCTGCTGCACTTACTGCCACATTGGGCTTGTGCAGGAAGCAGTGGCCAAAATTTCTAGGAGGAAGCAAGGACTGCACGTGGATCTAAGAGACCAAATTTTATGGAGCTTGGTTTTTAGTGTTAGATAATGGGGAACAGAATGAAGTTGGACTGTACCTTTGTTTGCTTGTTGTTCTTAAAAATTAGTTTTGAGAGTTGAAACTTCTATTTTAATGGATAAGAAACTTCTGCAAGGTAGAGCTGTTATTTTTTGCTCTATTAACAAATACATATTATTCACCAACATTATTGGTGCCAAGTCAGCCCTGTGTTTGAATGATGTTTCAAGTGAAAAGGGGCAATGTTACAACTGCTGTAACTTCGTATAGGCAGAATTTTGAAACAGCTGTTAATATAGTGTAGTTATTGTTTGAATGATGTTGTCAAGTAACATTTAATGCCTAAGGTATTTAACATGACCAGCTATCTTACTTAAAACTACTTTGTGGATTTTGAATGCTTTGTTTTGGCAATGAGTATACCTTCATAGTGTTATTAGGAATTGAGTGATTCCTACTTTAGGTTCATATCCAGTAAATCACTCTAAATGTTATCCCTGATTTATTTTTTCAAAGTTCCTTTGAGTTTTAGTGATATGAGTCTCCTGGAATTAATTTGTTTTGTTTTGTTAAAGAGAAAAGTTTTGTTTACATATATTGTGGGTCTTCATAGTAAGTGTGGTGAAATAGGAGGCAAGATTAGATCAGTACAGTTTTACTTATTATATTATCCATCTATGGCTCTATAGGTCTTGAAGTTGCATCTTTTCTACTAAGATAAAACTACATAAAAACACCCCTCACCCCCAAGAAAAAAAAAACAACAAACAACCAAACCAAACAAAAAGCAGCTTTCTACTTTTTATTTATTATGAGCTTTACACTGCTAAAGCAGAGTTAAGATTGCTTAGAAGCTGGTCACAAAGACTGTTTCTGTTTTATGAGGTATGTGAGTGTTGGAAGAATAGTGAAACATTAGACTGCAGTTTCCAGAGATGTTAATTTGACATTTTTACAGGAGTATTCTTTTTGGTTGTCTGTATCAAACGGATCTGTAATTAAATAATTATTTTGTTTTAGAATTTCATTTGCTTCAGTACAGTCTGGTTTTCATATGGCCTCTTGCAAAGCTCATATAAAGGGTGCTGCATTTAGACAGTTTGAGCATCATCGTTTTACCCGTTCTACTGGTTTCTTCACAAGTCTTACAACTTTGTGGGTTTTCCTCCTTGTATTAAATTCAGGAAACCTAAGATCATGAAAACTGAGTTTCTTACAATAAGAGGGCAAATTAACTTGGCAAATCAGTGTTTGCTGCTAAAGTTGCAAAGCTTTCCCAGGTGATATATGATTAATGTTGTCCTGAATGGCTGAGACTTTCAATTTTCTAAGTAGAATGATCTTGAAAAGTGTGCTGGCTGGCAATTGGATCATAGTGGAACACTCCTTCCCACAAGAGTTAATGTGTTACAGGGGGCCTGTACATATGGGCTAAAGTGTGCACAGTTGAAAGATATATATGAATGTATGGACAAAGAAGGTGCAGTAGTGGACTGCCAGGACTGTCCCACTTGACAAAGTCGAGGGCAGAGTGGCCTTTTCATGGCTGAATTTTCAGTGCCTGGAGGTGCTGAGTGCTTTCTAAAATAAAAATGCAGAGCCAATTGTTCAGTATTCTACAATATTCTGTCTAATAATAAGACAGAACCCCAAAATTTGGATGGAGATAATGTTAGAATTTATTACTGTTTCATGAGAGCTACCTTCACAGAATGTGTGAAAGCTTGATTTTTGTTAAATTATCCCTGAATTCACATCTCCAAAGATGGAGGACTTTTTACAGGAGCATGTAGTGACAGGACAAAGGGCAATGGCTTCTAACCAAAAGGGAGTAGGTTTAGGTCAGATGTTAGCAATAAATTGTTCCCTGTGAGGGTGGGGAGGCCCTGGCACGGGTTCCCGGAGAAGCTGTGGCTGCCCCACCCCTGGAAGTGTCCAAGGCCAGGCTGGAAGGGGCTTGGAGCAGCCTGGGATAGTGGAATAAGATGATGGCATCATCTTCCGCCCATGGCAGAGGGTGGAATAAGATGATATTTAAGGTCCCTTCCAACCCAAATCATTCTATGTTTCTGCTGTTTCTTTGCCAGATAACTGTGTATGTAAACTACTGAGCATTTTGGTAATTTTGGAGACAGCCTCTTTTTTTCTCTTGAAATTAATCATTAAATTAAAAATAAATTTAAAACCCCTCACAAACAACTCAGTGAAATGACCTAATGTTAGGGAACTTTTTCTTAGGCAATGTTTTTTAACCTTTTTTAAGAAACTGGCTATATGTTTTTTTCTTGCTTGCTATGCTTTAAAGAGCAAATGTTTGCTGTTTACAAGTTTCTTTTCCCTTTGGCTTGAAAAGAATTACATCAGTGATTTCACAGCTGCTTTGAAAGTCAGTCTTTTAAGGCAAAGGAAGGAACAGATCTAGAAAAAATTAATTAAATTGTGCTTTTTCTGTTTTTATTATTTCTGCTGTTATTTAAGAATGATAGAGTGGTTTTCTGGTATTTGTGAAATAAATGTAGAATTTCCTTGCCTTCCTAAAAGTAGTTAATCTTTTTACATAATAGTTTTATCGTTTGCTTATATGGGGCAAAGTGGTCTTCTAATCAGAGAATTAAAAAAAAAATGGTAATGCCAGAATGGAAACATGCTTTATGGATGACAATTTTTAAAATTAAGTTGTAAGTGCATTCAGCATTTTCTGAAAGGGGTGAACATTGAATATTAGGAAGTTATGTTCACAATTATTGTGTTTTCTTATTTGAGTAAATTTTGAAAATATATTTCACTTCTCTAGAAGTAATTACTGACTTACTCTTAGAGTTCTGCATGGAAAAGGGCAGGTGAAGATTGTAAAATATACACCAAGAGTTAGGTGGTTGGCAAAGAATTGACTTTAATGGGAAGATTTAATAACTTGCTCTATGAATTAATTGATTACAGCATTGTCTGTAAGTATTTGCATAAAAACAAAAATAAATAAGTAGTAGGGAAAATGTTCTGGTGTTGCACCTTCCCCTCGTCCCGCCCCAGTCCTTTGGGACCTATTTCAAAAGTTTTTATCTTGTATTATGTGTAAGATGAAGGGACCTGATCTTTTTCTTACAAAAAACAGTGATAAAAACATAGAAGTGTGCTTCTGTTTATTCCAGTATTGAAATTGCATAATCTGGTCTGTGTAAAACCGTATTTACAGCTGTTTGGCAAACGGATGAAGGAACTTTACAGCCTAAGTAACAACCTGCACAGACATATCCCTCCATTAAGAGTTGCTTGTGTGAGCATGTCAGATTTCCTGGAATGTAAACAACATAGAAAAATATATATTTGATATGCTGTAAAGCTCATTAAAGCACTGAAACGAACCCAGGTATTTTTTTATCTTTTCTTTTACTTAACAACATTTGTAGCAATACTTTCAAATGTATGGCTGCTTTCTGTGCATTTCTGCATGGTAATGAGCAAGTGTGAATACTTGTTATTATACTATTTTCTTGCAAAAATATACTTAAAAGTTGTTGTGCCATTCAGACTCCTTCTCCTAATGATGCTGAATACGCATCAGTGCACAACATGAAGATGCAAAGTGTAATTTTAGAGGCTCTAATTACATTTTGAATTCAAAGCACATCACAAAAATTATTTGAATGTTTTCAAGAAAGTCGAAAATCCTACAACTGCTCCACTTCTACTAAATCCCTGCTCCTCTGAAACCAAGAAAATGAATATTCAATATTTTTTTCCATTTGAGTCCCTTGACATACTATTGATTCACTTTATTTTCCCAACAATTTCTGACAGTTTTCCCAATGTGGATTACTTATGTGCTTTGATATTCATTTTGTGACTGCCTTTGAAAAGCACATAAAATTAGAACTGCAGCAACCTGTTCACTAGAGCTACAAACCAGTGAGCACAACTCCTGGAATCACTGTGTTCATTGCTACTGGTGCGCGCAACAGACTTTCAGCATCCAACATACTGAGTATTAACTGATGGCAGAAAGTGTTGAAGATGTAGGAATTAAGGAATTCATTGGCTTATGGCAACATTATTGAAAGAAATACAACATCTCAAAAAGCACATTTCTTCCATGTCCCATCTCTGCATGGTATATTTCAGTTCTGTTTATTGGGACACTTTTTGTAGCTTTTGGGCAGAACTGGCCCTTGTCCATTCCTAAACGATTCCTTTCACGTGGAAGTAGGTCTTCTGCTGGTTTACTCTTAGACGTGGAAATGTGCATATAAATTCTGAAAATTCTTGAAGCTGGCCAGTTCTTGCCTTGATACCTATGCTGGTGGAGGGGGAGAAGGTTGACTTCAGGAATATGGTTTCCTTATAAATGCGTATAAATGCGTGTCTTGAATTTTCTGCTGGTGAAGATGATTGGTTTTCTTATAATAATGGCCTGAAGTGGCTAAATGTTGTTTTCTGCTCTGGATTCAGATAAAATGGGTTTTCACCAGGAGAATTCAAACTTGTGTTTCTTGGGCCCAACCCTCCTCTTACCCAAGATCTCTGGAAGTGGGTGGTGCCATTAAACACCATGAACAGTCACATTTTCCATCCTCCAACAGGGACTAGTCAATTCTTGCACCTCCACAGTAACTGACAGCACTGGAAATATTTGTGTGGTTTTTTCGTTCTTTCTACCTGGATGTCTTCATAAACCTTTAGCAATTTTCTTGATCTGAGATTAGCCTGGAATGATGCGTGACATTTGGCTTGATTGGATAAATGTATGCAAGCAGTTGAGCTAAAAATGAGATTTGAGAACTGAGAATTTCTACCTATATACTTTTTGAGTTATTTTAAAATTGGTTTTTTTTACAGATTTGAAAGCACTTGTGGAAACACCGGGAAGATGCTCTAAAGGTGAAGAAAACTTTCTAAGAAGTTAGCAAAGCAGTAAGTCATGTAATTAATTTGTCATATTTTAATAACTGAGATGACCCAGGTCCACTCTTCTGGGGATACACATTATAGGAACACCATTTTAAATGTAAACCAACATTTAATACCTATAGCAATGTATTAGTTAAACAATCAAACAGAAAGAAGTTCCTCAAACAAAAAAACCATAGTGTGAAAACAGTGTTTGTGTGGATATCAGGCCAGAATAATGTTAAGTGGTTCTGTTTGATCCTGATTTTCAAAGCTTTTTAAGCTTTATTCTTATTGGGGTTTTGAGTTCAGATATTTACAAGTCTTTTTCTAGGTAGTTCCTTCAATTTTGGGACCTGAGTCAAGGGAGGCCATTAAAACTTCATAATTCTTTTTAAGCTTATGAAAGAGGTTCCAAACTGGATTAATTCAAATTCCTACCTCAGCAATACTTAAGTACCTAACGCTGATGTCATGACTGAGAATTCTACCTTGCATGGAACCTGTATCACAGGTATGCTTAGGTAAAGTTCAGATCCCAGGATATCATGATGATCATCTAGCTATCTTTTATATTTAGTATTTAAATTCATGATGAATACTAAATCAAAAAGAGGAATAGTTTAGCAACAGGCATTTAGCTTTTAATCAATAAAATACACTGTTATTAAACTGAGATAAAGGTAGGCATGTGTAGGAATTCAAGGAGGTGAAGCAAATAAAATGGGATTGATGTTTAATTTTGAAATTGGAATACCGGCAAGAAAGATACTATATTGAATAATGTCATTTTTTTCAGTTTCTGAACCGGGTTAGTAAATTAAAAGATTGGGGTTTTTTTGAAGTTTCCTAAAACTGAACAGTTTCACAGGAATGAAATCATTGTTCTCTTTAAAATAGGACTTTTTTTCTGCTTAATGATGAGAATGTTCTGGCAAGCCATCCTTTGAGGTCAATTTAGTTTTGTAGACATTTAGATGAACTTATATTGACCAATAGCAGCTACTACTCTGGACGTAAAATTGCTGAGAATGCATACAGAACTCTGAGAATGCATACAGAACTCTGAGAATGCTCAGACAACTTCCAAGTTCATGGCTCACTAGTGGTTTCCAGGTTGGTGACACAAAGGTGGCTTCTTAGGGCAGTTGTGTTGACTGTGTGAGGGTGTCTGTGTGTCTGTTGCTAAAAACTTTTTTTGGTTTTGTCATTCCAGAATAAATGTGGTGGAGAGCTAGAAATCTGAAAGATATTTCAGTTGTGAGTGCTAGGAAAATAAGCAATGGTTGGAAGAGAAAGTTCTTATTCCCCTGAGAGGGAAAGGTATAATGTAACATCGGCCTTTATTAGAAACCAGGGAAGCCAGGGAAGCTATCGACCTTGGGGCAAAACTCTACAGGAAAGGATTTATTAGTTTTGCTCCTTCAGAATCTGGTTGGTTTGGTTTGGAAACATTTCATTTACCTGAAGTAAAAACTCCTATTACTGTGGGAAAAGCTACAGAAACTGACCGGCTCGATTAGAAAACTTGATATAAATAATGCTGTCAAATGTGAATGCTCCTGTGGAAAAACACTGAACAACATATTTTCATTCTTTCTCTCTCTCACCTGTATGTTCACAACTGGTTCTTCGCAAGCAAGATGCAGTTTTGAAGAGTAAATTGCTCATTGATATTGTCAGAACGTAGTTCACAGTCTCAAATCCTGTGCTGGTACCATTAGGTTATTTCTGAGAAAGTTTACCCAGCCAATCCTCCTGCTCTGAGCAAGAGTGACTTCCCAGTTGGACAGAGTTCCTAATGATTTATCAGTCTGGATTCAGTAAATCTCAGAAGCTGGAGATAACATAGTCTCTCTGATTGTCTGTTCTAGTTATTAAAAACCTATTTCTTCTAAGGCCTGCAAGACTTTCTGCAGAACTGTTACCTACTAAATTGGCCCTTAACCTGCATTACTGCATGAAACTGTATTTCAAAAGAGGTTCTTTTCTCTGTGAGGGTTTTGTTGTCCCATTTTTCTGGCTTGATGAGATCCCTTTGAATTTAAGGTGCTCCCATCCACGCGCAATTTGGCATCATCTGCAAGCTGGAGGATACCCAACTTGCATTTCTGCGTGGTCATGTGAAATACCACTGGGATTTATCAATTGTATATATGGAAAATTAGTCTGATGTGAAGTGAATATTGCATCAATCACTAGGATCTACCAAGTTGCTATAGTGGGAAAAGCATCTCTGATAAAGGAGCCTGGTAAAGACTTAAAGAGTCATTGTCGTATGCCCATGGAGTTCTGGTAATATCTGTATTCATGTAACCTGTAAAAATAACTTTGGGGAGATGCCATAAGTCTACCTCTGAATCATCTCCTTGTAGCCCTGATTGACTGTAATTTGTATTTAGAGCTGCAGTTTGGCACAAAGGGTATTTTGAGTCTTCCAGGTTTCTGTATCTCCTGACACTTAATTTTGGAAACTGAATCTGAATCAGACTCATTTGCTACCTCTAAAACACATGGCCTTTTATATTCAAAGAGATATATTTTCTGGCTCCATTTTTTTCCCTAAAGGGTTCTTGTCCCTGGATTATGCATGTCCTTATAAGAGGGAAGGTATTCTTTTATGGGCATCCAACAATGTTCTCTAGGACTCGTGCTTTTGAGGTGAGGGTGGCAACAAGAGACTCCAACATGTTGCAGGGGTGTATTTGATCATATTCTAGTTCACTAGTTAAAGCCAGGGAGGGGATTTGGGTTTAAACAGGTCAACCCTCAAAGAAGAGTCGAAACATGTTCTTCCCAAGTGTGATGTAGCATATATGTATTCAGAAGAATTAGTATAAATTCAGCTCAGATAAAAAAAGGTATAAATTTGCTTTCTGTTGTAAACTCTCATGTACTGCTTGGGTACTGTGACTTAAATCTGTTCAGGAAAATGCAACAGCATAGATGTAACAAAAAAAATTCCGTTGTCCTTTCCACTTGCTGTTTTTCTAATTAGCAAATCTAAAAGAATTTAAAGCTGTATTTTAGCCATCACTCAAAACTTCAGTTTTCTCCTTTCTTTCTTTTTCATGTTTTCTTTTACATTTTTATGAATTCCTTGAGATGTGTTATTTGCCAGTGTCCGTGTGTGCTTGCAAGGAACTGCTTTCTTCCTTGTTATGTTCTCATGTAGGCCAGATTTAAATACCCAATCAAACTTAGCATAAGAGGGGTTTTTTTTAGTTAACTCACTCAGTAGCACACTTACATCTTCGTAGGTGAATATACTCAATATTTGAGAACTATTAATACTGAAATTATTTTTGTGTGTTAATGTAAAAATTGAAAAAGATTTAAAACCATAATATTCTTTCTTTGCTTGTATCAATGCGTTTTTCTGGCACACTGTCAGAATGTTTTTTTTAAGAAAACGTTTTGAAAAGGCACCTGCTTAATGTCATTGGAAGCACTAACTCAAATGGAACTGCTAAGTCTTACTTTTATGAAATAATGTTCTCAGAGCTCTGGCAGTAATGATCTTAAATTAGGTGAAAGCTTAAAATAGGCAAGGAATGACTGCTTTAAGATACCATTCCATCAAATGGCTAAACATTATAATACATTTATCCTAAAAATGTCATTAGAGGGCCTAATAAGACATTGTAGTTTATGCCTGCTTATGATTGTTTGCATAGATTTTGGTAGGCTGCTAACATGCTTAAACAAGTGCTCATATATAACCTTTACAGAACTGTGGCAGTGGTTATACAAAAAATCAATATACTACACTAGGATATTGAAAAAATAGCATTTTCTACTAGTTAGATGCACACCATTAAGTAAGGCTTCCAGTACAATCCTTGTTACTTTGCTTGCCAGTTTTTCTCAATCTGTAATATATTCTCATAGAAATTTGTGACAATTGCTCTAGCTCCCTGTGTAAATTTATTTTCAATTTTGAAGGGTATAATTTTATTTTTCAATTTTCAATTTTATTTTTCAATTTGAGAGTGTTTGGGTTTTGTGAGTGTTTGTGTGGGTTTTGAGATGGGTGTGGGTTGGTTGCTTTGTTTGTTTAGGTTTTTTAAGGAGATAGGAGTATAATGAATCCCGTGGCTTGTTCCTTTCAGGATTTTACTGGGTCTGCAGCCTGGAATGGCAGCTCCTTCTGCAAACAGGCGAGGTGTCTGTAAACTCAATGGCACAGAACGCAAATAACCAGGATAGAAACAGAGGTGACAGTATTAATAATACTGTGGTGTATATACAATATATATACAATATACATACAATATATATTGGTGTATATACAATATATATGTAAAATACAGTGGTGATATAGGGCAAACCACGATTAAGGCTCTGTTGAGCGGAGACAGGTCTAGTGGAAAGTGTCCCTGTCCACAGCAGACTGGATTGGAACTAGATAACCAACCCAAATGCTTCTCTGATTCCACTTTCAGAGTGAAACAAGTCCATCCTAGCCCCTAACTTCTGTGACCAGTGCCGAGTTCTTTGGAAACTGCTCTCAGTGCTCAAAAACCTGCTGTGTTGGAACTACTTTTGGGCTTTGAATTCTAGATTTTCTTTTTCTACATCATTTTATCAAATAACAGCACTGGGTATTGGCTTTACGTTTGCATTTTTAGTGATTGTCTTAATTTTCATATGCTAAATTTGTACATTCTCAAAACTTTTGGAGCTCCAGGCACAATATATGTTATTACTTGAGGTTGCTCTTGCAAATTCTTTAATTGGTTGCAGAAGTTTGTATTTATAGTACTGTGTTAGTGGAAAAATTGCATGTCACTATTTTGAAACAACAAAGATCTGTTTGTGTTTATTTGTCATAGACATTTACGTTTGTAGTTGTCCATAAGCGAGCAGTGATTCACAAGCGTTCTAAATCAGGATGTAGTGGCTTCAAGTATTCAGTAGTCCATGGGTAGTCATTCTTGCACAGTAATATGCTTGAAATGGAGTTTTGAATTGTTTTTGCCATCTCCAGTTCTAACCTTAGTTTCTTGTGGCCATGGGCAGTAGCTTGAAAATGTTTCTATTGGAGGATGTTAATCTTTGATAAATGCCATGTTAGGGATAAGTACTTTCACATTACTTCAAGGCATATGTATCTCATTTCCATGCAATTAAATAATATTCAGTTCCTTAAAAGTGATACCTTGCTGAGGTTTTTTTTTTTTTTCCTTTCATAACACATATATCAGTTCTCAGTGAAGCTGTTAAATAACTGGGATTTCTTACTGATTTAGTCTGGATAGTATTTAATTAAAATGCAGTTTGTGACAGGACTTATTTTGGCTGCAACAGATTTTTTTTTGTAAGTGCTCTGTTTGTTAGGGGCACTTGGCACAAATGTGGAAGAAATGTTTCCTGTCCCACAGAGACTATAAAACAAACGGCTAATCCAAATTCCCTTGAAATTTGTGAAAACTAATGTCTTTTCTGGTTAATTATTTATAACACAGTTTTCATGTTGTTGTCAGATGTTCAGGTAATTTTTCAATATTTTTTTTAAATTTAATGTTATATTTAAAATTATTGAAACTGAAGTCTGTATCTCTACAACATTATGCCTTTATTAAACTCAGGAGAAAATGTCCAGCTCTGTACTGTTATCTGTGATCCTGGAGGTTTCATCTGGGTTACTGGATTCTTGGCACATGGATATTTAATATATTTGCAAGATGGTAGGTGTGTAGGAGTGTCTGCTTACAGCTTTAATCCAGTGTATTTTGCATAGCTTATAACATCTGTAACAATACTCAGAACTAGCAAGAATTTAATCATTTTGGTAGAACAAATTTCAACTGTTTGTAAGTAAGGTTTGAAACAGCTGTAAATGTCTTGGTACTGATTAATTTTTCTGTAGTTTTCTGATATACTGAAGTTATTCCTTTACAAAGCTATGAAGGAATTAAAAGTTGTGGTAGATGTCAATATGATAAAGATGCTGACAAGAGTTCATCTTTAGGCTGTGCCAGGCAGGTATTATAGTGCAGCTGGAGATGCCACTTTGGATCCCTTTTTCTCATCTTTTCTTTCGTTATTGTTGTTGGGATTTGTTTATTTGCTTCTTTGTTGCTGATTGTGTTTAACAACTATTTTCTTAAAACTAGTGCCAGAAACTTTCATGTGTCACCACACTGAAGAGATTACATATCACTACAGGGGCAATTAAAATTATGGTTAGCACGTACCATCTACTGAATCACTGAAACATAGCAACAGTTCTCTGATAGAATTTGAAATAGATACATGTTGTGGGATCAACAATACCAAATAAAACTTTACAAAATTACTCGTAGGATAGAGAGCATTCTAAACTAAAGGCATTTTTTACTTTTGAGGTTCTGACACGTGGTACTGCTGCCAAAGAAATCTGATGAGCCTGTTGGAAACTCTTCTATTACTTGACCGCTTTGATCTTTTCCTATGTACACCAGTGCCAACCAAGATTATTTTCTGTGTCCATACCTTCTGTCCTGTGGTGTAGACACACAGTGACGTGCTGTCCTTTGGATTTGCAGAGCTCAGGAGGTTCTTGTGCTGGCTGCAGGAGAAGGAGAACATGCTGGTTTGAGTCCTAGTTTCCTGCTTGGGAAAGTAGACTGCTTTGAATTTATTTTTTAACCTCAGATGTTGCACTAGCTTAAATATAAAGTATGGTGTATATTAATTGGAGTTAATTGTAGATGTAACAAAGGCATTTGACTGCGAGTTGTTGGGGGGAAGAAGGAGAGAGCTTCTTCTGGCTTTCGATTTTTGCCCAGATGGTGTGAGCTGGCTTTTGCTGAAATTGGGAAGAGTCTGCTTCTTTCACCGGGCATTGAGCTGAGTTCTGACCACACTCAGCTTGGACAGCTCAGCAGTAGGATTTCCAAAGTGGCCTGTCCTATTATTCTGAAATACGAGTTCTCCTAACAGTGCTGCCCTGTTCTTTGGCTGCGTTGGCCGCAGTGCCGTGCGCGCTCCCCGAGCGGGGCGGCTGTTTATCGTCAGCCTGTCACAGAGCACCAGGACCCCACAGTGGGTACTGAACGTGTGACATTTTTGCTGTGCACATGTACCAGCTCAGGCCCCTACACACCTCATGAAACAGGCATCAAGTAAACAAATTAATTTACGGGGAGCAGTCGGAGGTGTGAGCAGAATCTGGGTTTCCCATCTGTAGAGTTCTGCCGCCAGGGGTTAAATGGTGGCACCAGGGAAGGACTGTCGGACACAGCCCCGTCGCCTGTGCCCTCACAGTCTGAGGGTGCTGCTCACACAAACAGCTCTGCTAATGCTGCACGGTTTGTCTTTAAGTTTTAAATCCATGGCCACTGCTCATAGGTAAAATGCATAAAAAAATCTATCATTTCAGAGGCCTGGATGATGCCATTTTGGGGGGAAAAGTTATTTTTTTTTTGTTGGTGTAGCAAACAATTGCAGTTAAAGTGACATTGGTTGTAGTTTCCTTTTAAGTAACAACAAAAGTGTAAAACAATAAATTTAAACAATAAACTTACCAGACATTCTCAGAAAGTATTCCTAAGGCAGTTTTATGTTTCCTAATCTCATAATGATAACATTCCAAATATCGCTTTTCATCTGCTTACATATGTGTAGCCTGAACAAAATAAAAATACAGTCTCCATCAGTTAAAGTTATACAGTTTTTAATGTCTTCATTCATTATAACCCAAAATAAAATAACTGTTTCTGTATTTAGCATTTGTTAAGTAAGAATTCATCTATGATAGAAGCTGTTATGACATTCTTGCTTAAGAAAAAAATTCTTTCTGCATCCAACAACTGCCTAAATTTCCTCCCAAAAGAGAAGGTATCTAGATTGAAGAAGAAAATAATGTCCATGAAATAGTTTAAAATGAGCACTTCCCTGGACTGGGACAAAGGAAATTCAACAATCTTTTTTTTTTTTCTTGCAGAAATCTGCTCGGATTTCATCTCGGTATGATTTTCAGCTGTCTTTATGCACACATCTGACTCTTTGTGTCTCTCTCTTGCTCTCTTTCAGTTTGTACCGTGGGTCCGTGCAGAATTCTCCAAATCCCGTGGCACTGAGGTGAGTGGCGTGGCATCTCGTTGGGTTTCGGGTCACCCGAGGCACCGCACGCGTGGTCCCGAAGCCCGTTGCTCAAGCCAGCAGATGGTGCTGTGCAGCATCTTATGGCTCTCGGATCCACTGGAGTCATTTTTGAACCAGAAAACTACTTAAAAGTTTCTAGTGCAATTCCTGAGCTGAAACAAATGTTTGTGGAATTAAGTAGTGATTTCCTTTAAGTCTGGGGGACTATTTTAGTGGGTATGTTTTCAGTCGTTAGATGTTAACATATGCCATATATTGTTTTGGTTTTTTCCTGATGGAATCAGGGGTACCCAAGCACACTTAAACCAACTGTAACTGTTCATGTCACTTAGTAAAGGTTTGAATTTTCTGACAGAATAACTAATAAAACTTTAATATTAAGAACTAAAATATTTTAGGAGAGAAAAATTCTGGAAACTGTAAGTAAAAACAGCAGCTAACCTTTTATTTATGGAATACAGATGAGGGAAAGTTTGGGTTTTTTTTTTTTCTTTCAACAATAACCCTTGCTGTGTGAATAGCACAAACCAGTTGAAATATTCAATTATATACCACATACTGAGGGCTTGAAAGCATACAGTAAGGTAATGCAACCTTGATGTATCTTGTAGATTGAAAACTGTTTGTAACAAATGACATTATCTTGTATTTAGCTTCAAATTGCTGTGTAGCTGTGCATTGCTTTAGGATTCAGTTATTTAACAAAAGGGTTAAGTGTAAATTCTGATGCAAGAATCAAATATGGAGCACTTGAATAGTAAATAAGATTGTTTCTAGGTTTCAATTTGTTGTATTAGTCAGTGACAAGTACAACATTTTTAATGCATGCCATAAGATTAGTCCACCCAAAGTAAACAAGCAGTAGTCTGTGTGCATCTCCAGCAATTGGTTCGGGTTATGTGTATGCAGCTTTGTCTCTGATAATGGATTCAAGTTCAACATAAATAAAAACAGTGTACATTAAGGAGGATAAATATCTAATTGCCATAATCTGCATCTAGAATTGAATGGATGTAAACATGCTAAGCACAGCAGACAATTCCTCAGAACAGAAAGTAGCTAGTTGCATGATTATCAGCAAAATGTCTGTACTTCTTTTGTTTTTAAGCCTTTCCTCTTTAAAGATGGAAACTGTAATTTTTGAAACACCCTTTAAAAATCATAACATTTGAACCTTTTAAATATGAGATGAAATTATATGATGTGGTTTATATACATTTTCTGGCACTGCAGTAAAATGCATCCTTTGTAGGTTGAAAGATTGTTAGACTGCTAAAAGTTTTGATATAATTTAAAATAGTTTTTTACACAGAACTCAATTTAAGTTCAGAAATTATAATGCTTTTTATCTCAACACTTTAAAGAATGAAGTAATATTTTTGTCAGTATGCATGAACAAGATATCAATAGTATTTTAAGTTTTTTGGTTATAAGTGATGTTTAAAAATGTACTGCAGTTGCTTAGTTTGAAAAGGAATGCAGAGTATTTGCTTTCAAAAGGCACAGTATAGGCCCAGCAGAATTGTGTTGCTGGCGAGCATCCTGGTTATTGAAACTTGCATCTGACAGAATTCAGAACTATTAATACTGGGGTGAGAAGTTTGAGATAAATATCTTGGCTTAGAAAACTACTGGGAAAATGTGTCTGGTTTGAATAACACATATTGCTCTCCCAAGAGCCAGCATTTGTTATTTTTGACAACTGGACAATACACCTAAAGAGCTACATTCACCTGTTTCCTTACCAAAAAGACCCCCAAACCCACCCTCTTTAACAGATTTCTTTTTTCGGTATTTTTTTGAACGTTTGTTTATGCTGAAGTATGTTTGACTTTTGATAAATATAATTAAATGTATTTCTACCTTTTAAAAATCTAGGAGTCTCAGATTTACATTGAACATATAAGACATTGAAACTAAATGCCCTGTGCATTAAAAAAGATAAATGTGATAAGAAAAATGTAATATTGATAAATTGCAAAAGATGAGGCTGAATCTGAAAATACAGTTAACCCCTGTGACAATGTTCAGACTTAGTACCTCCATGTCAGGGCTTTAATTGTCTCTTACGAAACTGATCATTTTTCTTAAGAAAATCTATTATCCAAATAGACATTTCAGAATTTGAAATATCTTTGAAATGACTGTAAAATTGTGATATTTATCACCAGTTTTAACAGCTTCAAAACTTCAAAAAGAAAATACTGACAACTGTTTGTAGTTAAATTACTTTTGTCAGCTATATTTTTGTATAATTCCTGTGTAATTAATGATTTTTAAAAATTAACAGTAGTTTTGCAGTATTCTTGTTTTGGAATTAATGAGTGAAAAATTGTGGTTAGGAGGTCAGAATCAGTATCACATCTTCAAGATTGTAGTAATACAGATCAAAATTGCTATGCTGATACACTATACTAATATGGACCTGCTCTCTCTGGATTGTCAAAATATGCTTATTCCCCCCGACAAAATCAAAATTCTCCATAGAATGTGTTAACTCCTGTAAAGATTCCATTTCATTTGTAAATGAGAGATATATTTCTAATGTTTCTTTAGGGGAAAGTAAGCTATTTTTTCCTTACATAAGGCAAACTTTTTAGTGTGATCTTTGAAACGTTTAAATTTCAGGAATATGTATCATTTGCTTGTAAATGTAAATTATTAATTTTGTGATAGAATGCAGTCTAGTTTCTTCAGGTATTTCTATTTAATATCGTGGAAATGAATATTGAAATGACTAAATTGCTTATCCTTGAACTCCTTGCATTACTACACTTCATCCCACTTCATCATTTAATTTGTATGGTTTCCAAATCTACGTGATTATCATCTATTAGTACCCTTGGTGACAGAGGGCAGAACTCTGTTGTATCAGAGTTAATAAAGCAGAAACACAAGCCTAATTACTACGGGAGGTAAGCCATGCTGGCAAGATTTACCTTTCACATAAGGCCTATAGGTGGTTAATACTTACAAATAAAGATTGATAGATAGGCATCTACGTCTGTGTGTTTCTGTCTTATGTTGACATAATTCATTTTTGTGTTGCAATTTTTGATATATTCTCATTTTTTCCCCCTTCTCCTTTATATCCCTGAATATATTACTGTAATTGTTCTCAGATGCTTTATGTTCAATTTTGGAAACTTAGCTAGACATGGAGGCTTTCATCTGAGTTAAATGATTATGCAAATATAGTGTAGATGCTCTCAGGCGTTGCTTCTACCTCTGCAAATTTATATTAACAAGTGTGTATTGTATATATTAATTTCAGATTTATTCAAAATGGTCTGTGCATAGCAAACTGAAAACACTTGTCATGGTAGTGTTAAATATAATGCATATAGAATATTAAACATTATTTTGTATGGAATTTTAATCCAGGGGTCTGTATTTGTATATATTTGTATGCAAGTATGTGCATGCATGCATACATAGAGAAATCAGTGCCAAAAAAACTTATCTTACTGCCACTGTGTTATTACTTATCGTGAAAATATAGTTTTGGCCCACAGTTCCTATAAATCAGAGTGATTTTAAAGATTAAATGACTTAACTATACTTGAAATCTCTACAAATAATCTACATATTTTAAAGATACATCAATTTCACATTTGCAAATATAAGTGTGTTTAATTTGCTGGATATTAGGTCAGTCTGGAAACTTTTAACTCTTTGTCCAAGAGGTATTTATGATAATTTTGTTCTGAAGTGATGCAGTCTTTATTCAATAAAAATAAATACACACAAGTTATTGTGCTATGAGACTGAAGAATATTACAGTAGTTTATACAAGACTTTATATAAAATGTTTTATTGATTGCCTCTATGTCAATTTTAATTTAGGCTTTATGATTCAATCTGTGTCTATTTTTAATTTAAGTGGATTACATTCCGTAAAGATCCTTTTACTGTATTGACTTGGATGTACCATATTATTAGGTACTATGAGTTCAGCTTCTACAAATCTGTTAATACATAAAACCATAAGAAGCCTCTTATGTTCAAACCAGGTTAGAGTGAAGACATCAGATTAATATTTGATCATGTAGAAGTGCCCTTAATCAGATTTACTTATTTCTCAGAGTGTTTCTGCAATTATCATAATTGTTGTGCTAAATATGTTTGTCTTTATATCTGGCTTTGGGCATAATCTTCTCTCTTGAAACCCTCTCATTGTGGGACTCGGATTCCTGCACAAAACCCAATTAATATTAAGATGACAGTCCCTGATGAGTTCCCAAGGAGCCAGCAGCTGAGCAGACTCTGTAACGTTCTTAAGTACAGACTACTTGAATGATCAAGAGCATCTGAGGGAGACATACAATTCAATAATCCCTTTCTCAGGAAAGTCAAGAGTCCTGTGAGATAAGAGTGAAATCAAAGGAACACATCAGAAAGAAAATGACTGGTATAGTCTTGTAGTGTCTCTATTAAAATGCAAAAGTTATGGATTTTTTTAGGGGTGATGGGAACCTTTTCTGTTTTATTGATTTCTTTTTATAGTTTGATGATTTCTCTAAGATTATCTTAAAAGCTTAAAGAAAAAAGAGACTTCATCAAAAGGTATTCTGTGTGACAGGAGCATACATGCTTTTTGTTTCCATTATATTAATTAATACAGCACATTTCAGTGGTTCTAAGTTTTGAAACTTAAACTTAGGCACTTTATGTACATGGTACATTTGTCACAGTTTTTTCTGATGGTGACCCACAAATGATAAATAAGCCATGTGTGACTTTGTAAGAACTGTTGCTTGAAAATACGGAGTTGCAGAAAAGCAATGCTGTTTACTGGGCTTTGTGTGCATCAAAATGGCAACAACTGCTCTTTTCTGATACCCTCTTCTATGATCTAATATCAACAGCTAAATTTACTCTCTGATGATAGTGTGCTAACCTATTGATTTGTAATCAGAAATTGGTTTCCTGTCACTTTAAAAGAGAAGCACTAAGGGGCAGTAAAAACAAGCCTGTCTGTTCTAGATGAAGCTCTGGTTCAGGCTCCATGCTGTATGTTTTCTTGTTTTAAAGTGTTCACTTTTTTTTTTAAAGAAAATGCTTCAATTAGTCTGAAAATGCCTATTACTTTTTAGCTCATGATGTTGTGCAGGGTTCATGCGTTCGAATTGCTCTTGAAGTCCTGCTTATATCTGTAATCATGTCCATAATTAAGATTTTCTTTTTTTAATGATTGTATGGCTGAAGCTGTTATTTCTAGAGGTAAAAAAAACACAAAGCAAACAAAACATCTCAATGCTGGTAAGTGTTCTTTCACTATGGATTTACATCTTTAACAAAGTTTCATTATCTGAAACTTTTTAGACAGTAAGATAGTAAATGTTACTAAGTGAGCAAAAATGCTCTTCTCTATCTTTGTTAGTGTTCCTGCATTGTCCCTTAAGTTCATCTTGTGTATTTCACTGAATAGATTTATTCAAGTAGTTACATAAAGATTTGTTTCAAAACCAGTAGGACTGTAATGGGATGCAATACAGGCGCTTTCTAAATGCACATTTTTAAGTCTTACGCATCCTCTGTTTTTAGTTCTGTTTATTATATATTATGGTAAACTTTGCAGCTGAGGACATTATCCTAAGAAAGTCTAATATTACATTAGAAGTATGACCTGCCAACATAAGCATTTTTGCTCATTTTCCCATGCCAAACTAGACTAAATTATGAAGGATGTGAAATAAAATGTGCCTTCTAGTTTTCTTCTGCCTAATTAATATTCAAAAGAATCGAGAGGAAAAAATGAATACCTAAATCATACATATGTATATGCCCTTTAAGCTTTATAATAAAGGCAAAATAACCCCTTACTTGGTTAAAATCCAACTTAAGAGTCAACATACAAAGGTGACTGCTATATAATATTAGACATATCTGTATTATGTGGGCATGTTACTGTTCCCCCAGAATCTCTCAATAGTAATTATTATGCCAAGCACCCTGTTGGCACAATTACACTAAAGCTCTAATTAGTAGCAGTAAGATTAGAACCCCTACATGTTAAATCTGTAGAAGCAAAGCTGAGTGAAGGATTTAAAACAGTTTCAAAACATTGTATTGTCTTTATTACAGTCTTTATATTTCAGTAAAGAAGGGTTTTCTATAAAATGCACTTAAAATAATCTGGTCCTGTCACTAAAAATAGGAAAGATAAGGTAATTGCAGTCAAACCTCAGCACTCTGCTTCTATCTAGGTGCTTTATATCTCAAGTGTCAAATCCAGTGAACTCTCGTGGAAGTTACATACTTCGAAGCTTTTCCTTCGATGAATTGGTGGGTTTTGGTGGATCTTTATCCTGCTGCCTTCAGGCAGCTTTTCCTGCTGCCTTCAGTTCCTTCTTAGTGGCTGCTGAGTGTTCTGTGCTGGAACTGTCTGGCACGTGGCAAGTCTTATGTCACAACTTTGTCGGTAGCTAAACATGATCCTTGTTAATTCACGCCTTTCTCAATTTCACTCTTCACCGTTTTTTCTGTAAAGTAGTGAAAACACCGAGGTCATTGTCCAGCTGTAGCTTTACAGACAGCACACAAACACTGGGCACTGCCAGTCTGAATCTGCTCCCTTACAGGGGGCGACCAGAAGCCAACACAAATGATATCAAAGGATTGATTCCACTGTTTGAAAGGTTGTGGTCTTACCACCTGTCCAATACAAGATTTTAACAGATTTGATGTGACTTATGATGCCTCCCCATCTAGATTTGGTGTCTGCTAAATCTGAGTTTGGAATATATGCTTCTGTATAACTTTGTATGAGCTGTAAGAGCTTTTTGCCCCTGATGTTGGATCTTAGATACAGTATATTCAAGTAATGCAGCAGTTAACTCTTGGAATAAGTAGAGACTTACATGCCTAAAGCATTCTGCTTCTGTTTCTTAGTATGCTTCGTGTTCGAGGGGGAGGAAGCCTGTATTTTCTGGATTCTCTGTTTTAGGAACAATTTATTTAGCTGTGCTGAATTGTAATAATGATTCCCCTCATCAATTTATTTATTCTTATTTATAGCGTATGCCAATTTCTCACTGAGAAAATGATAGTATGATTGCTTTGCCTTAATGTTTATTGATTGCATAGTGCCACTACCATTAATGAAGAAAGCTGGATGCAAAGCTGACTGAACCTGGTGAATATATTCCCACTGGCTCCAGTAAGATCTGAATTGTGCCTACAGTAGAAACAGACTTTATTGAGCTCTCCTCAAGCTGAGGGGAGGAGGACACCTTTCGTGCTTCCTATCTAGGCTACTTTAGAGGTAGAGTTACGATCAAAACAGGAAGGCAGGGACCCAGGAGTTAATTTTATGGGGGATTTTGCACTTCACCCCTTCATGTTTTAGGATACTGTTTAATACTATTGTGCATCTCACTAACTTGGTCTGACAAAATAAGCACAAGACAATATTGGGAGCGAAGGGGTTGCCTACCTTTAAAGGTTTCTCCTCCTGTGTTTTCCCCAGTAGAAGAGGGAGTCTCACATGACAGTACTACTGTGTTTTGTCAGCCCAAGAAGAGACATGAAGGTATTTTTCTGTATAGCTTCAGGCTGGTTCAGTGATTTGTGCTGCTGCAAAGAGAAACACAGAGTACAGTCTCCATTGCATTGCACTAACCCTACTCAGACAACTCATATAATCAATCTAGTTAAATACCTTTCTTTGTAAATGCCTGGATGTTGAGGGCACAGGTGAAAATCATCAGTGCTCCAAAAGTATTGGGTTTTTATGAAGATTATTCAGACTTAATTTATATACAGTCATTGTTATCTATAATATGTGGCAGACTCAAGAGCCTGTTGTCTTAGTTTCAATATTTACCCTGATTCTAAAAAAAAAGAATTTTTAGTCTCAACTTTGAGCAAAAAAACTTGTAATGAAAAAGAAAATTATTTAGGAATAATAAAATAGCTGTCATTAAATAACATTTTATGATTTTAATGACTTCAAAAATTGTTAAAGTTCATGTTTCTTTCATTGTTAGTGCTATTAAATGCATATTAGCATGGTCATTTTTGTTTAATGGAAACAAATAACAGTTAATCTTATTGGGAGGTTAAGTGGGTTTACTCTGTAAAGGGCAAATCCCAGATGAATGTTTTCTTTTTTGAAGAATAGCTTTAGTCACTGACAGATGGTCTCTGTCTGAGTCTCCCTGTAGACAGATACAGTTTCTTTTTACACGTTTATGAAAGTTGTAGATACAGATATTCAGTAATATGCTGTTGTGTAGGACAAAGAGTAAGTCTGGTGGATAGATAGGATTAGATTTCAGAACAGTGACATATGGTTGGTTTACCAAAGTGGACAAAATTTGAAAGGAAAAAAAAAGTATCTGCAGTTACATCTACCCACATAATGGAAGAATTTATACTTTGTCTCTTACAAAAGACAGTGTGGTAGCTCTTATTTAACTCTGCTTAGTGTTGGGTATATCATTATTAGGTCCTGATTGTGTGCATTTCTGGCTTTCAGATAACTCTGCAAACAAATTGCCATGTAATCTTAAGTGCAGAAAAGAAGTAATGCCTTGATTTAGAATATTGATAATTTGATCCCTGGCCCTAACCAATCAGAGATCAATATCACTTAGATGCCTATTGCAGATTTATTTTATAAGTACAGCTAAAGCCCTCCATAAGCCTGCATTTTGCTTACCCTGTATGCTACATGTAAAGTTATAACATCATTATAACCTTCATCAAATAACTATACAACATATTTAGTGGTAATTTGTCACAGTAAAATTATTCATAGGTGTCTTGAGTAAGTCCAGTTATATTTATGTGTTATGCCATACCATGTTTTTTGGCAATGGAGTTTGCTGGATTTCATAGATTTACTGTGTCTGCTTTTTTTTATGACTGACATAGCAATAACCAGATTGCAAGGATATTTATGTTGTTTGTGGCTTAGCAAGATAATTAAAGGATATAAATTAATCAAGTGCAATTAATTAGAAACTTTATGTTCACAGCAGTCCTTCTTTGCATGTATAATTTATATGTATTGATTTCCCAGCTTTCATTAGCCTATGAGATAACAGCAAAAATGCATTAGAGAAGAAAATGTACAATTAGCGTGAGAGTGAACCCTGGCATAATTGATAGATCAGCACATGTTTGGGGCAAATATAAAGCTTTGTTAACTGTCATAAGCAGTTAGAATTGATAAGTGGTATTTCACTACATATCTCTCAGCTGATTAATGGTGTTTTTAAAGAGTCCTCTTAATGGGAAGCTGATAGGTTGGTTGAATTTACATTTTAATCAGAGTATTTATGATGGAGGCAGCCATAAGAAATTTATTGGCACAGTGGTAAGGACCTTCCCTGAGGGATTTGGGGAAAGAGAAAGCATTTTAATATGGCTACTCACCTTGCCCTTCTTTGTGTGACCTGGTCAGCGCATAGGAAGGGCAAGCCTTTTTGCTATCAGCTAATAACTGTTGTTAGGGGAAATTTCAGTTTCTACTGTGTTAATTAGTAAGGTAAAATAAGGATGAAAGCCTACAGAATACTTGCAAACTTACTCAGGAATGAGTAGCTCTGTTATCAACAATAACCTGTAACAACTACTTGTGGATCCTTACTGTGTGAGGTGCTGTGTTTTAGTTACAGTTTTGTTTAAACAACACATTTCTTTTATACCTGTAGGCCCTCCTACTGCAGGAGAACTCTTGATCCAAGCAAGTGTCTGATTATCTGTTGAACAAAGGTTTGGAGTTGGTAGGGATGTGGGAATAGCCTCAGCCAATTTACAAGTAGAGTCTGTGATTCATTTTCGGGTGTCCTTGGTTAGAACTGTCTATATGTTGCTTAATAAAACCATGCTTGTTACTTGCATATACTTACTTGAAACTAGAAGCTTTCATATAGAAATGATTTTAATTCATACTTTCTATTTGGGATTATTTTCAGATTTATATATATGCATATCCTGCTTTAATAAAAATATCTAGCTAATGCACATATTCTTATATTCCCAAGCTTCTGTCTAGCAAATAAGCAGTTTTTCTTACCTAGTTGAACCAGTTGTTCAAATGGAAGGGAGCTAGACTCAAAGTATCTTGCTTTACTGTTTTTATTGACATGTCTCAGAAGTTAATAGCCTCATGCATCACTTTCTGTCTCGATGAATTCTGTTTGATTTTCTTTTGTATACCTATTCCACAAAACAAGCAATCACTGGGTTTATTTTGTATGTAGCACCTTAAATAAAGTTTTTTAGTTTAGGTATTTCAGCTTTTTTCATTTTGTTTTACACTGCTAAATTAGAGTAGCTGACCAGTAAAAGTAATTCATTGAATATTCAATATTTGATATGAAAAAGGAAATTACATCTACCTATGAAAAGAAATTAAGGACCCCATGCTTAAATTTGTAGGTTATTTATACGTCATTTTAGCCATATTGGATAAGGGTCTTAGGTCATATATAGACACATTAGTTTTGTATTACAAATGTCTTAATTATTCAGAGTTCATTAGTTTCCTTTTTTCACGACTCAAAATAAATGAAAGTTGGATGAGTTTTGTTATTCAGTAGCAGCAGCTACGCAGCATCACCAAGTGACAGTTTTATAGACAGCATGGTAATGGCTTATTCCTTTAGAAAGAAGGAGACAAAGTGATTATTATATCACTTATTATTTTAATGCAGAAATGAGGGTTTCCTGCATTTGTGATGTAGATAGGTTGCCACCTTAATGCAAAGTTGTCTTTTGTATTGTGTCCTTACTTGCTCAATTTGCATTGTGCCTGTTGCTTTGCACAGTATCTGTGGTTGGATTTGTTGGCATTTTGAAAGTGAGAACTATTGTTTCATCTGTCTGGTGGCCCCAGGGAAGAAGAGTATCAAGTACTGTCTGCAATACAATTCCCTTTTTTATTTATAGCTACCAGAAATACAAAGCTGGAACAAGTGTGCTGTGATATAATTTGGAATTAACAACGTTTCTGAATTAAAGTGACTTGATTGAAATCTTACAGATTTCTTTGTCCACAATCAGAAAAATGAATGATGTAGATATAAACAGTGCTTGTGTGAGTTATGTTGGTCTCATTGAACTGGAGGGATTTCTTCTACTGGAACAATCCTCTTGCCCTGACCTCTTTGCCAATTTCTCTGGTACATCCCGTGCCTTCGTGCCCATTAGTGACTGGTACCAGTCTGAAATGCCAGGAGCTTTCTCAGATTTTGGTGTAATGCCTTTTTTTGCATTCTTACGACTTGCCAGTTAGAGTCTGGGCAGCTCCCCTGCCTTCCCTTGGCAGAGCAGGCCCTGCTGGAGGCACTCACAGCGGCCCAAGAAAGGCTCTCTCTGGAAAATCACATCCTGGAGACTCTTGTTTCCCTTATTTCCTCTTGTGCACATGACATTCCTGGACCAGTGTGGATGTATACCTTGAGTGTACCATTGCATGCGTTACTGGCAGCTCACTTCCAAATGAACCAGGTCTGTGTGCAAAAGTTACAGTGGGAGCTAACCTGAAGGTAAAGAACTATCTAAATTTTTCTATATATCATTTAAAACTGAGTGAAATAGGAAAAAAAAAAACCACCCAAATTTGATATTTTAAAGGGAATAAAAGTTTCCTTGATTTTTCAGTTTACTTGGAAGGTCAGATGTCATACAGGTGTTTGTTGCATAGCGGGTGTGTTGGATAGACACATACTGATGTAATTTTCTTTGCTATGGGATGCTTCATGCCATCTTAAGAATAAAAATGAAAAGATACATACTGATGTAATTTTCTTTGCTATGGGATGCTTTGATGCTTCATGCCATCTTAAGAATAAAAATGAAAAGAACATTCTAAGATTTTTGTGCCAAACTCAGATGGCATCTTTTGAAAAGGTTTGACTGGATAGTTTTCCAGTTAGATATGTATCTGTTTTATCTAAAATGTTAGACAGGCAAACTATGAGTAGACAACTCCAGATTATCTGTTTACAGATGCTATGTTGTTAGTAGATTTAATGAGCAAAGATGGGGATAATAGCTTTATCAGAGCAGAACACAGAAAATATCTTAGTCCCACTAAGTTGTTGCACTTTAGCATTTTTAACTGAAAGATCAGGCACTTTTATTTTATAATGGTTCAGGTTCTCTCTGGTTTAATGCCAAGAACTCTCTGGGAGTGAAATGTGACAGTATTCCAATAGAAAAGATGAAGTGGCAGCAGTGTGATAAGGACGTGGTACGTAGGATGTTGATGTGAATGTATTAAATTAGTTTATATGCACCAGGAGAAGAGCTACTTGAGCAAGGTTACTGCCTACTAACCACTATAAATTCTCCAGTGAATGGGAGCATGCCCAGGGTTTTACATGTGATTTTTTTGTTGTAGGATCCCCATCACTGGCTGACTTAAGTGCAGCTTTGTTCACAGCCTCACACTGTAAAAGCAGTTTGAGGGTGCTGCAATAAGCGATTCATGACATGAGGGATCTTTCAAACAGGACCTAAAGAAATCTCTGTTTGAATGTGATGGCCATGTTATGGATGTTGGTTGTTTTCTTTGCACAGGTCAAAATTAACTAAGATCAGTCTCCTATGCAGTAAATATAATTTCTGAGAGGCAGGACATTGTATTGAAAGTTTTATGGGAATTTTAGTGTAAAATATACTTCTACTGTGACCTCTGCAAATAAACACATTTTGTGCAGAATTAGCAGTACAGTTTAATACATTACATAGATGTTGACTTCCTCTGTTTTTATCTAAAGTCTCTGTACTTTTGTACTTATGTATAACTGATTTAAATTCACAGGTTAATAGGAGTAATGAGGATAGAAAAACTCAATTTCTCAGGAAAACAGGCCATTTATTCTGAAAGAGAGAGATGCTCCATTATAAATACCTAATGTTTTTATAATATAGAATATGGTAAGTGTCAAAACAGTCAATCTAATTGGTCTGATTGATGGAGCCAAACTTTCTGAGGTTCTGGAAGATAAAGAAAAGGAATCACAGCAAAAAACCCCAAACCAAACATGCAAAAAAGTATGTGCTTACATGTAATGGAAAGGGATGTGGAATTTCAGGAAAACAGAAAAATTAGGATGCACACTTGTAAAAAAAAGTCATAATTACAGCCAGCTTTTTGTAAACAACCCTCTTCTAGTGCTGGTTAGTTCTACAGATCTTGGTGAGAGTTCTGGCAGTGGGCTCATACTTTTATTTCTTCATACTAAGCCCTCACTTTATTACCACTCGGCCATGTTCTCCGCACGTGAGAACAATCCAACATTTTGTTTGAGAACTGTAAAGTGAAATACCAAGGATTTTTTATTCCGCAGTTTGGACGTGTATAAAACGTGTTGTCATGAGCCAAAAAACCATTTTCCATGTACATGTATCTTAGGTTTGTGTCTTTGTGGTTAGTTCTGGCTCACAATGGAAAGCAAGAAGTGAACAGTACTTGTGTGAAATGTATAAGTGTGAACTTAGCCCCATTAAGTTCGTTCTGTAATTCACCAGGGTGCCTGTGTGTTCTTCAGTATGTGACTATTACTTGAATATGTGAGAAGAGCTTATGAAACTTTATCAAATATTATCAAATAGTCTCCAATTTAAGACCATGCGTTGTGCCCTTTGATGTGCATATCATTAAGTTTTAATTTTTTATCGACTATGCTGAACATGACTGCAAGAGAAGAGAATATCAGTATCTGTGCAGATGGTGAACTCATATTTTCAAGAAATATCTGCAAAATTCTTGGCTATCCTTATAATATATGGTAATTACACCTAGATTTCTTTTTTGCTATGGTCATTCCTCTTTAATAAGAAGGGAACTTTTATTTAGCAACAGCTTTGTCTGGCTTCCTTTATTATGTTTCCATCTATTTTTGTTCCTGGATTGCACCTGCTCAGTAGTTATCTAATCTTTCTTAGAAGTTTACACTCTCAAGTAAAAGCTTTGAAGTTTACACTGATTAGTGTTTTATGGCATAGGAGATATGTATAGTTCCTTCTTTTACTGTGTTAAAGCTATTATGCACCTGGTAAAAAGATAGACATTAAAGTGCAGATGACAAACCTTTAAAATATTTAGTAGATTAAAGTACTGAATTACTCCCTACTTCTTGTTCAAGGTCCTTCATTTTATAAAAAAATTCTGCCAGTTTGGGTTTTGAAGACAAGGGCCTTTCATTTGTAGTTGAACGCTGGTAGACATCAGACGTTTTGCAAAAAAGGTAGAAGATCGTTATGGAAATCCACTTTTTAACTTGAACTGTATTAAAATATTGCTGATTCTAGTACTCTACAGCAGTATTGCTCGTTCTTGAAAATGCACATGACCATTATTCATCCAGACACTGAGGGGTTTTTTTGTTTGGAGAAGCACTGTATTTAACAAACATCTTTGGAAGGTGGACCTTGTGTAATTTTGAATATAAAATGTGTCTGTAAGGGAGATGCTGTTTAAGCAGCTGTTTGCATGCCTATGGACTGAGAAAATATAGGCATATAGGTCACTTGAAAAAACCTGGTTTTTCCTAATATTAAAAGTCATTATATATGTGTGTCTATATATATATATATATATATATATTTATATAGACATCTTACTAGTACAAAATCTGCATATTTTTAAGCCACTAGGTGATTAAATGTGAAATAATCATATTTTTCTCCAAAATATCCTGAAAGGGGATACATGATTACCGGGGGAAGGGGAAAGTGGTTCCTGTAGAGTGAAATGAGAGACCTTTTCTGGTCTCGTGAATCTAGAGATTTGCCCTAAGAATGGGAATTCTGAAATGGTTTTATGTTTTGTTGAGTTTCTTAGTAAAGATGCCCTTCAATTCAAATGCAGTTTGGTCTTCCTTAACAGAGTCTGAACTGAAGGCCAAGAATTTCTGTGGCCTTGAAGCCCTTGATGCTGAGCTCATGGAGCCCAAGTGCACAGACCTTCTGTCCTCTGTACTTTAGTTTTCCCTGGTTTTCACAAAGAACTACAAGGAATGTTGCTGTTTTAGAATCTCCTGTGCTTACCTTTAAAAAATGGACATCCATTTGGATGTTTGAGCTATTGTGGAAACAATAAGTAATATCAATGCGCCTGCTGGAACAAGCAGAGCAGGATTCTCTGAAACATTTGAATAGCATTAGTTTACACAAAGTAGAAATTAAGTAGCCAGACAAGATATAGCAGTTTATTTGTGATGACCCAAGACTGACTGAAATCTGGTATTAATGTTAATGGAAGCATTTGTATGCTCAGAATAGGAAAAACTCCAAATATTTTGCTGAGCTGAAATGGGGGGGGTGGAGGGCAGACATCAATCTATGACATCTACATAACTCATTATAGAAGTAAAGTTTGTTTGCACAAAGGAATGTTTTTATACATTGCAATTCTGCAGCTCTTAAATATCACATTGGTTTCTTTATAGACTAACTTTTAAAGGTGATCTGTGTCTGGGAAAGCATTGTTGACAATAGATAAAACATATGGTGTCTTTGAATGAGATTTTTGTATGCCTGGTCAAGTGAAAATGGGTGTTTGTTCTTCAGTGGCAGCAAAGTGGGCTAAAATTAGGAAGTAGGTCATCTGTGCAATCTTTGCTTAATAAAGTGTGTACAATTGAAAGGTGAAAACATCTAAAATACCTGGGATTAAATGGAAGAAACTGAGACAGCTCACTGAAATCTATAATTTGTGCCTTCTGCCTTGGGGTGTTAGTATTAAATATCATTTTGTATCTCAGTTCCATTTATCCTATCAGTAGTGGAGAGAATGTTCCACTGACTTCAGATTTTAGCTGATGCTGAGAATTAATTCCTCCAGATTCCACTATTTTAGTTAAGACTTTCTAGGAAAAGTCCCATAGCTAAACATTGTTAAGTAATGGGTTTTCTCTTGGGGTAGAAGAGCTTTCCCTAAATATTGACAGATGGGGAGAAAAACATGCTTTGAAAAAGAATGGAGTGGAGAAACTTGGCTTAGAGTTTTGGGGTGGGGTCATTTTGATTTTGTTTGGGGTTGGTTTTTTTTATTACATGGCTGATAGTGGTGACTGGAATTTGCAGTGAGGTGCAGTCAGTGTGCTCAGCAAGGCTGCAACTTGATCTAATCAGGGCTTGGCCTAAGAATGTAATAAATTGTCAGTGCAGGACTTTTGCATTCATTTACACTAATATAGAGAGTCTCATTTCTGAGAAGTAAATCACGGTGGCTTTAGTACTTTATTTTCCATCTTGTGTGTAAGTAAACTGCAGGATCAACTGGGAGGTTGAAGCAATCTGCTATTTATTACCTCGAAATGTGACACCCTATTTTAAGTGCCTTATTCCCTTATGATTTAGACAGAGTGGTGCATTATGTTTAAGCAGTATAGAAACCAGCTTTACTCTTAGTGGATTTTTCACTTTAGATGTGATGGATTTACATTTGTAAAAAACTTTCAGTGCATCATTATGTTATTACATAAAATAGAGCTTCAAACAGACTGAAATAGAGAGAACAAGGAAAGTAATTCCAGTTTTTCCTGTCATCTAATAAGTGTTAATAGTTCTATAGGTTTTTTCCCTAGCACTATATTCAAATACTTGAGTAATATGTTATTGATCAGTTGTTTAATTTCTTTCTTTATTTTTTTGTATGTGTGTGTATAGAACAGTTTAACATTTCTTAATAAATTAATTTCCAAGGAAACTATGATTTCTTGCAGAGCGTAGGGCATTTCAGACACTTTCCCCAAATGGGTTCTTGTGGTTTAATGCAACTTTTCTCCACTAATTTATGCAAGTAAAAAGATGAGGCTTTGGGTTTTGGTGCTGATGGTTTTGTTTTGCTTCGGTTTATTTGTTTTGGGTTTTTTTTCATGGAGGTCATGGAACTAAAACTTAACTGTTCTTCCAACATTATATTCTGGGGCCGTACACCACTGTAATCTCTAATAATGTTCACTTATGTCATTGAGTTTTTCATCATACCTTTAAACTGAATTTTCATGTGTTTATCTACTTTTTAAGGAATTAATTGGAAACACACAAGTAACTTATTATCACTTTAAAACCCCTCTAGATTTAGTTGAATAAAAAGACAGCATCCATAGCACTGGTTGTCTGAATAATTCTGACTTCTTGGTCACATTACATATGACTTAGTTGGGATAAAAGTCTCTGATTATTTTTGTACCTCTACTCTGCTTTTTCTACTAGAAAGTTTTATTTAACTTGCATCAACTTTTTAACAAAATCAATGCTATAGTTTTGAAAGTATTAAACTGATTAAGTTAAGGGAAGGTTTTCTCATGCAAATGAAAAAGTAACCCATATTCTGAAGATATAAACCTTTGGAACCCAAATCAGAAAAACACTTGAACATGCACTTTTTTATTTTAGCATGCTAGTGTGACGTTTTAGTGAAGTTTTGTCAAGTCACAGTGACTTTCCTTGCTATGTACTGCTTAAATGGAAAGCACATAAAAGCACCCAATTCTTGTAAACTTTAACAAAGTTCTTGTGCTTGCACTGGTTGCAGCCGTGATCTTTGATGGCCTCTGTGTTCTTGCAAGTAAATCTTGCATTTGGAGTAGAGGGTTTGATGTGAGGAGGAAACATACCCACACTACTGACTTCTCTCATGCATTTAGCACTCAAGAAATACCTGCTGTCTGGGAGCAGTGGCAAAGGGCTAACTATTATATTCCACGAATGAACACAGCTGATAAAAATTTTAGCATGGGAGTTAAATGACTAGATAAACTATATTCAGGCACACAAAATTGTAAAGATATCTTGAATCATTACCTGGTACTTGAAACAGTTGGCTTTGACCAGCTTTTTTCCCCTTGTTTTATTACAGGCATACTGTATGCTCAACAGTAAAGAGAGGGGAAAGCATATGGCCTCCTGTTTGAACTTCTGTAATTAATCCTTCCAAATACTATTTCCTTGGAAAGTTATTTTTAATTTTATTACAGTCTGTTCTTGTATTCTCCCACACAATCACTTGGGCAGCATTTGTATCGATGAAAACGACATAAAGCAGCTCTTAACTAAAAGGGGACTGCTGTTTTACACAACATGTAAATGATTAAGTGATAGATTTTTATTACTGTTTGTGTGTAGAGTGCACTACAGCATTTGAGCATTAACTCTCCCCCCATCCTGCCCCAAATCTGTGCAGTCCTACAGGGTGTGTTTAAGATTTTTTTGCTGTTTAAGATCGTGTGGATTATTTTTTAGAAAGCTTTTTAAAGCACCAAGTTATTCCCTTAGAGATAAATTGATATTTCTGTATATGTTCTATGGATTCTTGCAGTCGTGCAAAATAAAATTATGCATGGTGGAATTGCTACAAAGGAAGCTAAAGATTATAGCTATAAGTGAAGAAAAAAGAAAAAAGTCTTCTTCAAACCTCCTTTGTTGTTTGCCTACATAGAGAGTTACAGATGTGTGCACTGAGCACAGCTACTGGGTGCTGCAACCCTGTAGGGCCACACAGGGGAAAGAACATTGCAAATGAAATTATATGATGATGGAGAGCAGTGAGGATTATATTTCTGAATACCTTAAAATATTTTCCAGAAATCCAGGCAAAGCAACTGAGTTGAATTGTATGATTATTTTTGTGTAACAGAGAACATATTAAATGATCTTGTTTATGGTTTCCTAGAAAGAATGGAAAGGTGACAAATGCTTTCTAGATCTTTTCTGAGGTTGTCTTGAAATGTAGGTTGAGAGAAAATCTTGCTCCAATTTAATCTTGAAATGAACTAGGGTTATTCTAAATTTCATGCTTTTGGATAGCTTATAGTAAAATCCACCCTTTTAAGATATTTCATGGAATGTTTCTTTTGTCTCTTCCCCTCTTCATCCATATCAATTTTTCATCAGATTTAGTAAGGGAGCTTTCTACAGCCGTATTAGCCTGAACGCTGTTGATTTTAAAGGTTGTAACTGGGGGCATAATTTCAGTTAAGAGGTCTACGGGCAAGAAATAAAACTGACTAGAAACAGTGGACATAACATGTGGTTTTATTCAAATAAACTAAAGGGGGAAAGCAATGTTTAACAGATATCTCTTAGCAACTTAATTCCTATTCAAGGATCACAGTAAGTTCACATTTCCAGGAGTGTGATCAAGATCTGCCTCTTAGGAATGATCACTGGTTGGTTTTGTTCCTTGAAACTGAAATTGCTGAATTGTACCAGAGAGGACAACACAGGCTTGATTTACGTAGGCACAGCCCTCATTAATTCAGGTGGAGTATTAGGTCAGCAGCTCTGCAAAACCAGGATTGGGTAGCGCCATGTCTGCAAAGTCAGTTCCTGTTTTTCTTCAAAGATACGCTTTTCAGTTCTGTCACATGTAAACATTGGGCTTAAATGGAGCACTTCTTTAAGGCTAAATGAAGTCATGCTTCTGCTGAATAGCAACACTTTTTCTCAGTCTACATATATGAATTATACATGTGAAATAGAGCTGTCTAAATGTCAACTTTAAACTCAGGTGCTTAAATAATATTCGTTATCATGACTCGTTCATATATTTTTAAGTAAAATTAATTGGATTGTATAATAGTTTTCGGAAACTATTAAAACTGCTTTTGTTTTTTTATAAAATATGCATGTGAAGTAGCAAAGAAATTTATGTTTGTTAGTTATGGAAAAATAATACCTTCAGCTCTACGCCAGTTTTGCCTCTTTTTTCAAAAGAGTGTGTTATCCTTGCAGAAGTCTATTCCCTCTCTGTTGCAGTAGAAAACCTTACAGCATTTGAAAGCACTGCTCCATTTATTTAGGATACACAGACTGCCCCTACTGAGAGCCTTAGTCTTTAATGCCACTCATGTCAAAACACGTGATGTTGTCATGCTCCATGTTCTAACCAGAAGAAGATATCAAGTTTGGTTCTGGAATTGGCAGGCAATAGTAAGGCTTTGTTAATGTTCTAAACTGTCTAAAGTGTTTTCACTTTCATTCTGTTTTATTAACATCACTTTAAAATGGGATTTGTTACCACTCTAGGTGTTGTAGATTTATGATAAATTTGATTGTCAAACAGCAGGCTAGAGCTCGACGCCCCAAGTGAGGTGATCTGAAGGGCATGGTGCAGAAATGAACGGGATCTTATGAATTATCAACTACTTGATGCTTTAGCCAAATGAAGCTTTGTTATTTCTCTGCACTTTTAAAAATAAGTGAGAGTCTCAAACTTTTAGAGAATGTGAAGTAACTCAGGACTTCATTACTGTGGTGTGGTTGTGGATGCTTAAAAAACTCAAAGGCAGACAGATAAATCTGCAGAGAAGAAAACATGCCCTCATCAAGGAGTGCTGATTATATAAAGTTGACTTTGAAGGTTAATGGTGATTGAAAAATGTATCCTTTTATTCTTTCCAAGGGGCAATCCTGTTTTCTGCTGGTTACTGTTGCAGAAAGAATTGGTCATTGGTGGGGGGAGCAGTTTCTATGTTGATTTGTTTTAATGGAAACACAAATAAAACCCGCATCCTTTAGCTTATTTAGGGTCAGGGCTTTTGAGCTGTTTTTGTTTCGCTGAAGGACAAGCAGGTATGTAGAGAAAACTAGAAAAGTGTTTCTTAGCATAAGCAGTCCCTCTGTGTTTGAACTGCAGATGGGTAAATATTCCTCAGCCCTGAGACCTGAACTCAAAACTGTAGTTTAATAACTGACTGTAGCTTTAGTAGATTCTGTCACAGTCATCTCTCTAGTCTATGTCACAGAAGCAAGTCCAGGGTTTCTTTAGTATCCGTCCTTCAGGATACCTTTTTCATTGCTCTCCATGACACTTCTGTTTCTCAGGTTTTTTTTTTCTTTTCTCCTGTGCTTGGATTTAACTTGCACCTAATTTTCACACTGCAGGAATAAGAGATACTCTTCATTCATGGGTTACCTTTTCGACATGCAATTTGCTGCAGAAGTTATATCAAGGGAAATAGGTCTTTAGATTTTAAAGACACACTAAGAAACTCTGTGCCCCATTCCTAATGCTCACCAAGATTTTGTCACCAAGAGGGGTAGAAAGAAGCACTGCATAACTTTTCATGCATTCATGTATTGTTTGTGCTTTTACAAATTTAATCTGCCTGCAAAATAGGTGATGAATCTGGCTCTAGTTACAAGCAGTGGGAGGCTTTGCCTTGAGCAGGTGAATCATTACAACCTAGCATCCCATTTCAATGCTGTTATGCAAACCCTTTTTTGCTGTTTTCTTATGATGTATGGTTTGTGCAGAATTTATGAAAGAAGCAATTAAGTGGGGGGTACCTGTGAGTCAGGTTTATATTTAAAAGTATGCAGATTTACTGGAGTAGTACTGTAATTGAGCACTCCCACCTCTAAGACCTTAATTTATAGATGTTCTCTACTCTTTGATAGTTTTCTCATGTCTTTCTGCTAGCAAACTGTGTTTTTCATGTTAAAAACGAACATGAGTTAAACACTGAATTTACCTGACTCTTGCAACCAGAGACAATGTTGCAGGGTGACACTGCTTTACCCCTCTTAATATTGATTCTTTAATATGCTTAGGTTGAAGTGAACTGATTATAGGAAGCTGTGGGTGCTCATTGGTGAGATATTTTAGTAGCAAAAAAGCTTCAGGGTCTGGTAAGCTAACAACCTTACAGGAGATAAGACATAAGTATATATTAAATGCAAAAATGTAATCCTGATTAAAGCTTTCTGGAGACAAATATCGAGACTGTGTGTGGGGAAGTTGTTATTTTGCTTTTAAAACACTTCCTCAGCCCACCTAGTGCAGTTTGTGTTCTCCTCTACTGGAAGACTGCTCCCTGTAAATTGTGGGTTGCACTATGCCAGCTCAAGATGAGCTGTCAACTGTATGATGCAGGAACTTGTTGTCATTCAGGAAACAGTGTTCAACTGCTTCAATAAAAATGACCATCATTGTTTGAAGAGCACAATATATTTCTTAATTTATTCTAAAATGTGTAGTTATAATCTGTAGTTCTAGTCTTCAGTGCAGTTGGAAGATTTGCATTATGAAGTAAAATATTCCTGTTAAAATAAGATTTGCTCATAAATGATTCATTTGGCAGTTATTAAATCACGTTCTAACTCTCACCTGCCATAAGGAGTTTATCAGAGTGCTTTAATGGCATGGCAAACAGCTGGCTGTCTATTAGCCCTTTAAAGCTGGAAAGCCACTGGCCAGTTTACTATGTTAGATTTGTTCTTTACAGGGAGTTATTTTACAAGCTGGATGGTGTTGGAAGGCATTTTTTTTTTAGTTTATGAATACTCTTTATTTCTGTGATAAAGAAAGTATAAACGAGGTTTGCATACCCGGAAAAGTTTAATTACCACGTAACTAGATGAAGTGGCAGTTAGATGTCGATAGGACACTTCAGAATTAATGTGTCATTTGCTCTTGCTGTAAACAAAATCCAAATCTGCTTGCCCTTCCAAAGCTAAAGAGTGGGCTTTTCACCTTGGAGTTCAGCACAGAATGGGAAGATGACTCTGAAGCCATCAGATGTGAATTCGCTCAGAACTATGGCTTGCCCCTCCCTTAGTCTGGAGCATGTTCTGCATGGTCATGTCTGCACTGTCACTGAGTGGGCTGGTTGGTTGGTTGGGGGTTTTTTGTCTGGGTACAAAGAATGTCAGCAGCAGTTTTGAGAAGTGTGTGAAGCACGTGCCCTGGTGTCACTGGATGTAGATGTTCCTGTGATAAGACAACTGATAACTGTGCCACTGAAATGGAGAGGAAAGTAATTGTCCTAAAAAAGAGTCAGTAGCTGGGGTAGTTGTTCCTTGTCTGGATTCAAGACAGGAGCACATAATCTAAAGGTTGGTTCTGATTAGTACAAGGATTGATTACATGGTTAAATACAGTAAATATGTAGAGTATTTCATGAAGACTTCAGTTCTTACTTGGCTATTAGCTCAGTGTTTCTTCTCTTTGTTAATAATGTCTGTTTTCATTACGGGATTGCCAGAAAATCTGTGGGTACATGTGCCACCAAGGCAGTCCACAGAGCCCTGAGACTGTAGCTGTAATTTTGTGTTTAAGAAATGGAGTTTACCTCAGTGCAGTTTGCAGGTCACTTGTGTTGGTCTGCAATTCAGAATATACTATCCATAAGAGATGTAGTTTATATATTAATTTAATTCCTCTGATAGTATCTGTGCATGTGATTTGCACTGTTGGTGCCCTGGGCCCAGGCAGAGGGCCTAAATAAATTGCTAGAGCTGTGCAGGGATGTGATTGCAAGGATCTAGGTTAAACAGTAGATTCCAACCAGACTGAACAAAACAGGTGCCTGATACAGTTGAAATAGATAATGCAGATTTTCAAGTGTTAGAGAAATACAGACATTTATATTTGCATTCCTGAGACTCCTCTTAAATGCTACCCTGAACTGACAGTTTTCCAGAACAAGAGGAGGGCTGTGTATGACCAACCCTTAACTTTTCTTCCTTGATGAAATTCCTTGAGATAAGAAGCAATTCATTCCTGCTTCTTTCTGTCCCTGTGTACTGATACTGTGCCTCATTCCATTCTGGATTATTTTGACTTCTTTTTTTTTTTTTTTTTTTTTTTTTTTTTTTTTTTTTTTTTTCTTCTTTTTAGCTTTTGAGTTCACTCATTTACTCTTTGTTATATTCTTGAGGGGAACATGATCTGAGTGCCATAACACTGTTTATATAAGCATGCAGCATAAACTACACACCTGCATGCCAAGGGTGTGGCTTTGAATTATGTGCTGGGTATAAATAGCATGAATACAGTGAACAATTTGAGATAGATTATGAGATAATATCTTTTTAATCATGATCCTTGCCAGATGTAATCCTTAGATCAGATTCGCACTTCCGTGACTTCACCGCTGATAAGATAATAAGGCGAATTACACTCAAAGGGCCTCCCAATGTCACTTAAATCAGTCACTTGTTTTTAGCATAAGCTCTGTGGAAACAGAAGCAGGACTCTTACATAAGACTCATTGCTAAACGTGGTATTTGGTTATACATGAGACACACTCAGGGAAAATCTCAGGTGACAAAGGAAGATGCTTCAGAGCATTAATCCCAATATAGTAACTTGCCATATACTGACAAATATATCCAAGCTTAAGTAATTAAATCTTTTTTTGAAGACACACTATGATAAGGAGTGAGTGTCCTGAGCAGATTAAATTTCTTTTGCCTCTCGCATTCCACAGTTCAGCAGCGATCATTCTGAAGCCAGTCTCTCCTTTCCCTCTTCTGCTGTGTTTTTCTTTTTTTTTCTTTTAAGATCTCTGGGGTTTGCTTGAACACTTACAGTGGCCTGGGTATAAAAAAAAACCAGATACTGTGTTCTCTGGTCTCTTAAATGCAAATTTATCACCTCCCATTATTTGTGTGCCACATTATCTTCATTATTTAATCTTGTTATCTTGTTTTCCTTTCAGTATATCCAGCTTGTTCAGATTGACAGCCTAAATATACCTATGTTTAAAGCAGTAGTCCTATGCCTTATATCCAAAATCTTTGGTTCAAAGAAATTATCACTGAAATTGTTGAATGTCTCTGTCTTATCAGTGGGATAATTGCATCAATATTTGCATTTAAAAGATTACTGAGACTAGTTTAACACTCAGGAACTTGTGTTTCATTCCATCCAATTCATTTTGGTTTACTCTTGAATAAGTCAAGAGATGGAGCCCAGATCAGTGTCAGTGCAGCTCTGATGTGTTGTGTCTGTGTTCGTGCATTTATTACAGGACAGCTTTCAGCTGAGCCAAGCAGCCCCTGGAAAATTCTTCTTGTATTAACTGTGTGAGAAGGGGAGGGAGCTATGGGGCTGTGGGGTTTTTTTTTCCCCTACTTCTCTGTAGTGGCAGCTTCTCTTCTGCCTGAAAAAGCAGTTGCTTCTATTTTTAAGAGGTGCTTAAGTGTGAAACTCTGATCACACATTCACATTTGTGTGACTTGGTGTTCCTTCCTTTCTACAGCCTGCATGAGGCAGGTGAAGGAATATTGAAAGGTAGCAGTTCTGTACTGCTAAAAGAAATCTGATTTTTAACATAGTCATGTATATCTGTATGGTGAAATAGTCAATAGTTAAGATGACATTCTTATTTTAAAGATTTGTGAAATAATTGCTGGAAGCACTGGTGTTTAAATATTTGTAAATGTGTTCTTTTCTCAGTCTTTACAAATAAATGGGAAATTGCAATGTTTTAGGAACAACCTCCACTTAACCTGCAAGCTGAAATGTAAGTTTAATGAAGAGCTGTAAATGGAGGACTGTTTTCCCTTTTCAGTAGTGTAACACATCCTCCCACCTGCTTAAATTACTTATTTTCAAAGTGGGTACCAGGTGAAGTGGAGTACAGTCTAAACTGGGGGGGCAGAACAGGAGTAGTGTTACAAAATGTGTGTAAGAGGCTTTTTAAGAAGGTGCACAACTGGTTCATAAAGTTTCCAGGCTCTTTTGTTATTTCTGCAGATGCGTAAATGTTAAAAGAGTTATGTGAGACAAGTAGCACAACACTTGTTATTTCCAACTCTTTGACTACATTAGCTCTAGACAAAACTAAAAGAGGAAAAACAGCTTTCAGTTGGACATTCAAGGTCATACTTCTTTCAGACCTTGACTGCATGATGCTAATTAATATAATGCAAATAGCTATACCTAATACAACAAACTAAATTTCTCTTCCACTTGTGTTGGGGGGTTTTATGTCAAAATTGTAATTTTAGCTTGTTGTTTCTATAGCTTTCCCAGAACGAGACCAGCTTCTGAAGACTGTGGAGTCTTCCTCCATGGAGATATCCAAAAGCAGGCTGGACATGGTCCTGGACAACCAGCTCTGCTTGGTGCTGCTTGAGCCAGGGAAGCTGGACCATGGGACCTCCAGAGGTCCCTTCCCAACTCAGCCATTTTGAGATGCTGTCATTTACCCTGAAAGTTAGTTAGATGGAGCCAGAGTATAGAACTACAAGCTGCTGTGCATAGGTACACAGCTGTTTACAGTGTAGGTGTATTTTTTCTGTGCATGGGGTGGAAGTTGTGTTTGGTGTCATAAAGAAGTAAACAAAAGGCAGTACTGTGGTGGATTCCAAATACAACCGAGTGCTCTGACACTATTAGGAGTTTCTCTTGCTGAGAAGTTGGATGCAATATCACAGATCGAGACATTGATTTTCTTGAAAATGGAATTCATGATTAGAGCTGTTACAGGTAAGAGATCAAAAATGCACCCAGTTGAAGGTCTCCACTGGATGCATGAGACAGTTTTTCTTCAGGTTTAATAGTATGGATCATCAAAAAAGAACTCAGTCCAAATTAGAATCCATGTATTGGTATGTTTATAAGCTGGACACTAGGCAGGACCTATCTTAAAAACAAGATCACAACAGTTCTGATACATCTAATGCTATTTTCAAATGCTTTTTTTTCCCTTTCTTACCCTAAATAAGATCTTGTGTCTCATAACAATTTGCCATGGTATACTCAAACAACAGATTTAATCCAAACTAATAACTAGCACAAATAATTTCTCAATTTGAAGCAAGTACATCACTAGTGTGGAATAGAGAAAGAAGGTGTGTAATTGAATTAATATGGGCATTGTGTCAATGATGCCGCCATTGTGATTAATGAAGATTGATTTCCTTCGGAATGAATGTTCTATGTAACAGCCTCCTCTTTTGTCAAAGATGAAAAATATCAATGAATTCAGATTTAGTAGACTAATATACAGTCTAAGTACTTAAAAGTGTAAATTACCATTTTTTATTTGTATTTTTTCTGCTTGGTTTGGGTGTAGCTTTAAATGCTCTTCTGCACAACCTACGATGGTTCCAGGTATGCAAGAGGGAATGGAGCTACTGCTCCAATTGTGCCACTGCAACTGAGGGAGATGACTGATGAGAGGGGAGGGATGGTGGTTTCATCTCTTCCTGTTCGTGCACACAAATGTATGCTCCTTGTCAGAAAACTCTGCTTGCTTTTGGGAAGGCAGCCAACAGTGAGTTTCTTTAGCAAAACGAGCTATTCCACCAGTATGGAGTGATTTCAAAGTGTGTTAACTGGTAGACTGAGGGGCTGAAAAATAAGTGAGAAGACTGATTTATCTTCTCTGCTGAACACAAATTACAGGAAATGCACAGAAGTTGTTGGCATCAGTGTATTGTCCTATGAAGGTATTTGAGCAAATTTTCCTGTTGAAGACATTTATGTCAAGTAAAAATACCGAATGTTTATAAAAAGCATTTTATAAATATTTTCTCTTTTAATTTTAATTTAGCATTGTAGTTTCCCATATAATTATATCATAAGAATCCTTCTGTTAGTGCTTTATAAAGTTTTTGATCCAATATTAACCATTAATTAAGAAAATCCAAGGGGTTATCAGATTAAGTAGAAAATGCTAAACATTTATTGTATATATTTATCATCTCTTCTATAAACATTTTGAGTTTTTTTGAAGAGGCAGTCACTCCACCTAATTTGGTACTTAAGGGATACTTTTTAATTTCTCTTTTATCACTGTGAATAAGTGCAAAAAGAAGGTTATGTCTGATAAGGTGACCCACTTCCTATTCTTGCACAACAGTGCTCTATAGAACTTCACAACAAAAATCAGTCAATGTATCTGACATGCAACATTAAAGACACCATAAACATGTTAAGAAGCTTAAAGATTTAGAACCTGTATCTTCAAATCCTTGGTTTTCCATGCAAGATTTCTTAATCAAATATGAAGCTACTATCTGCAGTTAATTAGATTTAGATTGTCTCTGCTGAGGAGCCAGTAAAGGAAAACAACTTGGTTATCAATTTAAATATCCTGGGTTTGCAAAAGGTGTTAAAGCAGTACCTGTTCTTCCCACTAGTTTCAGGAAGCACAAGCAATTATCCTTATGGGTATCCTTATATATCGTAACGTCCTACTTGAAGAATATTATTAAATCCATTGATCCTCTTAGTGAATCAATAATCTGGATAATCATTTTAAATTTAATCTTTCATGTCATAAAGAGATGTCCAGGCTTTCCAGGTAATATCAGTATGCAGGTTTTTCCTCGATAAACTGACACAAGATGAAAAGGGAGATTGATGTTGCTCTTGTATAAGCAAAAGGATTATTGGGGGAAAAAAATTCACCTTGGAAAGTAAGTAGGACTTAGTGCTTTGTAGGATTCTTTTCCTTTTCCCTTGCCCCCCTACATATCATTCAGAAAAGCCTTTGCAACTTAAAATACAAAGAAAACACTCAAGAACAGCGAAACCCATGCTCTGCTATACACTACCACATGCAGTTTTAGTTATGGAGCTGAAATGAAGAATTATCTTTTCCTAAATTCTGCCTTTTATTACATTATCTTTTAAAGGTGCAAGTAGGATTTTTTTTTTTAATATTGAAATTCAATGGATGAAATTATTTTCACCTAAAATATTATTTTTTGTTTGTCTCTTTAACTGAGAGAACTACCTGGAATTTACCTCCTGTATCTTCTAGCCTACAGATTTCCCAGTTTGAATAAATTCATTATTTAGAAATAATAATAAGAGATGACATATTATTCATAGCAGTTTCTGTTGCAGTTCTATGACACCAGAAATTATAAATGTTTGAAAATTGCTGGGGGAAAAAAATCTAACAAGGATTAGAACATGATAAATTCTCTTGTCTTAGTTAATATTGTATATATTAGGTACACATACAAGGATTAAATTGCTCTGTATGAATTCATGTCTCTGTGGCATTGGGAAACCTGGGCTTATTTTGAGTTAACATGATTTTCTGCAGATTTTCTGTAAGGATTTGGTAATGAAGGATCTATTTTATTTATAGGATGTTAAAAAGTAATGTCCAGCTTCTTCTGAGAAAGGCCTAAAGTAAGGAAAAAAAAGCAATATTGTGATGAAAGTATTGGGAACATTGTAAGTGACTAAAATTTATGCTGATAAATGCCTGGAAATTTTATGTACCTGATCAGATTCAGACTGTGAATCCATTTCTTATGTGTTGCTCTCAAGTGCATCAGCATGGAGGTAAACACAGGTTGAAAAATAAGTGTTTGGTCTGTCCAGAAGTCCTGGAGCACAGGGTGTACTTGGAGTGGGCTGTTTCCAGACGAGCCATAGGAGCAAAGCCACTGGCACTGGGAGAGGCTCACTGAATTCAGTGGCAAGAACTGTTACTGAGTTATATTTTAAAAATATTTACTTAGGAAGATCAGTAATTAAAAGTGTAAACAACTATAGAAAGTTATAAAACCAGCAGTGAAAGCCTCTTTGTTTTTGTCCTTGAAGCGTGGGTGTGAATGGAGACTCTTCTCTCCTGAGCTTCGGGACTTCAGTCCTACAACTGAATCTGGGTTCGGTTGTTTTCTTTCAAGGACCAGTGATGCTGGAAAAAAAGCTTTAATTTTATGTTTCTCTTCTCGTGTTGATCTCAGAGTATCTCTCCCTCAGAAGATCAAAATGCACATTGGCTCTCTGATGGCCTCCTTGAGGCACGGTGTCCATTTGGTTTTTTGTGCAAACTCACTTCGTATACTTGACAAGCTGTGCTTGTCTTTTTTGAAGTATGCCTTTTTTATTAAAAAGATAAAAAGCTCAGATGAGACAGCAGTTATTTCATATGTAATTAGAGAAGGGATGAAATGCCTGTGCTTTTATCTTGAAAAAAATTGGCAGATAAATTTTGGTTTTTCAGTTCTGCAGATGCAATAAAATCCAGAGCTCAGTGAAGAGTTCATGTTACCTTACGCAGAAAATATCTTGCCTTCTTTCTCTGATGAGTTAACTGGAAACGGATTTTGTTGTGTCAACCTCAGCGTAAAGAGTTGCTTTATTTTTAATCCAAAGCCATTGTTCATGTGAAAAATATTATCTACATTTTTAAAAACTATAAAATTTTTCTAATTAGTTTGTGAGTGAAGTAGACAAGAATACCATGAAAATGTTTGGAAGGCTTGAAGAGAAGGTTCATAGTTTCAGAATGGGAGAGGGAGGGGGAACAGAAGGAATGAAGAAGTGAAAGTGAAGTTACCACAAAAAAGGCAAAAGTCCTTTCTGTACTAATTGTGTTTCGGCATTGAGGAGATGGAATTTTGTGACTCTCTGTTGACTTCCACTATTAGGTGAAAGGGAGCCAGGGATTTTTTTTAATAGAGACTCTCCTGTAAAGAAAGAGGAAAACAATAGCTAGCTGTCACAACAAGCTGATATATACCTTTGATCAGCCAAATGAATGTTGCAGGCATTTCTTATAGAAAGGAGATTGCTTATCGATCTATATCAAAATATGCATGCTAATCCCAGGCAGCAGAGAGTATTTTCAAGTGGAGTTAATAATCTGATTGCTGTCCTGTCTGGTGCAATTCACTGAACTCGAAGCTCTAATCAGTCTGGGGTCTTGCAGTCAAATGTATTTTGCTGCTTAAATTTGGATTTGTGACATTGATTGAAGAGTCCTTGTAAAGGTGTTGACAAATCAAATTGTTTGTTCCAGTAGTGTTTTGCTAGAGATCAAGTCCAAAGTAATAAGCAGTGAATTTGTTCATTACTAGAAGGGTGAAAGGAATGATAAAATTCACCTGCATCATTATTGCAGACACAGTATCAATAAAAGATATGTTTTGAGTGAAGAAAATGTACCAGTATTTGTGGCTGAGTGTGATGAGTGATGAAAACTGAAATACAACATTGTAATTCAAGAGTTACTTAATAATGGCTTGGAGAAAAATAGTATTTTTTAAAAACCCCATCTTTACAAATCAGGGAGAAGAAATAAGAAAAAAGCAAATTCTATAACTGTTTGGGATTTAAAGTAGTTTATTGGATTAAAAAATGTTAGTGAAAATATGCAGTTTGCAGTACAAGTGTTTGAATGAGTCTTATTCATGTACTGAAGCTGTGGCTATTCTCTATGATATTAATTTTGGTTTAGTTAAAATATTGAGATGTTTACACTGGAATTTGGATAGTGTTCATTCAAGATGTAAGATTTTACATGATATGCCTTGAAAAAGGATTTGTAGCAAAGGATAACAAACTTGTGCTTTTTGCTAAGTCTTTAAGTGGGATTCTCAAGTAATCTATCATTCAGTTAATTGATCAAGTATTTATTGTGCTTTGTTATTTGATTAGTTTCTTCAAAGGTTTCTGCAAGAAATATATTTGCCTAAAATATTGTTCCTGTGGCTCACATTTTCTTATAAAAACTGAAATTCACTTAAAAGATGGGAAATCATTTAAATTTCACAGCTCCCATGTGTATGTTGCAGATATCAGGTTAGTTTGGTTACTTTGATTTGAGTGATATGAATTAAGTTTACATGTGACTCTTATTCCATGTTGTTCTACATTGATTATCAAACAGGTGAATCCAGTTTGTGAACTCTAGCATCAGAACTCATAAATGTGAGAATAGCCTCATGTTTCTGCATTTCTCTCAACCCATTGCAAAGCTTCATGCATGGAAAGCGAGGTTGCATTTTCCTGCTCGTGTCGTGGCAAAAAGAATATTCAACCAAATCTTTTTCTGGCAGTGGTAAAGCACTTTGGTTTCCCAAATATGTCCTTTTTGTCTTCTCTTGGAACTTCAGGAAGGATTTGAGGTGTTTGGTCAAGTGACCAAACCTGGAGCTACCCAAAAGCAGAGCTGAAAGGGTACTCACGGTTTGAGTGGAGGGTCTGTGGCTGCAAAACCAGGCGTGGTGCTCTCCCCTCCCCTGGACACATCCTGGGTGTCCCAGCCCTGCCGCATGTGGGGGTCACTTGTGTGCAGCATTTCTGAGTTGGAATCAGCTGTAGCTCTGGTGTAAACGTGCAGCAGCCTTCCCGGAATTCTCTATCTCTAGTACAGCCTAGGCAATAGAATAGCAACACTTCTGTTCACTGAAACGAAATGCTTATAAAGCTGAGTGAAATGGTTCATTTTACCAAATGAGATGGAGGGGAAAAAGGTAGATTTTACTAGGAAAAAAAGTGAAAGTATTTTAAATTTTTTAAGAAGTTTTTTTTAAAAAGTTTTTCAAGTTTTTTTTGGCACTGAAATAAAATGTCATAAAAACATTAAAATAACTCACTAAGACTTGCTAAAAAATCTGATGGGAGTTTATTTCATGCAATATAATCACTTAAATATAATCACTATAATATAATCACTATAATCACTATAATATAATCACTTTAAAATCTTTTCTTAATTCTTATTCTAAAAGAAATGTTGGAACTAGTGTTCCAAAAAAGCACTGACAGGTTTGGAGCATTGAGGTTTATCAATGCTCTGCAATGGGGAAAAAAAGAAGTAAAACCAATTTTTTTGAATTGGGTTTATATACACTAAAATAAAAACTAACATTTTGAGTGAGTAACGGATTTGTGTTTAGAGATGCTGGAAGCCAAATTCAAGGTCTGCTTTTCTAGAGCAAAAATCTCTCTTACAAAATTGGATTGAAAAGGTGTTAGACACTGCTCATCTCTGACCAGCACCTTGGTGCATCAGTCTGATCTGACGTGATTGTCAGATCTTTGGATTAAAGTATCGCCAAAATATCTGCCAAATAGTTACACTCTGATTAAAAAAAAAAAAAAAATCCATGTTTCAGCTTCTTTTAATTAAATTGTTTCATCCATGTCTTTGATAACTGTCCAGTAGGCCATCGCTGACTTGAACTCGTCAGTCACAAAAATAGACTGGATTAAGGGTGTTCTTGGGAACCCTCATGGTTTCTGAGTAATCACAGGATTAATGAATTTGGAAGTGACCTCCAGGATCTCTATTCTAACTTCCTGCTTGAAGGAATCAGCTACAGGATGAGGTCGGTTTACTCCAGGCTTTGTCCTGTGAGCCTTAAACTTCCAGGGATGGAGACGACACAACCCCTCCAGGCAGTGTCCTCATGGGAACAGTGTTTTCCTTTTGTTCAGTCAGAACTGTGGCTGTTTCAGTACATGTTCTCTGACTTTTGTTCCTCCACAACGTCTGCTGGCAAAGGTTTTGGAATCTCAGCAACCTCCAGTGTCAGACTTGGTATAAATCCCTGTGGGTGTCAGGTGGGTTATTTGCAGTTCAGAAGCAGATTGGTTAACTGTTGTAGCACAGGGCTGGCAGCAGGTGTGGGGTTTTTTAGAATGGGGACGGACGTGTGTAACCAGAACCCCAGGTGAGGGAGAGCCAGGGAGGCTGCTTGGCTGGGGTTATTGAGGAATGCTGGCACCTGGCTTGTTTGGCCCCCTTGCTGGGTCAGGAAAATTTGCCATCCCAGTCCCAGAGGCTATCCAAATTCTCAAATGCCGTTTTTTCTCTGGGAAAGCTCTGTCCTTGGAATGAAATACCTTTTCTTTTTTTTTTTTTTCTGCTCCAAAACAAAAGATCATGACTGAAAATGTCATTCCAAATACAAAATACTGGAGGTAGCCATGGATTCTTTTTCTTGCATTTTCTAATCCTCTCTGAAATGGGGCTTTGAGTCCTTTTTATATTTGTGTTTTCCTCCTACTGTGTATTGATTTAACAACTAACAAAATGTTATTAAACAGTTTTCCTTTTGGAATATGATTATGTTCGCAGTTTGATAGACTGACCTTTTTCTTTTTCCCTCTTGACATGCATGTAATTCATCCCATCAAAAATATTTCTTCTGATGTTTTGCTTTTTTTTCTGTTCTCCCATTTAATTTCAGTGTCTAGGGCCCCCTTCTGTTTCAGAGAAAGGCACTGAAATGCCTAAGACTGCAGTCTGAAAGCATTTTTTTTTTCTTTATAGTGGTAACTTATTTCCTTTGTAGTCAAAAAGTTTCTCTTTTCTTACAAGCAGGTCTCCTAGATTCAGTGACATGGATAATTTTGCTTTCTTTTTGTATCCTCAAGTAGTCCCTTACTCTCCCACCCACGTACCCCTTGGGTTTTTTCGTGGGAGTTCTGTGTCTGAGAACCATGCCACATCCCACACAATCCTTTATGAAAAAGAAAAAATGTAAACTACATAACCCTTCCAGAACATGTTTCGAAACCACAGCAGCCATCTGGTTTTCCAGAAGGCCTGCTGTTCTTTTCATGTTTAGGGGAATAGTTTGATAACAAACTTGTCTAATAAATATAGAGCTGAAAGACAACAAATAAGTGTTTGCCGTCTCCTGACATTTTTGATGTTTTCCTAATTTATAACATTAAAGACTGTTAAAACAGATGGGGTTTAATATATTCTCCTGTACAAACACATGGCTGAAGTTGTGTACAATATCAGCGTGTTGGATTATGCATACACTATCAGATTTCACATCATCCATTTATTCTACAGGAACAACGTTTAACTACCAGGAAGCATTTTTTGGTAAAGGTAATCTGTTAACCCTCATAAAAAAAATGTAGTATGCATTGTAGTAAACAAAAACGTAGTAGAGCGTAATCGTTAATCATCTGTGTAAACACTTTGTTTTATGATTGAATTAATGCAAGAAGATAACGTTGGTCAAGTTGCATATATTTATTTGGCCCTATTTTGTATTAACTGGATTGTTCCTTAAACTCAACATTGCCTGATCTCATTACATGCTTAGCTGAAATTTGTCTTGAAATAAACAATACTCTATCAGTCTGAAAGCCCGTGTTCCTCCCTGGGGAGTAGGAATATATTAAAGGAGGCGTCTAGTTGGCAAAACTAATTTGGTGAGACTCCATATGTACCTTTGCACCTTACCATTCTTTTCTACTTTCACTCATTGAATTCATGGTTTTCCTAACAGCTCACGAAGTGTTGAAATTTACTCTTCTGAGGCTGCTGTCATAAAGGGGGGAAAAAAATAGGTGTTATGAAATCAGATTCAAACAAATAATATATCCAGTCATTCATATAACAGCATTCACCTGTCTTTTTATAGAAAGTTCCACCCATATAATACAGTAACCCATAATGTTGGAGAGCTGTTAAGATATTTAATGGTTCTAAGCAAACTTTGAAATCAGCAGTGGAACATAAAAGAAGGTATCTGTGCCACCCTACTGCAATTCATGTTAAAACATGGAGTAGATGCCCTCCTAATACGAAAATATCAATGCGTAGCGTCCATAGCTTGCTTTATTTTTACTTGGGGAAAAGAATTTAAGTCACTAAATCTTGACTTTACCCCATTGTTTAGTTTTACTATGGTAGAACATTTTAAATGACTGCTACTTTCTGTAAGGTGATCTGTTAAGTTTTGCAAATATGAGAGAAATTTTTTTATTTGGGGTGAGTGGGACAGAAAATACTGTCTTTGATCCAGCAAGGCACTGAAAGCACCTGCTAACCTGCTTCTATGTTTAGTGTTAATGAAACGCTGAACAAGTTTGGGATGAGAGCAGTCAGCATCTATTGAAATCATCTGTGTAGAATAAAATACCACTCTAGTCTGCTTTTTCAGAAAGATGTGTTCTGGACCAACTTTGCAAAAAGTGGGACTATATAAAATGGCTGTTTTCAGCCTGATTTATTTTGCTTAAAAATGAGGTTTTCAAACAATTTGCTTTCTTAATTTTAGCAGTTTGACTCTTTTGTGTGCTAACAAAAAGAAATATGCAAATAAGCTACCACTTTACTTTCTAGCAAAATATATTTCTGTGCAAACACTTGACTTTATAACATACTTCAGAGTTCTGTCTTGTAATTATAAGTTAAATCTGCATTTCTCTTTGACTTAACTGTTGGATCGTGTGAGGTTGTTTATACTTGAATTTTAATTTATTCATACTCTCTGTCCCCCTAGATGTGCACTTACTGTACATTACACTTGTGAACTTTGGTTTAATTTGCAGCAATAAAATTTTATCAATATATATAAATGTCACCCTTCTTCCAGTATCCTGAAAAATCTGTTCATGCAGATATTTTGTTACTTAGATGATGATTAAAGAATGGTAAGTAGGAATTTTGCCTGTATAGTCCAAAGAATCAGAGTTCACAGAAATTCTATTACTCCTGATCTCAAGTTGGTTCAGTGAATTAACTTTGAATGCACCAAAATGCTTTTCAGAAGAAGAATGCTGAGGGTTGCACTTGTAACTTTGTTTTCTGAACTCTTTTATTTAAAGCCTCTGTGGAAATCCTGATTTAAGGAAAAATCTTTTATAAGTTTTACTAAATCTTAACTATAAAGTGAATCCCAAAGGAATCCATTTCATGAGCATGTAGATGGCTTTTTTTTGGACCAAAATTGCTTCAAGGTGGGTTTTTCAGTCACAGAGTTGGCATCTCTTGTGGTTTACCATGCCAGTCAGGGGTGTTTGACCATTTGGGATCAGCACTGACACAACCTCTGCCACTGAATTTCCTACTCTGGGAGGCTGGACAGGGACTTTCCATCTGACACATTTAAATGCTTGAGTATCTTGCTCAATTGTGGACAGAACCGAAATCTGTGAAGTGAAAGGTGCCTAATTTTTGAAAGTAAGCTTTGCCCTAACAATTTATTCAAGGTGTTCATATTGGAATTTAATTTTGCTTGTCACGCTGGTGCCCAGCTCAGTTACCTAATTATGCTTTTGTGTGTTTTAAGGTTTGTCACTTCTAAAAACTTGTCTCTCAGGCTATAGCCATACCAAATTCCAATCAGTATCAGAAAGAAGATTCTTAGGACTGCAGATTTTGTGATCTTAAATAACTTTGTTTTTTCTCTTCTGCTGTATTCTGAAAAGAAAAACACAACAAACAAAAAATATAAAAGCAGCCAAAAGCAACAAATATGCAGGTATTTAAATCATACATTGGGATTAAAATATGTCAACCTCTGAAAGCTTGAGTTTTACATTTCTTTCTAACCTTAAAAGTAACATTAAACTTTAAAGCTACATGATTGGATACCTTCTTGAATTCATTTATGGGAAGCTGAATTTTTATTTAATTTCAGAGTATGGATGTTTAGGAACAGGTAATGCTTCCTTTGGATTTCATTGTGATAGGAAAGGTTTGAATTTTCTTTAATTTTCTAGCTTTTTTCTCTTGTGTTTTGAATATTGTCGGCTGTGTAGCCCAGTGGATGATTAAAGTTATGCTGTGGTAGGAGTTTTGCTAGGTCTATGTTTTACCACATTGATACTGAATGTACTGTATCTTTTGTGGGCATGAAGGTCTGCTTTGTGTACTCTTTGCACCTTTTATTTTCTTTGTCTGTGGGAAAGTTTATAATTTTCAATCCATACATAGCAGAAAGAACATATTAAATCCTAAGCAGTGTAGTTTTGATTTTAAAATATTCTGGAAGCTTTTATAGTTTGCTTTGAAAGAAAATATGAATATTTTTCTCAAATCTTACTCTACTTTCAGTTGAGTACAAAAATGTAACTGTTCTTAATTGTTGCATGCAGAACAACAAATCCATAAGCTATAAGCTGACTCAACTGGGGTTTACATTATAGACCACCAGCAAATGTAATTGTATGCTGCACACTTGATGAAAAGTACAATATATATCCTCTCAGTAAGGGTTCTTTATTATAAAAGGGCTAGGTATTGCTTGGGTATTAACTATACTGTACTAAAACCCATAAACACCTTTTTACACATAGAGTGCACACTTCAATGCAACAATCAAATGCTTTTCTATAAATAACATACTTATGGAAAAAAAGGCCTTTGATAGTTTTCCAAGAATGCATTGAAACCTTAGAGGGACTTTATTTGATTCCAGGAGTTGAGTGCTGATTTGTGTATATCAATATCAGATCTCTCATAATTATTAAAAAATATGCTTTTATTTTAATATTGGAATATGCATAGCTTACAAGTGGCTTTTATCATACTATGAAAAATTTAAGTCTTTTAGGTAGTGCTCTACGTGTTTTAACATTGTTAGTGCACAAGAGGCAGATTTTTTTTCTGTAAAAGTAATAAGTCTACCAAATGGCTAAAAGTAACGTCAGATAAGGGGGTGAGGGTCCGAGGGGAAACCTTTCTCTGGTGATTACTTGAAGTCACTTCTGTGCTGAGCTTTGGGTGAAGTGTCAGACTTCCTTCCTACAAAGAATTACTGTGAAAAAAAGCCCATTTTGTTTTATGCCTGGAACAGGTGACGCCTAAATGCTAAGTGCGCATTTGGTTGAATGTTAGATGGGAGCTGCCCGTGACATCAATCACTTAATTTCATTGTCAGGCTGAGAAAACAGCAGTTGTTTTGTCTAAAGGTGGGACTGAGTTATGTGTGGCCTGACTGCACGGCAGATGGAATGTGGCTGCCTCGATGTATGAATGGTGTCATGCAGCCATTAACATACATGCTACAGATGGCAGTTTGTAACCGAGTACATAAAGCTGAGAACTGCAGCAAAGCCATGAAAAGCAGTTTGCCTGCTTTGCACTGCCCTGTGTATGTGCTCTTGGTGTTTACATGAATGAATGAATAAAAGGTGGCTAGCAATGAGATGGTTCTTCCTTAGGAGTTCTGACTCCTACCCAAATTCTAAAGCTAAACCAAAGCAGCGCAACTATTTCTTTAGAGGAGATGTAGAAATCTTTTGCACAGTAATATATAAAGTATTTACTTATCCTTGAGAGCTCACATTTTTGAAAGAGCATCTGTTTTTCATTGAAGATGCATTTTTCCCAAACTGTACATCTGGGAAGCTTGAATCACAAGAAAGTTAGTGACTTGTGCAAAATGACAGCTTGCCTTAAATTAAGAGTCTTGATTTCATAGTCTGGTGGTTTGCTCTTGTTAGTACATCACATTGCTTGCTTCTGGCTTTGTAAAGCCTGCACTTGAGAAATAAATGATATTTTTTTTGTCTCATATCCTTATTGATGGGTACCACTGGCTGGAATAACTAGTTTGGCTGGCTGGTTTGTGTTTATGGGAGCCCACTGGCTTCTATGTACTTTTGGTTGGCTACAGGAAAGCCTTCGTGGTTTTCCAACAGCTTGATTTGGAGGATGAAAGAAACATCAGTTTTTCTGCCTTATCCTCAGGTAGTGCCTTGGATGACATGGGATTTCTGTTTTCCCAGGATTTCCTGTGTCCTTGCTTGAGTGGGTCAATAGTGAGACAGGCTTTTGGGTTTACACAACTGCATGAGTAATTGTGAATGTGCAGGTTTCCAAATGGCTTCAAGGTAACAATTAGCTTCTTAAAAACACCTATAGGCAACCATTTTTAAGACTTAATTCCCCAGGGATATCGAATCTGTTGTCAGAAACAGAATCAAATGGGTTTTTATAATGACAGTGATTTCACTCCAAATTCTTTCGTTATATGTGCTGTGACTTCATTTGCAAAGAGCTGACCATGGTATTTATTTCAGTACACTAATCCATGCCTGTGAGAATTGGGTTTTTGAGGTTTCTGTAGCTTCAGCAGTTTTGCTAGGTAACTAAAACTTCTTAAGGTGTTTGAATAGATGCCTCATTTGCAGAGAATTACAGTGAATTATGGTATGACTTGGGTCAAATAACTTCCTGTCTATCTCTTTCCTCACTATCTTCTGTAGTGAGATTCTAGACTCCTTCAAACATATTGAACTCATTCAAACTCAGCTCTTGACTGGAACTTGTAATTGTTTATTATAAGAGCTCATCTAGAGCCAAAAATCTGTTCACAGGTCCGTGGACTTCTATGCAAAAACTTTCCTCCAAAGGCTGTGCTAATTAAGAAGTGAACACCTGAATGTTCTTTTAGCACTTGAAGTAATTTGAAAGCTATGGATGTGCTGTATGAACTATTTATGAAGAGGCAGCTGAGAAAAGCAATTTTATTGTATAAGGGGTTTACATTCATTACCCTGAAGGACAATAAAAGAAATGTGAAAATCCAAAAGAAAATTCAAAATTCCTGGTTGATAGGTAGATGTCCAAAATAAGCCTTCATAATCCAGAAGATATATAAAGGAATGGGGAAAAAAATGTATATTATCTCTCAAAAGTCTCAGTCTTTAAAATTAAAATAGTGGTTTTAGCAAGCATAAATATATTTAGTCCTATTTTTTCCTTTATAAATAAATGTAATCATGAGTACACGATAGAGATTACAAAATTTTGTGTATCTGAATTTAGCTTTTATATTTGTTTCTAATCAGGCAAAAATTTTTGCTCTTCTTGAGCTACCATAAACATAATTTGATGCAGTCAAGACAAGGAGGAGCTTTCTGATTTTTCCAGTCTTATGCTACTGTAAATATTTAATCAAGTTTTAAACATTAAAGAAACACTTGGGCCTTCCTTGTGCAGTTTTCCCGGTAGAGTTGTAGATCTTATTAAAATCATTTGTTATGTTGGTAGGGCGCTTTTAAATGAATCAAGCTTAATACCCTAGTTCTTCACCTCTGAAGGAATGGGTTCAAAGATCTAGCTCAGGTCACAAGGTAAATTAGCTGGGTAACCCTAGCATAGCCCCTTGTGGATGGACAAACTGATCTCTGCAGTTCTTCCCACAACCCCCCACAAAAAAGTAGTATTTTCATCTTTACCCAGCGTGTAAAAAGACTTTGGGTTTGCAAGTTACAGGCATGTTTTGGCATGAAACATAATTCTGCAATTGTATGTTCTGTGTTAAGGATCCAGGCTTTATACAGGCTGTTTTCTAAATATAAACACACTTGAAAGTTTTGGAAATTCCTGTAAATAGTTATCCATGCTCTGCTCATAACCTTATTTATTCAAATAGAGTTCTGTCTTTATAGTGGACCACAAATCTTTTCAGTACTCACATACCAGTAACTGTTGTGTTTAACAGAAATTGCTTGTTTTTCCTACGAAGCATCCTTTTAGTTTTTCAGTTCTGCCACTGGCTTCTCATACAGTTGTGGCCCCTGACTTTATTAGGGAGATGTGATGTCATCTTCAATGCAAACTTGATGCCAATAAACTCTTTTATTGTTTCTCTTCCCATACTTTTTTTTCTCACAAAAGTATCCAGATATCAGTTGAAAAGTTGTCTCTCTTCTTACCCCTAGAAAAAAAAAGATTCAGAGCTTTTTCTTCTCTTATGATATTGAGGAACAGTTGAAAGTACAATTCTCAGCTGGAAACTAAATGGTAGATACAGCCCTTAGGGAAGACTCACATCAGTCAGCTGCACTGGGGAGCAAGTAAATGTTTCTGTTCTTGGTCCACTAAATAAAGCAATGGGACAGCTTCTGAAAATGATATTTTGAGATAAATATTAAGGATCATCCTGTTACTTTTAGTACTTTTATCCACAGTACCCACCTGTCATCCTGAAACTTAAAATTCTTGTCATAAGAAGGGGAATTTCCTTTGCTCGTTTGCACAGCACTAGGCGTACATGACTTCTTGCCCATAGATTCTGCTGTAATATTTGTTGTGAAGTTTGTATTAATTTAAAATTCTCTTTGTTCTAAAATGGCTGTAAAATAAGCTCTAATAAATGTGAATTTGGATGGATTCTTGACCTCAGCACCTGGTCCTGGTCTCAGGGGCAAAATCATCTGGAGAAATTGTAGACATACGTGTAAAATTGAACCAATAACAGAAAATTAAACTGGTAGTACATTCGTTTGCAGTTTATTTCTAGATTTCTTTGAAGTTCTTAATTTTATTTGGTTGATATAAAGACTCTTTTTTACTTTTCAACTGTGTAACTCTTGAAAGAATGCAGAAGAAATAATTGGCTTCTATCTTTTCAGTACTGTAAACCACAACAAGGTCTAATAATATTCACAGCTAATAAATAATGCAAGACTGGCAGGCTGTACAACCCTGTTTAACAGCAAAGACTTTAGGAAAGCACACAGAATCTTAAGTTCTTTCATTATTTTTGACATTGATTTGTCATTAAGAAAATATATTAGTTCAGGTTAAATTGATCTGAAACATCCATTAATATAGGTGATAGATTCCTTTTTTTTGTTTCACTTCCTTGATATCTCAAATTAAGCAATGCACAAAAAGCTAATTGTAGTGAATATTCTTCTCTGATAAATTTTGTTCTGAAAATAGGACTGGAGATCTATGGTGACAGGTAGATGCAAGTCTGTATTAGGCTTGCTGCTAATAAGGTCGGGTGTAGTTGACATCATCCATCTATAAAATGGATTAAACATTACTTACCAAAATGTACCAGAATATGTTCACAACTACATCTAGAGAATTAATGACCCCATAGTGCACAGAGGTGCTTGGATGGAAGGGAATACTTTTTCTCACCCTTTTGATATCCCACATAGATTAATTTTTTACACTGTTGCTTATCTGTACAAGTCATGCCTGCTAAAACTACTTTGTGTACTCTGCATGGTTGGCAATCTTCAAATACTCTCATTTTAACAGTTGAAAACAGTTTTGAAGTACATCATTCTCTCAGAGCAGACTTCTTTCTCTGTCCTTTCACTGAACTCGTGTTCTGCTCCTTACCTGCTTTCCTCAAAAAGCCAATTCAAAATAATTATGCTGATCTGAGTTAAAAGACATGCTTAACCCTCACAAGAGGATGCAAGTCCAGCATTTCATATCCTTCAGTTTTTTTCTTTACAAAATGGTTATTATAGGTTTGGAGGTTTTTTTTAACTCTTGTCAAAGCTATACTAATTTACTTTGCTTTCCACAAGAAGTTGTCTCAAAGAAATGTCACAGACAGATGAGGCAGTAAATCCCAGTGAGTCCTGTAAAATTCATGGTATTAGAATATCATATGCAGCTATGTCTGTATGATCTCCAGCATGTGTGTATTTGAGGTATACATTCATGAAAAGGGTTTCTTTGAAAAAACCCTTTTCAGAGTCTGCTTTAAATGTAATTAACCTGTTCTGGGTTTAGTTCTTCAGTTAAAACCAGTTCCTTTTCACTCTACTGAGCCTACTGCGTTCTAGAAGGTTCTAAGAAACAACAGCCAGAAACAGAGCACCAAGTTTACAAATAACTTCCCCTGAAATCTCCCTCAGTGTCTGTAACATACAACTGTGTGTTTTGGACTGGGTGAAGTGCTGTGCATGACATTCTGGAGCATATTCCAGCAGTTTTAGTGGCTCTTTGGAACCACGGAGGATATCTATGCGGTGGCAAAACTTGTAGATGTTTCATTGTAATCCTTTAACGTTAGGGTGCAAAAGGCTATCAAGCTTCATATTTTATGTTTATATTTCAAACTTATCATAAAGATGATCCAGGTATGCCTGTGGAGGTTCCTCATAATTCTGCCAGGCATACCATGGAAGCAGGAACACTCAGGAAATTTTTCTGGCACTCAGCAGCTACAGCTGCAGTAAGACTGAAAGCATGGCATGCTATCCACTAATGCACAGCAACCTATCAACTTTGATTTTAGATAAATGTTGGTACCAGTAGAGCTGTGTATGCCTTGCACATATGCTTAAGTGCCTCCCTGAACAAGTGGTTTTGATACTGCCAAGGTAGATGGGAAGTAACTTGTTAGAGCAAGAAGAAAGCAAAAAGTGGTCTGTCAAAATAATGTATCTGTTTAACTTCTTATGGCAAAAATATGCGTAATATGTTGAATTTTTGTTGGTGTACAAGGATACAGACATTTCCTTAATGTTGACCACACTGATGCTACTGTACTAGTGGAGATTGTTTTTTTCTTTTATTTTTGTGAAAGTGGGAAAGTGACCTTATATCCTAATTATTTTTCTAGATAATGTGTAGAGGGTTTTTTGTGTTAGAGAATGTTTTTCAAGATGTTAGGAAATATCTGTAAAACCATCCATAGCACTGTAAAAGCTCTGGAAAACATCTCCCAACATCAGCAAGCCTTCATAAAGAAGATTATTAAAGCACACTTTTAAAATTAAATAACTAAAATGCATCTCTCCATTCTGTTACTATTTTATTTTAAATCAAAGAATGTCATATTGGCACTTGATGATTTTTTTTTTAATAATCTACCATTTTTAATGACCATGTTTAATTGCTCTGATTTAAAAAGACGCTATCTGATTGCCTGCGTGCTTATAACAAAAAACGTAATTGTCTCGTGCAAACCACTGAATAGATTTAGGAATCTTCAATAACAAAATTACATTAATAGCATATGCTATTAAAGATGATTGATGGCAAAATTGGAAGCATACTGGTTTTACACCACACAAAGGAGTACGGTGCTCTGAAGATGGTTCTGAGAGTGTCAACAACAGTACAAAGGAGAAAAACAGTGTAATGCTCAAAGTCCCACTTGACTAAAAAAATGAATTTGGTAGTGGTGTAGATCAAATTTTATTTTACTTGGGATGACAAAATTTCTCTACTTGTTCTGAATATCTCTTGTGTATGTGTTTACATATTTCAACATATGCTGTACTTAGATCTGTTTAAATACCTATTTTATCTCTCAGAAGAATAAGAAGAAGCTTAACTTATAGCCAGGTTTCAGAGACAGAAAAAAGTCTCAACTCCATATTATTTCTCAGTTTGTTTAATCTATTTTTTTATAGCATTTCCTACTGTGAACATATAAGCAAACATGAGTTCCATTAATCAGTTTGCAATATTGTGGACTTGGAAAGCTTGTTTCTGTATTTAAAAGAAATCAAAAGTAGAAAGAAAAAAAAAAAAGAATGCAGGGAAAATGATGAAGGTCATAACATTCTTAAGTTAGTTTGAGAGTAGCTTCTGGTTTTATTGGTAGCATGATTGTAATGTGAAGTTCTCTAAAACTCTGAAGTTTTACAGCAGACACATTTTTAATACGTGCATTACTTCTATAAGGACATTAATTTAAATTATATCCACCCCAGTCCAGTTTTACATTCTACTTCTGATTTTGATTTTTTGGCACCTTTTAAAATAGCAGGTATTTTTCCATGTCCTTCTGAGATTTACAGTCCAGTTTTTAAAGGGCATTTGATACTCATCAGTTTTCTAAACATTGGCATGTTTTCCTTTTATATTTGTATCTGAAGTAATTCTTGTACACTGTTACAATATGTAAACAGATATTTGCAATTTGTAAGATAATTAAGATTAATAATTGGATTTGTACTGGTGGATGCTTCCAGGAGCACACATTTAGAGTGTCCCCTTTGTTTTTGTCTGGTTTGCTGTGTTGTTTAGTTTCTTACATTCTTATTTAGATAAATACTTGATCATAATCTTTGTTTAAAAATCAAATTTTTTACATGTAACAGTGTATAATATTAATGAATATAATACTCTTTTATCAGACTCAGACTGCTGCTGTTGTCCATTTTAAGACTGTCCAGTCACAGGCAAAGAGAGTGAATATTCTTCCTTTGGCCCCTGTGATTTGGATTCTTTGGGTTTTAGTGCTTTATTTTCACATCTTATAATATACTTACACAAAAATTTAATAAAAACTATTTGAGAGGGTTTGATTGATATTGTGACATCATTTATTTTGCATATAGTTAATACACCCTAAAGAGAATTTTCCATCTCTAGTAATTACTGCTGACAAATATTATTTTTGTTTTCTTCAGAATTCTTTTTTGTACTGCAAAAGACTTATTAGTGATCTCAGAGATGCACACAATCCTTTCAAATTACCTGTAGATTTGTAGCTATATTTTAATACCTCATTAAAAGATTTTAACGTATTTTGAAATAGAAGATTTTTCGTTTTCTGGCAAGCAGGTGGAGGGGTACTGCCTGCAGGACCCACTTTGTCAGCATGAAACCAGTCTCATAAATTTTTATTGAAATGAGCTCATTAGTTTTAATTTTTACCGGCTCTTGAGTAATTCAGGGAATAGTTTTCCATTTTTGAAAAGCAACCAATCAATTACTTAAATATATGTGTTATTAGATGTGTGAGCTGGCCTTTGCAAGGATGGTATTAAGCAAAAAATATTGTTGACATTTAGAATGTTGGTTGGAGCATTGTTTCTGTGATTAATTAGGACCCAGAACACTTTTTGTCTCTGGTTGGTTTGCTGTCCCCTTCCCCACCCTGCAAGGTATAAACTTTATTCAGGCCATACCGAGCATCTCTCACCTATAATTAACATTTCTCTGAATGTAACAGATTCAGCTACCAACTTCCAGGAAATAAACCTTCAGGTGGTGCAGTTCATTAAAAGTGCAACTTTTCTCATACCTGCTCAGCACACAGCATTTTCCAGTGATATGGTGAGAAAAGTACTTTTATAATAGTCACTCGCTGACAACATTTGAAGTGAAAATTGCCAGAGTTCTTGATTCTTTACACATTTCTGTGACTGATCATCGTTTCCTTAGAATTCCAGAGACTTGTGTGAATCATGCCTACGGGCTACATATGTTAGACGTTAACGAGAAAATACTTCCCAGAAATCAAATGTAGGATTCTTAAAGCTTTTGAAGTGCACCTACAAGGTTGAACGATGAGATCCTAGTAGAACAGAATGAAGAAATAATTCATTTGAGAACTAAAAGGTCAGAGTTACTTTAGTCATAAAAAAGTACTTGTTTGATAAATAATAACCGTTACTGAATAAGTGTAAATCTGTTTTAGGTGATGGATACTATGGAAATGCTTAACCTCTAACATGGAGAACTAATGTCTGGTGGTGTGTCCTTTCAGCAATTTATGTGGATAGAGCTGTCATACCCTATTAAGTGCAACTTGGATAATATATATATTTATACATATGTAATGGCTATCAATCAGAAGAATGGCAATATTAGACATTTATTTAAGTGCATCAGTGAAATGGTCTAATTTTATATGGGTGCATATAGTTCCTATTGTATGTATCATTGCATTCCTCGCAGCCACAGGCAATCATATAAACATATGATCATATAAATACCTTTATGAATTTCTTTGTCACCATGTTCCAGTCTCCAATTAGTATTTCAGTGGTCTGTCCTATATTAGATATTTATTATATATATTATATTTATTATTATATATGATACATATTTTATATATAGTATATATATTATATATTTTTATATATTATATATGTTATATATGTTATCTATATTATCTATATTATCTATATTATCTATATTATCTATATTATCTATATTATCTATATTATATATTTAGCATCATTTTTTTTTTTACACCAGGATTCAGTGTAATGCATTCAGGCTTTCAAACTTTCAACCAGACCATTGAAATTAAAACAGTAAAAAACCAAAATCCCCTAGTAAAAGATACATTCATACATGTATGTAAAATTAGATTTTATGATACTGACAATTTGTATATTATGTTAGACTTTCAAGTAGGTCTGGTCCTTACCCAGGGCTATATTGCTGCCCTTAATCATGCTACGTTGGACTTTTTTCCACAAGTGAACTAATTAAAATCAATACACAAAAGAATTTACCTCATTAGTAAGAGTGGTGGAATAGGGCTCTGCCTTGTTATTCAAGCCTGGGCATTTAACAGACTCACGAGATCAGACTGTGTTGTGCTCCTGGTGCACTCCAAGCAGTGCTGGGAGAGACAGCAGGGCTGTATTGAGCTCATTTGTCACTACTTACAATAAAACAAGAAAATATGATGTTAAGGATATCACAGTCACTTTAAAATGTACCTTTACAATCACTTTAAAATGTTTCCTGACTCCTACAAAACTCTTGGTACACAGAACTATAAATTTCTTGTTTGAACATTCTTGCATAAGTTTTATGTGTGCCTAGGAATGTATTAAGACAAACTGTCAAAGAGTAAGAGAATTTAAATATAGATGCAGTTGAAAACTTAAAATAAACACCTATAAGTTTGACGAAATGACATGGTTAAGGTTTTCAAAACTTACCAGTCACTTTGGTGTATTTGTATTTGCAAATAGTTACATTAGCCTTTGAAAAAATTATCAGAATGCAGTTAAAGTGTATTCAAAAAGTCACCAAGATTTGCTAAATTAGAGGGCTTAAGTGAAAGTTGAAGTCTGTTTTTTTTAATTTAACTTTTTTTTTCATTTAAAAAAGATGTCTACTGATCAAAACACACACCCAAATTGTTATTTTTCCCTGTAATGTGAGCAATTAGGGTATCAGTGTTCACAAGTTGGCTGGGAGAAGTAAAATCTTCAGATATACTAATTATATTTAACAGAAATTCTACAATATTAATGTCTTGGAATTTCTAAATTCCAGGGGAGGAAGGATACATGGTTAATCTAAACTTCAGCTAACTTTTCATTTTTTCAGTGAATTAGGAACCAAGGAAGACTTTGCAATGATTGCTTAAGCCACACAATCTTTCCAAATCTCAGGTTTCTTGCATTATTTTTAATATCTTCTACAATACTTGATATTTGTATACTTTTAAAAATTCATGTAAATGTGGTTCTGGATATCAAGTTTACTGGATATGTCTGGGTTGTGATATGCTGTTACTCTTCACCTTGAGCAGTCCTTTTTCAGACAACCAACCCTTTACCAATGCAAACTTGTGCTGGTTTTGTTACCCAGGTTAAGGACACAAGTGAAGTGTTTTAGTTCTCTCTCCAGCATTGGTATTCTGAATGGATACAGAAGAGAAAGTTATTTGAATAGGTGCATAATTGCCATGTGCTCTTCGTGCTTAAATCAGAGCTCCAAAACCAGTTTTGAATCACTTCAATTCATTGCCAACCTATTTCCTTAATGAATAAACTCCATGATCTTTTCTTCTGTTTTTGATATTGTCATGACGAGAAGCATCTGTAGCTTGCTTGCTACTATGAGTCGTGAAACTTGGTCAGGTGTCATGGGAACAGTCATTGCTGCTAAAGAGTTGGACCAAATTTTAAGGCCAGCGTTAATATCTGCTTTTTTTTTTTTTTTTCCCTGGCCATGCACAGAAGACTGGAACTAAATTAAGAACAGCAATCCAATATTTATTTTCTCCAGAAAACATAAAGTAACATTGAAATAGTTCAATTTTATTTTCTTATACAATAAACATTAGTGCTTTATTGAGCTGAAGGACTATAGGATTATGTTACAAATCACAAAGTCATTCCTTTTCCTAAAAGATTCATAGTTTTCCTAAAATGTTTTGTAAAAATTCCTTCACCTGCTTCCTTCATAACCTTTCCCACCCATCCCCCAAATTTCTGGTACAATTAAAAGACTCTCTCAGAAAAATTCTTAGGATGCAGTGTATAGGTAGATATGCTAAACTACTTTAAATGAAAAATTTCTTCTACCAGAGCTCAGTTTAAAAATATTTCCAATGAAAATTAATAATAGAAGAAAATAAATAAAAGTGGGGGGGAGGGCGGAGAAGTTCAAGGCCAAGCAATCTACAAAGATAAAATTATCAATCTTCATACAAAGATATGTAACATTTGTCACTAATACGAGGTAATATACCTTTAGCACTCATTTTCTGTTTCTCCCAAACTAAATACTGTGTGTCATGTGCTAGTGCAAGAGGGAATTAAAGGCCTCCTGTAGTTCTGATAAATTTTTCAAAACTTTTGTTGCTTGATTTCATCAATTTTTTTTTTTTTTTTATTCCAGTACTCTTAAATTCACACCAAATTTGTCTGTAAAAATGTTGATGAAAGACTGCTAAACAAGTTTAGTCTGCTTTGAAACAAGCCAAAGTACTCCTGTATTTACTGTTCTCCTTACTCTTCAAATAAAAGAAGGTGCATTGGTTAAGGTTACATTCTTGAGGGATTCATGGATTTTCTTTCTTTTTTTTTTTTTTAATTTTTACTGTTACATATATTCATGAAATAAAGGCTGTCTTAACACTCCAAACCATGTGAAGATCTGCACAGTGGAGAAGAATCTCCATGGTCTCAGTCTTTAGACCAGCTCAGTTTTACTTTGTTTGTTTTTTTTTTGAAATGTTCAAGGGGGAAGATGGTTAACACACTTTAGTCTCACTGAGATTTGAGGAGAATAGATATTTGTATGATATTGTTAAACTGGTTTCTTCCCATAATTTATTCAGGAGTCTGGAATGTGAGATAAATGAAAGTGTTGTCTGAGTGTGTTAGAGGAAGCCAACAAGGTATAATGAACTTTCGTCAGGGCCTATCAGGAAGATGAGTCTTCCAAATAATGAGTCTCCTACTGGAAATCCTGTACGATGAAGTTGGGTGGTCTGCATTTTGCAGGAGATCAGACCTTATGAAGAGGTTTTCTTTCTTAGAAATGTGAGACTTTGTAAGGATGTAATGGAGGCAGTGGCAGCTCCTTTGAGAGGTGATTGAACTTCTCAGCCTCTTTTACTGGAGCACTGATGAGTCTCAGCCTATCCCATCCTTTTAAAGGACCTTAGTATATCTCAACTGTCTCATGACTGTTCTTGTTTCCAGATTTCTACATGTGTCTGCAGGATTTAGTTGTTGAGACAGCAGTTTAAAATCTGTTTTCAGTTTCAATAGCAGCTACTGCCTTCAAGGGACTTCTGAGAATGCTCAGAAGCATTGAGCTTATTTCAGCATTTCTGCATGTCAACAATTGTCTTGGATTGGGAGACACGATGCAATGGCAGGTTTTTTGGCTGACTTCTCTTTGAAATATGGCTGGTGTACTGCATGTGTATTCCCTCTGCATGGAAAATATTTCATGTACAAGGTGCCATAGTAAATCACCCTGGGTTTAGCTATTAAAAAAACCCACGAAATAAGTGGTGCCTTTCCCACAGTGTCTTGCCTGCACACGCACACAAAAAAAAACCCAAAAAAGAAAAAGTTTTGAACATCTTTGTGACTGTAAAACTGTTGAACACCTTTGTGTGATTGTGGAAAAAATACCAGGCAGGAACAGGCTCATTTCACACCTTCTTTAAGCAGATATATGGAAAAGTCGTGAGAGATTTGTGAATGTGATCACTGCTGTTTAAAACTGGGGTCATAGAGTATAGGAAGAAACTAAGTCTTTAGTGTAGTTATTATTTGGTTCACAGGTACGTCTCAAATGTTAAGAAAAACTGTGCAACTGTTGGTTCTCTGATCAAAGCAGATTCAAGAACATAGGGAGCTACAAGAAATGCATATGCTTAAATAGTCTGCAGAGTTGTTTAACTGAACAAATCCAACACAGTTTCATTACATTAAAGACCAGCTGTTAGGCACAGTCAGGATGCCAATATAAAATCAACATATGTAATCTTGGCCAAGTTGGGTTTTTTCCCCATCAAAAAGAATATTTGTGCCAAGAGCATATGCTGCAAAAGGACTAAAGCACAGCCCCATTACCACTGCAGGGTACATAATTACATAAATTTACCTAAATATGGAAAAATTGTAACAAATACGGGAGACTTGGCAGATATTTTGGTCTCACATTTGGTATTTGGCATAACACAGTGTCCTGTTTAATTCCCATTGCTGCTACTTAGTGTTTCCTTTAATTGTGGAGCACATGGCAGCTCTTATTCTATTTAATTTTCTCATAGCAGCTCTCACATTTTGGCTACAACCACATTACATGAAAAAGCACGTCAGTATAGATTATACTGTACTACAGCCTGAGGGTATAGCTTATAAAAATAGTAATTTCTCATGCTTAGAAGCTTCTTGAATATAGAAGTTAAACACTATTTTTGAAAATAAGTACAAGACACAATGCATTTGTATGCACGTATTGAAAAGTTTTAGTGTCCCAGAGTGGTAGAGGGAAGAAAGAAGGAAGAAGATCTATTCCAAACCTCAGCTTGTAGCTTTTGGTCTGTTTGGCATCCTTTTGCTTTTGCAGTCTGGGCAGTAACACTGCTTTCCCTCTCTATAACAAATCCCTTATTCCCGTTGTGTACTACACATGGCTTCCGTGTTAAGGAAAATCCTGAAATGTCTAGGATTTTCAGTGGCCCTGAGGATAGGTTCAGGGATCTGGAATACATTTAAAGCAGAAAATTATATATGCAGATCAGTACTATGTGAATTTAAAACATGCATTGTTACAAGGTGAGTTGTTTGTTTTGATTGAAAGGATTACTCTATAGATATACTTTGTGTGTTGCATTCAGCATGTTTCTGTTTTTCTCCCAAAGTCCTCAGAGGTCTTATAAACATTGCATCTTAGCGTCTGATACACAAATGGTCTCCTGCCAAGTGGTTACCTCATTTTATTCTTTTCCTTCTTCTATCTCCACGTGTATCTCTGGGCAATCTGAGTGTGAAGTTGTGCTGTAGTACTTATGGGGATATGGCATGAGAGCTGTCATGCTCAGCTGTGGGGCTCTGGGAGCCCTATTGCTGTGTCACCATTTTACTGATGCGTTCAGTGGCACAGATCTGTTTTTAAAGTAAATTGGGAACAATTTCTTGCCTTTTCATTTGCATGGAAATGTTGTTGTGAGTGATCTTCCAGCTTATATGGATGATGCTAGGAACCCCAAAGCGATCCAGTAAAAAAGTTTGTTAATAATATTCAAAATAGGCTGCATTGCAGCTTTGGGGGAGTTTGTTCTTGCATTTTTAATTACTGTTTTTTTTAAAAAAATTATAGTGCTTGATTAATGCACTCTTGCATTGCAAAGTAACAGAAAGCCATAGAACAAAAATTTTTGCCATGTATTTTAAATCGTGTTTGAACCAATCTGAGCATTTACAGGACAAAAATTGAAGACCTCTGCAATAGTATCACGTATTAGGCTCTGTTCTGCCCCATGAGGAGGACTGCAAGAGGCTGTAGTGGTATATTATTGCACTGCTCCTGTGGGCCCATCTGATACAATACCTTCAAAGAATGAATGTAAAATGAGGATAATAATTGAATAATTATGACATCTGTTACTCCAGCACCTCTTAGTGGGACATTAACTGAGTAAATCGCAGGTTCAAAGATGTGTTAACAATTCCATGGCAAATATAGCTGAAATATGGGTGGGGGAAGGGTAATGGGGATGAAAATGAGCTCTCAAATAATCATTTGACACACGGGTAATTGAGCAGCTATCCAGTGGACTGATGAACACTTGTAGGGAATTATATTTATTGCTATGTGAGATTTTTTTGGTGAAATTTCTCTTTTTTTGATGCCTATTGAGAATCTGCAGTCTCGAATTAATAAGGATAATTGAGAAATAAAATAATGATTTTGTTAATTGCAAAATAATTCTCAAATGTCATGTCACAATACTGATAAATGGAAAAATAATCTCAAGCATTTCATCCTAGAAATAGCTTTTATAGGGTTATGTAAGTTAATTTTGAGGTGGCTTGTCAATGTGGAGTTCTTGTGTGTTAAAAAAATACCAATCAAGGTCCCTGTGTACTATGGCAACTTAATCCATAAAGAGCAAAAGATTATTTTATTGCTTTGTTATTTTTATCTAAGTAACTTGTAGTCATATTTATAGTTTTAGTTGGAGAATGTCTGCATACATTTTCAGAGTGTAAGAGTGGCTATCAGAAATATGAAGGAATATGTAATCTGTGAAAAAACAGTAAACCTCATTAAGAAAGGTTATTGCACCTATAGCTTCTTCTCTCAGTGCTCATTGATTAGAGATTAAACATTATCCTTTGTGCTATTCCGATTGGGAATTTTAATTAGGATGTCATTATTACACAGATATACTAAATGCTAAATTGATTTTTGAGACCTTTTGAAATAATGGCACTACTTCTGCAAAATGAAAATCATAATAGATTATTGACTTATACTTGGCTTTTGGTTCAAGGGCACATCTCCAATGTCAACGTTTTCAATATTTTTAGTTTCATGCAAAGAGTCACTCATAATTAGGCTTGTATTAAAAGTTTGTGCCTATTGACTCATATTTTATTAATGACAATACTATAGCATCGATTGTGCTTGATTTATAATAGCAAGAAATGATGCCTGTTGCTGACGTGTAAACAAAACATAAACTTTCAACTTGATTATTTTATTTAAGAATTTGTATTCATGCAAGAAGTATCATAAGAGCTGTTGACTTTTTAAAGCAGATATTTCCTTCAGGTGGAAGTCGGTTTTAGATGAAGAAATTCTTTTTTCTGTACAGAATGTATCAGGTGTCTGGGTTTTGTAATGGATGCTTAAAGAAACTTTAAGGATAGACTTTCAGAATAGAAGCAGCATTTCAAAGCAGGCAAATACTTTTGTGTATTAGTGCCCATTTAGTTGAATTTGGTCCAAATATAGTTAAAACTCTACTTTCATGATCAGACCCATTCAGCCTTTGTTTTTCCATAGACTTTGAAAAAAGCTCATCTGTCTTGCTAAAATATTTTAAAATCTAGCATTCATGATAGCTTTTGTTTGTAGCTAGACTTGATGTATGCTACTTGTCAAGCATTTACAAATCAAACAGAAGAGCTGGTGTTGACCAATTTGTGTGTTAAGATTAGACATTCTCAGAACAGGGACTGCATTTCCTAGCAAGTTGTGGTGGTTGGTTGGTGCATTTTTTGTTTCAAAACAAGGAGAAAACGTCTCCCTACAGCCAAGGCTATCCAGTATCTGTCATGGAAGGGATAATTTTTCTGTGAGGTGGGGCATGCCCATAAACTCCATAGGTATTCAAGTCAGTCAGTGTCATATCCAATGGGATGCCCTGTTGCCCTGCTTGCTCTTCTTGAAAAGTGGTCTGTATTCTCTTAGAAAGAGACAGGCAAGAGGGAACACAGTGATATCAGTTACCTTTCTGTGTAAAATAGCCTTCTGCATATAAATTTTGTTGTTGCCACAGTATTAAGTCTCTGCTTAGTTGGAATTCCGTGTATATGGTCAACATCTTACCTATTCAAGAGGAGGAATCATCCCTCCTACAGCTAAGTAGAAAATGCAGTGCATTGAAAATCTAGCAGTACTTTCCTTCAGATGATACAATTCATGCCTCCTCTTTGTTGGCCTTATAAATCTTCATGCACTGCTTCTCTGCTTCATATTTATAGTTTGATTCAATGATTAAAGGCCTTTTCCAACCTAACTAATCCTATGATTCTCTTTATGTAGTGGTCTAAAATATAAGCTCAGATCTAGAGGCAGTTGAAGGTATGTATAACTGTGTTAATATGAGAAACTACACATTGCTTCTTACTAATACAGAAGCTGTATTCTATATTCCTCATTTTAATTAGAGTGTACTAAAGTAAAATAGTAGCCTAGAAAACATTGGAAGTTGTCTTTTTATTAAACACTTAGCAAAAACCATAATTTTTATTGGTAGTAATTTAATGTGCGATGTCTTTCTCATGATTCAAGTACCAACAAATGTAGGATGTGCATTTTAGAAGGATTTATGATAACTTTAAATGTAGTGGCTAAGTATTCTTGAATAAAACCTTTTAATTGTGGGATGGATAAAATTTGGTTTAGACACAGGACTTTTAGTAAAGTTGCCTATTTATTCTTTTACAACTCTCATGTCTGTGAGCAATTTCATCATTTATTCATCCTGAAATAATTACGAGAACAGAAAACAGTTCTTTGCAAGTTTGTCAATGCATCTCCCTGTTTGGTAATGGGAGTTGAGGTGACTACAAGAAGCATAGGCCCTCCCTTTGAGACAAATTAATTATTATTTTTGTTAACAGATAGAATGTTAATTTGTCTCCTCACATTGAAATAAGTGAAATTGAAAAAGGGAAAAAGTAAAACTGCACCAGTTATGTTTTAGTGAAAGAAGGATATATCACATTTTGGTTCCCCAAAGCCTTTATTAGCACATTTCTGCACTGTGTGTGATATAAAGGGCTTTGGATCAGCAAAAAAATACATGAGTATAGAGAGCTACCTGCAGGATGGGACTCTTCATTCATTTGAAGTAACATACTTACTGTGGGGACAGTCTGTGAAGAACCCATGACTAAAGAAACGAGTGTAAAACTCAAATTCGTACATTGGTGAAGGCATAAGAAAATGTTCAGGAAGTCAATTTTACTAAAACTGGTTTTAAGTACTCAGAACAGGAAGCCATTTAGCACGGACGTTAGATCTTCCTAATGACTGTCTAACTGGAAACAGGCTATCTTAATTCCCAGCCCCAAGCAAGTACAAATGGCCCTGCTTCCAGACTTCACTGCAATATTTATTGCGATTTGAATGGAAGACTTTTGACACCGTAGTCATAAAAATTACAGGGGACCACTTATCTGTGTTTGATATGAGACAGAGCGTAGACCTGGAAGTTCCAGTCTCCAGCAGGCTTTAACATTGCTCTTTAATGGTCTTGGTGGCCAAAGACCAATTCAAAAGGTAGTGGTGATCCAGTACATTTCCTTCAAATATATAATTTTTCATCTCTTCTGAGAAAAACTGCATATGTATTGTTGCTGCTGATGGCAAAAGACACAAATCTAAACAGAACTAAGCAGGCAGTGAGTACTGTTCATGATTTTGCTTGAAAAGCATTTCTGTAATACAATTGTTCTTTTATTAGCTTTAGAGGTTATTAAATTTGTACTCTCTTTAGACATGGCCATAATACTTTCTCTTGTATTAACACTTTCTCGGGTAGCTTGTCTGCAGTTCCACCTATACAGCAAATTTGGAAAGATTTTTACAAAGTAAATAATTTTATAAAATGTTCACAGGGACATTCTCATAACTTAAATTTTTTCATGTTTATAATTGCACACTAGATCTTTCATAAAGTAATGTGTAAAATGAAAATGTACTTCATTATGCTTGTCATTTCTGATCATCAGTTCAAGTGATGATTTTTTCATTAAAATTTGCTTATATGAGGATTAGGACAGCTGTGTGGCATTTAAACTATCAAATAAGTTTCTTGTTTTGACCTATTGCTAGGTTTACACTAAGAACAGAGGTGGTCTCTGCTCAGGATTCTACAGCCATCAGTGTTTAAAATCTTAAAAAGAGGAAGGCTGCTCTAAGCAGTCTGTAGTCTGCTGCTCCAGGCTATACCTTTGGGCTAGTTTGGACTAATTGTCATATTGTCCCTCAAACCACAAGCTTGTAGTTCTGGTAGACTTTCTGTGAGGAAGTGTGTGGGGGAATCCCTTTTATTGAACTAGATCAAAAGTAGCAAACCTTTAATAAACTATATTGTAAGCAGTCAAAGCAAACAAATATGGTAATGGAAAGAAATTAATTAGATTTCTTTTTGTTTTGTTCTCTCTCCTATTTTCCTACATCTCTCCACTACTCTGTGTCTTTCAGATAAAGACTTTAAAAAGATGTTTTTTATAACTAGGGAACCATCAATTCAACGTGAGTTAATCAGGGACTTGTCATTCAATCAGTTATGGAGAAATGTTTTGTTTAAGTGCCCAAACCCCAAAAGCCATATACTTGCTGTTCATATATGAATTCAAATTAATGCTTTCCATTATTAAGATGTATTAATAACTGCAAACTTGGTGGAGAGCAGATGTGATCAATTTCTAGTTTAAGGCTGTAAGTCACAAGTATATGTTCCATATATACACAGGACAATAAATATTTATTCCCTTATACAAATAACTGTTAAATAGCAGAGCTAGAACACTGTGACTACTGGGGTGGTGAGGTTAAAAGTTTAAAGTGAAATTTTTTGACTGTGTCACATCACGACGTTTGGAGTTATTTGACTTAGTGTTTGCCATTGATCCATCTGAGGTTGATGCAAACGTGTCTCATGCTGATCAATTACACAGCAACTGTATTTAGGTAATTGAACAATGGAAAGCAAATTATTTTCATAGTTCATCTCTGAAGAGAATCCCTTGCTGTTTGTTTAGTCAAATTCCTGAGTTAAGTCTCATCTTAAAAACAAACTGGCTAGGCAGTTGATATTATGTAAACTAGGCCTAGTCTCTATTCCATAAGCATCTTTGGAAGCTTGTTATGCTTCATTTATACTCTGAATTTGATGTTTACTTATCCCAAATGTGCTGCTTTGCTGTTCTGATTTTTAAAGCTACCACAAATGCCTTAACCTTACTCACCAAGTATTTTATTTAGTCACTAAAGCTGAATTTTATTTCTGAATATAAGCAGCTCTTCTGTACTGTTTTCTTTTAACAGATCTTAGGCTGCTCTACAAAGCAAAGTACGTATTCTTGCTCCTTCCTTGTGGAGCAACTGAAGGGAGAGGAAGTGGTATTAAAGGAATGTGGGAGTAGAGCTGAGATCTAATTAATTCACGTAGTTAAATTAGGAACTTAGAAATACTGTAGGAAGTTTAATTAGTGGCAAGAAATGCTCTTTAAAATAGGCATAAACAAGGTAGGTATTTCAACCAAGTTAAACATGCTTACAGTGCTTTTGATAGACTCAGTGCATGGCATCAATTGCAGGCAAGCTCTGGAATTTTTGACATTTAAATAAAGAGTCTAAGTTAGTGTAATTTATAGTTTTAGTAGGAAATAGGGTCACGTAGTATTCAAAGCAAAGGATCGTGTTGTTCAGAAATAGGCAGTAAAGTTAACAATGTAGTTTTCCTTGAAATAAATCCACTAATTTGGTTTGATTGGGATTTTAAAAATTAATATTCACATTGTTTTGGACTGGTCAGCTCATTCTTCTTCTTTCCTCTAATGTGACTTGGAGAAGCATTCAAGGATTTGTCACGAAAGAAATATTTTCATCAAGTAATTAACAATTAATGTCCACATTTTATCACGTTGACCATGTCTGTTATTACAGTCAGCAACAGGGCTGTTATATTTACTTGCTCTAACATTATATTTACTTGCTCCAAGATGCCTTTTACTTAATTGGTCAGTAGGATTAAAAACATTCTGATGTAGTGAATGCATTTAATGGCCTCACACCTCACTTCCCATAAAGCTGTATTTCTATTCCTGTTCTGCATCCTTTTAAAGCACTCACCCAGCAGTTTACTGATGTAACCAATTAGACTACAAAAGAGGTGAGATTTCAGAAGCTGTTTGAAAGTTACTGGCCCCTTCAGATCTACAGCAAAGGAAGCTTATTTACAATTTTAATTATTATTACTTTTATATGTTGTTTAAAAGTTTAGTTAAAATAAATTTCATTTGCAGTAATTTATAATTAGATGAGAGTTTAAGTGGAACTCAGGATTCACGTAGATGTTTTGCCAAGACTTTTTGAAAATCGAATTTCATTCAAACCAGCATTTGTCTTAAAACTCCAAATAAATACGTAGATTTTCTCACTAATATCTTCTATCTAGGAAGATACTTTGTTCATTAAATGTTCAGTTAGGTGGCACATCTAGGCTAGGATTCTTGAATTCCAGTGATAATTTTAGGTTTTTTCCTTCATAACATTGATTGCTGATTATCAACTTATTGAAGTAAATGTGCATGCCACTTAGGTTAAGATCTGGCAGTGTATGTTTAAGCTATATCATATTCTTAAATGTAATAAGGTAGAAGAATGCGGTGTCAACGTCACCCCTGACAAATGAGAGGGGAAACTCCATCCCCTAAAAGCTGCAGTTTCTTCTGTCCAGGCTTTGTGTTTGTAAGAGATTTTGCCTTTGACTAGTTCAGTCCCTTTCTTCAATTTGAGTGGCAAAGCGCTGCTCTCTAGAATAGGCATTGTAATGCTGTGTAGGATAAATGGCCAGGTAAGGGGCAGGGCAAAACCATCACGGTGCTTGTGTGTCTCTGCTGAGATTCAGGTGTCCCCATGTACCTTTCCTTAGGCACATTTCAAATCAAATTGTCTAATTACCCAAATAAATTAGATCTTCTCAGGAATTTCAGGTATATTTTTAGTAATGGATTTCTCTCCAAACTTTGCTATGCACAGCTCTCAGGTATATTTTAGTTTTGCAATAAAAGGCCCTTTCTTTGCTAAAACAGGAAAAAAAAAAAGTTGGGGAGAAAAGTCTCATGCATAAAAACATCAGCAAAAATTGTTTAATAGCCATGTTTTCCCCTTGTTGCTTGTGTTTAAAATAAAACCTTAGTATTAATTACACTTAAGCTGACTCTAAGATTATATTCCAGAAGAATTTAAAGGACTAACAGAAATACAGATCTTTTCTAATAGCCTGGGAAAGTAAAGGAAATGCAGGTGATCGAGTGATCATATTTCACCAATTCATTGAAAACTATTGAATATTGTACTATGAAGAAAATTGTTTTCTCTAAAGAGAATTTTGAATGAAATATGAACATTCAATTTTGTGTGCAAACAAATGAACCTGAGATACTCTCTTATGTAATCTACACCTTCTTAACCTTCTGCTTATTTACAGAAGGTCATTGATTCACAAGGGGGATAAAATCAGGTGGTTTCATGCTGCAACAGGCTGTTTATTTGTTCAATTTTAGCTGTCAAATCCAATAAAAAATTTATAAAGTTTCATTAATAGAAGTAGGCCATAAAGGGTACCTTGTTATAGTCAGATGTTCAAAAAGATTCTGATTTCACAGCTGCCTGTCCTGCTATGCCTGCAGCAGTTCTTCTTATCACCCGTGCAGCATTTTGGCAGCATGTTCAATATCAAAGGTATCCTCTTAGTTGAAGTTTCAATAACTGACATCAAGTTAATTACAAATTTTGTTTTCAGCAAGTTTAAAACAGGGATTTTAGTAGTAACTTTCTGTGGAGCTCTGAGAATGAACTACAGGCCGAATTACATTAATTGATTATATGTTTTGTTTCTAATCATTATCAAGTGTGTGTAATAGCCAGATACTACTCCATCTTTGCCTTGTGCTTCTCTGTGGTCTTGCTCTATGCATTGCATTGATATCATGTACTTTTCTTTCAGAAATGCAGAGTAAATCTTTAACGGGATACAGTGAAAATAACTGGAATCAGCAAGAATTTTGAAAATATATGTGTTTGTAAAAGGTGCTGGTTTTGGTGGGTACAAGATGTGCAACACTTTCCTGATGTGTGAGAGGACTCTTACCTGTGTCCTGTCTGCAGAATTGTCTCCTCTGGTGAGCTGGCTCTCAATATTTCATATTTCCAATGCCTGTGCTTGTACCAGAGGTTGGAACGTTCTCTGTCTGTTCTCCAGGTCTGCCCTTCTTCTGCTGTCCCTTCTACCACATACACCTGTGTGAAGCACAGTAACATTTCAGCTGTTAGTTTAACTGAAGTCCTGCATTGACAGAAATTGCCATTTTATGGGCTGGTGCTGTGGTCTCTTTGCTTACTTAGAATTTTGGAAGTGTATCTTAAAAGTTACACTGACAGATTCTAAGAACTGGACCGTGTTTTATAAAGTTTATTGTTGTTGTTGTAATTGTTTGGGGTTTTTTTTATTTGGTTGGGTCTTTTACTTCTCTCATTTGGTGCAGGGCAGCATTGAGACAGGATGGTGTGCCTGGGTGATACAGATTATGATCCTTGTTGTGGTCTAGATTAGCAAAGCAGTTTCTATATTGAGAGTATTAAGAAGGTATTTTCCGCTGTGTGCCATACATCATATTTTTCCCTTCTGGTCTCTATCAAAATTTGTATCATTTTGTATAATTCCTGTCAGTTGTCATGTTTAGGTGTCTCTGAGCCTATGTTTAGAAGGTGTTGATCAAAGTATTGAGGCAGGAACATAAACAGATGCTTTATTGCATTTTTTTTGCAACTAATACCAATCAAGATCATCACAATAATATTGTACACCCTTCACAGAAAAATATTGTACACCCTTCATAAATAGAATGTGGATAGAAGGCTAATTTTTTAAGTAGAAATGTTCATTGTGAGTAAGCCAATATTTTTAAACCTGTGAATAACTTCACATTGTCTTAAGCCATATGTACACAACTGAATATTGTGTCCCTACAATACATCACCACGGTAAACAGCCTACTCTTCAAGAGAATTTTTTCTTAAGTTAGGTCATAAGCCAACAGTGAGGTGTTTGAAAATGTGCCAAATTCGAAGAATAAATGTCATCTCTGATGTGATAGTTAAGGTCTGTCATGAAGCAGAAACCTGTAAGTAGTGATTCAGTTTCGTCTTTTCCTTTCATTCTCCAAACAGCCTCTGTTTCTAGTGGCAGATTTAATGGTATGATTTACAGCTCTAAAAGACCTTTATCAGGGCCAGAAAAATGACAAACAATAAATATATGGAGCATTATGTTAACAGCCAGCACACAATACCTTGTCAGTTACAGCTTGATAGTGATACATTTTAATTTTGTCTTTCATAAAAAATCTTGGCGTGTATGCCTTATTTGAACACAGACTTGGAAGTCAAGTGTGTCATCCAACCATGCAGTTTATCACCCTCTATATTTTTTGTCCTTTTCACTTAATGTCATCTCTATGGCAACAGGCATCACTCTGGAAATAATTTTCAAAACAGCTTATTTGTTTGAGGGGGCCTGACTGAAGTTCAAAGATGTTTGGTTTAGAAGAGCAACTTTAGTTTATGTTTAATAATAATTCTGAAGAGTTTCATGTAAACAGCACCAGACTGGATACAGGGAGATTAGGAAGATATCCTTTTAGCAGACAAGGGTTGTACCAAGTTGTGCTGTTTGGTGCAGAAATGATAATTGTCTGCTTGGGCAATTGCAGTGCCCGTGTGGGAAAGGGCTGTGAGCCTCAGGTGCTGCTGGGAGTTTGGGATTCCTCTGCTCCCACAGCCAGACAGCAAACATCTGACACACACCCAGTGCTGTGGCAGCCACCGGCTTGTCCTCTGCCTGGGACCTTTCACCAGGAGCTGTTTGGGAGAGGAGATCTGTGCACGTGCAGGGTTCCAGACCATAGGAGCCACCACTGAGCCTTGTACATATCTACGCTTTGTAAAAAAAAAAGAATTTAATGAACTGTCCCAAGCCCCAGACTGAGTGGGTGCTAAGGGTGAAGAGGCCTTCATGGTTTTAGATACCCTCCTTCCAAAAAGCTGCCTATTTTAAGTCGGATTCTGAGGCAATTTTAAAGACAGATAAAATAGGTTCTTACCTAAGGACTCTGCTTTGTTTCTCATCCTCAGTGTATCACTGAAGCAAAGTGAATTAGCAGTATAAAAGTTGAGTGGGTTATTGTGGGTTTTTTTGTTGTTTGTCTGGTTTTTACTGAAAAGGCAATTTTGCTAGTATAAAGCTCTTGGTTTACACAATATCCCAACTCTGAAAATAGAAATATATGTGAATTTTAGTGGAATTCTCTAAAACAACAGATGACTGGTTATATTGGGTTTTGTTGCTGGTTTATTAAACATTTAGTTTGCTTTAATGTAAATTACACAGTTTCCTCTTAAAGTTTTCTAAATTACATGATGAGTTTAGTTGCATATATTATTGTTATTAGTTCAAGGGCCAGGCTAATTTATTTGTAAAACCTCTTCAGAAAAGGAAATTCCATCTTAAGCATATAGGTTGGCTTTCTGTTTGCTTCAAGTAAAGTGAGCATATAATAGATTTGCTTTATGTTTAATAGTTATGGAAAAGCCTTATTTTTTTTTTTTAAATCCTGTTTCTTTCATTGTGATCCTTTGTATCTCACAGCACAGTCCAATGTGAGCAGTTTGCCATCTGCAATTTACCACTGAAGTCCTGTAAAGTATCAGATGTGTATAATCATGGTTATGAGTACCTGCAGTAACTATAAATTTGCCCTCAAACTCCTAAATTATATATTAAAAGAAATTTTAAAAGATTCTAAGAAATTAAATGCCAATATCACTATTGACAGCTGTTTGCATACTTTACTGAATAAGTAAATAAAAATTTCAAAAACCTCATAGAACCCCCCCCACACACACTTGTTTCCATGGTGTTCTGCTCTGAAAAAGGTGCAGGAGAAATTTGGTCTTCAAAGCTCATTGTGAGTGATACTGCTCAAGGACTTAGAAGGGAGCCTGCAATTCTCCTTCCAGTACCCAGCCCAGGTCGGTGCTCACAAATGCACACACACATTTCTATTTCCTAGCACCTGGTAAAGGGAACTTTCCTTCCAACCATACAGTGCGTGAATTCACAAAAAGCGCAGATGAAAGAAATTATAGCAACTTTCCACTTCATCTGGGTTGATGCAGTTACCACTAGCAGCTTGCTGTGGAGAGCCATTGCGAGGGGATTATATGGCAAATGGACTAGTGAAAGATATGGGATAAAAAGCAACCCCAAGGGAAGACCTCCTTTTTGGTATTTTGCCATTGCATTAACTAATGGAGTTTAGCGGTTTCCTTCCATCACCGTAAACAGACACACGCTCATAAACACACGTGTACATTCAGACTTCTAAAGGAGGGGGAGGAGAAGTGAGTTTTCCTTGCAATAATTCCAAGCATGTGGGAAAAAAATATTGTTTGTTATAGCTCATGGGCTTATGATATTTAAATTAAAATAGATTTTCCTAAATAAAAATAGTCTTTATGACAGATGGCTATTAAAATGGTGCCATTCTGTTTCTCGGCATTGTTAAAAAGTAATGTTTTTAAATGTTTCGTACCACCTTGAATTTTTGGCTGGCTTTCAACAGCACTGAAGCTTGCCATTCAAAAATTAAAGGAAAAAAGGAAAAAAAAAAAAAAAGGCAGCGTAGATGATAGGGTATCTCCATAGCCCAATTACAGCTCCTTAGTATTCCCACTTTGAGGATTTTGCTTCTTCCTTTATAATTATTTAGCAGCTTAAAAGCATAAAAACTTTAACTCTGTGTTTAAAAAAAAAAAAAAAAAGGGCAAAAAACCGCAAAGAAAAGCTACTTGTGAAATGATGGCAGGGAATTTTCTCAGTGATGTCAACTCTCGTTAAAATTGAGCAGATTGTTTCCACAGCAAACATCCAACAAAGCAGAAATCCAGGTGCTTTCCTACTTCCCACACACCTCCACTTTTTTAATTCTAAGACGGACTTTATTGTCTCCCGAAAAATTAGTTATTTCATTTGACTAAGCGAAGAACACCTCCCTTCCTGATGAAAACTTATCCATATGTTCACGTCTCAAATTAGAATCCATACCTGGACTCACCTCGATTTTAGCACAGTATTCTAAATCACCTGAAAACTGATCTGAAGATCTAAAGCTTTGCATTACAGGGGAGGCTTTTTGGATCATGAAAGAGCTATGGAACAAACCTCTGAGAGAGAGAAGTTGTTGCTCTCTGCCTTTATTTAGGCAGGTGTAAGTTCAGGTAAAGGGACAGACTGAGATGTCGGCCAAGTGTAGCCTTGGGAAAACTCCTTTGACCTGGCAGGCAAGGTGGTAGAATTTCTCAGGCACAGATTTGGTGGGCATATTGGCCCATTTAAAATCTAAAGTGCATTCAAATGGATTTATAGCAAAGTTTTACACTACACCTGCTTTTCTAGCTCTTCAGTATGGGAAACCATTTTAAGGGCTTAAAATAGGTTGGTTTTCAAAGCGAACTCTTAGCATGCTGCCCGGAGCGTCACAATTAGAGTTTGGGACAGACAGGTGATTTCGAAAACGAATCCCAAAAACTGCCTTGGGCAAATTTTATTGAGTCTTTGATATCTTCTTGAAGTGTGAGTGCAAACAAATCTGTTCTTCAGTTTCGTAATGGCAGAACCTGATGGCTGAATTGGTGAAGCAAATGGCAACGCAGCCAAACGGCACCGGTGTCGCGGTTTGCAGGGAAGCTGAGCTGTGGCCATGCTGAAGAGGTGAACTCAAGTGTTGGGTCAGGGGTGCAGACTACAAAGGGGAAGCTCTCAGCTTGTACTTTCACCTTTCTGTTTTCATGAGAATAGACAGGCTTTGAGACTCTGTACGAAACCCTCTAGCAGTGATGTTGACTTTAATAGTGCTAGACGATAAACTGCCAGATAGGAGAGGAAATGAGAGAACATGGGCTTCACAATAATTCCCTCTTTTTCCAGGGCACAGGTTAGCAACGTGAACAATTGATGAGGAAGCTAGGAAAATTAAAAAATGTGGAGTCTTCCTGGTAAGAGAAACCTGCACAAAGGATTTCCACTTTTCTTTCTTTAGTTATCTCTCTCTTTTTAAAGCCACTTAAGGCTTTTACTCTACACATGTCATTTGAATGCATTTCAAATTTTGAAATTTGCTTACTTTTCTTATAGTGCATTTCTCATTATTTTGAAAAGCTGACTAGGTTCACTGGAGAAGATATATATAAAGTGAGATGAACCTGTTATATAGGAAAAAAAAAAAGAGTGAGAGGTACATGATGTTTTTCTAACTGACTACAAACATATCCTAACCTAATCCAGTTTACATTGTGGGTCAAAAAAATTGCTTATCATGCAGGGAAATGAGGTTTTATTATAAGATTTTCACTTGCAAACAAACTGTATTCTTAACATAATTTTCTAGAGCAAATAAGACACAGAATGCCTTGTGTCTTAGAACTCTTACTTGTAGAATTTTATTTCAACCTCACTTGGAGCTATTTTCATACAGAATCACAGTCAGCTGGAAATAAGCATAGGCCTTTAAATAGCATGTGTCTTGGATCAAGATATTCAAGTAGTTAGCTGTGGGTTTATTCACAATGAGCTTGAATAGTCATTTATTATGTTAATAATTTTGTTCCCTGTGTTGCAGCCTGTATTTTCATGAAACAGTGTTAATAAATTACCATTTTTTCCTTCATTGGAAAACGATAGCTTCTTGAATATATGGCATGAATCAGGGATACCAGTGTTAGGAAAATGCTATTTATTTATATAAATATACTGTAAAAATAAAAAAAAATTGGTCTATTGACAGAAAAAAAGAAATAATTTAAAAATGCTATTAAGTAAATTTTACTCTCTTAATTCAGCTTAGTTTAAAGTTTGTGTACAAGCCTAATATTAGTTACTAACTTCTACTTCTCTTTCATTCTTATAGTATTATGCCAGCATGGCCTATTGATGAAAATTACTTCATTGGTAAAAACATTCCATGCATCTCACATTGCTTGAATTTATATTAATACAGATATTATGCTCTGTTAAAGGATCAAAACAGAAATAACAATAACAAGTTGTTCTATTAATGCCTTAAACCTCCAAAAGTATTAGGATTAAAAATTCAGTCAGGTGAAAAGGCTAATCAAACATTCCTATATAATAGACCAGATCCTGTTTTCGCAGATGCTTAGTTTGTTTTCTTGGGTTTTGTTTGTAATTGCAAAATTATAATATTGTAAAATAATTTTTCAGGTATTTTGTATGTCAAAATCTGTTTTAGCCTTAATCCATAACCAACCTGGATTAATTCATAACATCTATCTTAGTGCTTCCATTTGTATTTTACAGCTAAGGACCTGGTTGTAGTCATATAACCAAGGACATCACTATATTATAGGTAGAAACTGGGGTTTTAATAAGTACTATACCTGAACATCTACTTTCCTAAAAAAATAAAGTAACACATTCAGAGATTATAAATTGATTATTAACTTGCAAGTTTTGTGTTTCACAAAATGCTCTTTGCTTGCTTCTAGCATATTATGTGTGCATACCCATTCCCTGTGTCTGCACATATAAAAGTAAACTTGGCATAAAAAAGGAATATACAGAAATTTTCACAGAGCAGGCTGCAGGGATTTTGTCATGTGCACGAACAAGTAGTCTTTGCATAACTTAAAGAAAAACATGCATTTACATAAAGTCATAGGAACAGATTTACACTAATGTCTTAATTCTCCTCTAAGTCAAAGCTGCTTTGCAGAGCTTTACTTCCTACTGTTGCTGTAACTGAATGATGAAAACAATTTAGCTCCCACTATAGCCAGGGAAGAGCGAGCTGTGCTTAATGGTGATGCCCCAGACAGGGCAGCTACTGAGAGAAGGGGTGACAAGGCCCTCCCTGCATCCCAACCACAGTAACTCTCTAATGGTACTGTGATTAATTGGTGCCTTTGCTGGTACACACTGGGAACGGTCCCAAATTTGTGGGCAAAGTAGTGATCAGTGGGGGCATTTTTGTGCCTTTTTTTCTCCTTTCTTGTTGAGCCATGTTTTAACTTTTCCTTGCGTAGTGAGTGAGTCTGGAAGTTCTGGGCAGATTTAGATTAAATAAAACCTTTAATTTTAAATAGAATCGTCTTTCTCTGTATCACAATGAAATTAAAATTAAACTCCACATCTTCTTTTAGAGCTGGGGAGTGGGGGAAGGCAAAGCATTCTGCTGACTTGGTTGTTTGTGCTTTGGGGGGATTTTTCTGAGCAGTAGCACTGCTGAAATATTGTGCAAGAATTTAGCTTGTCTTTAGATCCTGGACAATTGTCATTCAGCAAACTGCATGATAAAAGACCATGAATAAGTTGTTCCCTTTACCATTTTTTCCTTTGTTTATTTCTGTCTATAAAACAAAATCTACAAAATTGCATCAGAATATCATTTCATAATATAGTGTTCTGGTTGTAGCCTTCCTGTTTGTTTCATGTTTTTCATTGTTCAATTCTCTGCCGTGAACATCATTAACCTAAGGACTCTGGGATCCTATGAGTTTGAACTTGGGGAAGTTTCTGCAGTATTAATAGTGGAACTTAAAATAATTTTCAGATAAACAAGTGTCACTTAAGTGTTTTGATATAAAACAAAGTAAACTGAAGTGTGAAGCACCAGACACAGTAACAGGTTTGTATTCAGCCATCAAAGTTTTTCAGTGAGAGGAGTATCCAGAATATTACAGTGTATTTTTAATACCAGTGCCATAGCAACTAAGAGTATGAGTTGATATAAGAATATCCTGTATTTTAAACTGTTAGCTTACTTTTATTTTGCACTATGCTGACCACTTTGCTTTTTGAAACTTTGTAGTACAGCTATTTTAAATATGAGTACAGTTTCAAGTTATTGAGATTTTCTTTCTATGTGAGGATAACGAAAGTTTGGGGGAAAAATAAGAAAGGAGGAAACAACAGCAATCTTATTAATGCAGCTTCTTTGAAGGGCTAAACTCCCTGTCATATCCTCCTGCCAATGGTTACAAAACTAGAACTGTTTATCACCTTTTCTCTTCCCCGTATTCTGTGGCTTTTGAGTGAATCCTTTCTCCTTATCTCATGGTGACTTTTTAATGATTGTAAAAGTGTGACATGGTTGAGCAGGGAAATATGACTTCTCCAGCACAACAGAAATGAAGTCTAATGATTCAAATTTAAAGTCTAGAAGAAATGAAAAATAATGGTGCTTATAATAAATATATGTATAATTTCAAAATTGCTCCTTAGGTTGAGGTTCTACCTCAGAATGGGGTGAACACATTGGGCAAGAATGGCTTTCAAAACAATAGACAAGAAAGAAATTGCATTTTTTGTATTGAATAAAACATGTATCATTGCCTTTGAAGTTTGGTGACTGTCACTTCTTACAGCTGTGCTGTTATTTACCTTGGTATTATTGTCATCAATCAAGAAGAATTCAGTGCATGGTCTTTATTTCTTGCTATGGTAGGCAAATCTGTGAAAGGTTTTTTCATAGGTGAGCTTTCCTTTTTCACCTTGATCCTACCTTACCTTTACTTGTTATTTCCAGTGTCACTTTCAATCAATTCAAAGCAAGTTTTGGTCCAATCCAATTTTTGGTTGAACACAGGCAGTCAGACACAGAGATTGAGAGGGATTTTTGTTATCAGCTTGTACCCTTAAAAATACTTAAGAAAGACATTTGATCTGCTCGGCTGCTGTATCTAGGAGAAATGCACTTCACTTTGAATTCACTGTTCAGCGTATCAAAAAAAACCCCCACTGCCCAGAATTCCTCAACGAATCTAATATACAGATGGATTTTTTTTCAAAGTGATGTGCTTCATTGTAATACATTGGATGGTGGTGCGCTTGTTTATTTTGTTGCACAAAAGTAAAATCTGTAGCCTAGGTTGCTTTTCACATGCCATCCTGAACTACCTTTGAACTAAAAGTCAAATATCAGACACATCTTATCCATTAGCAATTTGTTTGCCAGGCTCTTAGTCTTTCTGAAATTCAGTATCACATTTATTTCTTTAAGCTGAATTCTTGTAGGCTGAGAAACTCTTTCCTCTGAGGGTTGGTATTATATTGCTAATCATGACAGAGAACAAGTGACCTTTTTAATCTTACTACTAAGAATGCATCTCTGTTAAGTGCTCAAATAATTCCAGTGACTTTGTTATTTGCTGACTTTAAGCACGTGAATGTGTTTCTCTGCAATATAGAAGTATGAGTTTATTGTATGCTCTTCATAGTTTTTTATTGTACCTTTCCAGGCACAAAAGTAGGATGAAAACATGATGGCTGTTTAGGGTTTGTCTGCAAAAGTTGGAATGGTTTGTTTTATCTGAAAAGGGGTACTCCCTCTGGCACCTCTTCCTGTCAAGATTCAAGTCAGTCTCATTTACCAAAACAAGCTTGATTAAATATTATCTGACACTGATGCTTTGGCTGTTAGGTGAGGTGATTAGTAGCATTTTGGATGTTTTAAGAAATGAGCTCCGTAATTTGTTTTAATCTTCCCTCCAAGGATATGTAAGAGCAATTCTGCAAAAAACAGTCTTTATACTTTTAGGTCATAATGTGTAGCTGAAAGAAACATAGATCTTGATTTCAAAAGAATCTAATTAATAAAACATTTTTAAAACAAAAAATATAACTAATCAAAATAATTACAATGTATCATAGCAAAGTGCAGTTGTTCAGTGATACATATTAGCTAGAAAAAGAATAATTATGTTTTTTCTGAAACTAACTGGCAAAACCCAACTGCACTCATGTTTTATTAAAAGCCACTTTTATTGCACTGGCTGTTTTGTCTGAAATGTGATTTACATTTCCATCTGCAAGTACTTTCTTATAAAATTCTGTAGATAACTTCCAGTTGTCAGTACTTTTATGCTATAAACTTTTCCTTGGTATATACTGAAAAATTGCATGTCAATTAAACGTGCTTTAAATATCTGTCTTTGTTAACTTACAAGGTTGTTCCACAATGTGTTAATGAGATTTGCTATATTATTTTCTGCCAACTTACTTTATTTCGGCACTTCCTCTCTGCCCTTTTACAACTAGATTTCTTCACATTTCTACTATACTGGTTATTTATAGTCCCAGCTACAGGCGTAGGTTCCAGTTAATGGGTGAAGTACATAAATGCAGGTTTTAAATCAGAAATACAAAATGGCAAAGCTGAACTCGTGCTGATTTGTGCTTGCATTCAGCACCGTGCAGCAGCAGCGACCTGTGCAGCAAACAGGTATGGAACAAATGCAGTTCAGCTGCAGGATGGTACAGCCAGCGAGGCTGTGGAGTGTCCAGCTCTGTGTCAAACACGTTCTTGCTCTCTTATCTCCACTGTGAACCAGTTGACCCCAATAAGCCCTTCCGAGCTCACCCTCCATGAGGTTTTGGCAGAGATGAATTTTCTCTCTCCTCTGATGTAGTAGAGGTTCAGGAAGCCCCAGAATATATCCCTAGGATATAACATTATCATGGATAATTTTAGTTTGGGACTAGAAGCTAGGCTTCTGTAGGATGTTTAGACAATTCTAGTGGTGTTTGTAGAAAGGCAAGCAAACCATCTATCATGCTCTGTATTCTCTTGCACAGAGCACAAATATTGAGGATCTTGCCTGAAATCCATGAAGAGTTGGTCAGTATGTTTACCTTGGTGGCACCTGTCTTACCCAGTTCCTTCCAAGAGGGTGGGGAAGAGAAGAAGAGTAACCTCATTTTTTATAATCTCTATCCAGTAGATATTGCTCTCCTTATTTTCCAAAAAATGTTCAACTCAGGTAATTCGCTGAACAGGCTCGGGATGAGTCCGTTAAGTGGAAACACTTCCAAACATACACCTCAGAAATTAAGATTTTTAACTCATATATTTAAAAACAACTTATGAAGCAGGCTTATTGAGGCATGAATATTAGCATGAACGTGCTTCCAAAACATCTTGTGCTGTTACGTTGTCCCTGGAGGTTTTTAAAGTCAGTGGCTCAGAACAGAACTGATCCTTATTTAGGCAGGAGAACAGGTGGCTTGAACTTGGAGAGACCTCCCAAATTTCTGTATTCTGCAGAAGTGCATACAAGAGTTATTTGGACACAGAGCACGTCGTAGGAACATTGACACATGAACACGTGATCATACATAACAGAGAGGGAGGGGGATAATAATGGTATTTGAGCAAGGAAAGGGACAAACTGATGGTTTCTGTTATACATTAAAAAGTGTATGATGGTGGTATTGCCATAAAAAGGGAAATGTCTTTATAGGCTCTCGGTGACAAACAGTACCTCGTTCATGTTAAAGGTAATCTTAATACTCTTTCCAGAAAAATTTGTTGCTGCTATGGATTCTTTACATGATGAGCACTTCTTTAATCTAGGTGATGTTCCAGTAATTTAAATTGCATACATTGGGAAACAGATCACTAAAAATTGCTAAATTGTTTACAAAAACAAATTTATTAAAATAAATTTTGAAATGCTCTTTAGGGCACAAAATCAAATAAACGGAAGTGCTTTGAGCTCATTTTCTGTTCAGCAGCATCCGTTTGCACAGATCACTGCTTCCCAGAAGGGAATGATTTGCATTGTGCTGCTCCTATGTTGAAATTTCAGGTAAAAATTGGCATGTAAGCATTCCTTAACAGACTGAGGTCTTTGGGGTCCTGAGCTTTCTAGATATATGTTTGTTGTTCACAAATGTCACTGAAAACAATTGTGATCTAATTATTGACCTGACACACTTCTCAGTGAAGTGCTCACAGGAATATTTGTGAATTATACTTAATGAACTGGGTGAGAAGACCTAAAGAGATTTTGGTTTTTTCATCTGCATATACACAAAACGCCACTGATTCTTCAAACAGAAATGTAGTAAGAGATATTCAAGTGACATATCTCCCACTGAAGAATGAGGGAGAAGAAAAGTCATCTTATTGCTCAAAAAATCTTACTTTAAAGCAGAAGGCAGAATTGTGAATTCTCTGACTCTAGGATAAGCTTTTTTTTAATCACATTTAAGTGTTCTGGATTAATAGTTGCTGCTTATTCTTTCTCTTCTTCTCTTTTTTTCTTTTTTATTTTGTTACTGTTTTGCTCTTTCTCTCAAGCAGCTCTAACCACCAACATCTGTGAAATTCCTTGTTACAAATTTTAAATCCTGAAAGTTTCAAATTTTTACATACTTATCATTGAGATCTTTGATTTGGACAAGATTTCCTTGCATTTTGGTGGCACATATGTTAGCTTCCAATACTGCCAGTACAGCAGCAAAAATATCACCATTTGTTCTCCATGTTGTTGTTTGTCAGAGAGGGATAAATTGTTTCTGTTTACTTACACTGAATTTTTTTGTCAAGTGTGGCATCCTTGTGGATTTTAGTCATGCACATATTATGTCATAGAAAATGAATGTTTGGAAACATCCTTAGATTTATACTGTGGAAACAAGGCTTGTATGAGTTCACTGGTGATAAATAATCTTAGTTCTGTCTGTCTCTGCCTTACTCCTAAATTTGAGAGGATTAAAGATTTTGAAGATACTGTTTTCGTGAGAATTGGTGAGTTGCTGAGTTAGCAGCCCCACACAGGGGAGGGCTGGCAGAGCCAGCATCTCATCATTTCTGAGGCTTTGGGTATTTCGGTCACTCATTGTGCATTTAGTGCCCAACTCCTCGGGACAGGCACAGCCCGTGCTGAAGTACAAGGTGCTGCCACTTGCCCAGACAAACAGGCAACAGGTCTGTGGGAGGCGAATGGGCAGGATTAGTGCTACAGAAAGGGAAACTGCAAACTGGATTTTAGCTGGAAGTAGCAGGAGCAGGGAAGGGACAGATCAGAAAACAGGTACTCAAATTCAATCCATTCCCCTGTTTATAGAAAGTGAAAAGTAACTCTGTGAAAGTATAAGCATAACACACTGCAGATTAGAAGTGAAATTCACAGTGAGGTCACAGCCAGAAGAAGTTTGCTTTAGCTAAAACAGGTAGGGTTGAATGTTCCCTTAATTACTTAGTATAGTGTGGTCTTTGGATGGTAAGAAGCCAGCTTTACATTCTATATCTGAACCCTTCCAAAAGGGAATCATGGGATTTCAGATCATGCAGCTGCTTGGAGGTCATTTGTTTTATAGAATCTTCATATATTCAGATCTTCACATGCAGCTGTATTGGGGATTAGTTTCTGAGATGTCACTGGGGAAGGAGCAAACACTTTTGGGTAGTTTTGCTTTCTTCAGGTAAAAACGTCATCTACCATGTAAGCAGACACATTCTTTTGACTTACCTACACATACTCATGCAATGAACCATTTTCCCTGTCAAGTCTTAGGATGTCAAGAGATATAAAATCTAATTTTACCGAAAGTGAAAGCATAAGTATGAATAAGAAACTGAAATAAAATATCTGCTTTGAGACGGGTACTGTACGTATGCTTTTGATAGTCTATCAAGCTGCATTTTTGGTGGTTTCATCTCTGTGTTTTATGGACATGGCTCGCTGGTGGGCTGCTCATTTATACCATGGAACAGCTTATAAACTGGCTTTTCATTTTATTGCCTTAAATGAGCTGGGTTTCAAACTCCACAGATAATTAGATAATCACTAGAAAATATGTTGTTTCTTTTCTGAGTTTTTATTCACTCTGAAGATATCTGATGTATACTCAGAAGTAAACATGTATCACAAGAAGCACAGCTGCACTTTGTAGGCATAATACCATAAAATAAAATCTTTAAGTATCTTTGAAGCAGTGTCCCTGTTTGTTTTCCTCCAGTCCATAATGGGACCAGTATTTCTTTCCAAGAAAATGGATAATTTTGGAAACTGTTTTCACAATGGGAAATCAAAAGTTGTTTAGCACAGGTGTTTCTGTGAATTTGAGGTAAGAAAAGAATATATAGCCTTGAAAACTGTGCTTGGATGTGCTTGCAATGTAACTTTGTGATACAATGTAAAATGGTAAAGTTGCAGGGATCAAGCTGTTATAAAATGCTGAGGTTTCTTGGTTTGTTCTTTTTTTGGTTGGTTGGTTGGTTTGTTGGGTTTTTTTTTTTGGGGGGGAGGGGGAGGTTTCCTGAAATTTTTGATGCTCTTTTGTTCATGTGTGTATGTGTGTATGTATATACATAGACAGATAGATGTTTCTGCATTCACAGTGGAAAATAAATCCTTTCCCTACTCAGACCCTTTGTTGTAAAAATAGCTATATAATTAATAGAAAGCTAGTCTTTAGAAATTTTAGAAAAACTGTCTCCCAAGATAATGCTCAGCACACACAACTCTGAGTATGGATGAGATAGACATATTTTTTAAATTGTGCAATTTGTTTAAGAGTGTAATTTGTTTTAAAAGTTTAGTTCTTATTTAAATTTTCATAAGAAAATGGTGCTTTTACAATATAATACAATGCAACTGTTTTTTAAGAATACAAATGTAAAGTGAGAGTACCTTTGCAGATGCATATCGTCTACATCTATATATACATTGTGAAGCCATAGAAATACATAATGCTATGTACATAAATCTTTTGAATGATTAAAACAAACAAATTAAAAAAAAAATAAGAAAGAATTTTTTTGCTCTTAGTACTGTAGAATTTAATCAGCATATCTGTGGAATTATTGAACTGACTTAATGAATTCCATGGCATGAATTGGTTTTTGCGTATTTACAAATAATTACTGTACAACAGATTTGTTTTCCTCTCTCCCTGCATTTACAGATGCATAACAAAGTTTATCCTCTTCCAAACTGTTTTGTTGGAGCAGCTCTGTGTTGCAGTCAGAGTAGCTATGTGTGTATTTCACTTTTGGTTTGAGATCATACCAAATTGAAAAGGTCATTAAATGCAATTTTATGCAAGCTGGGGGGGTTTCTCTATGAAGATGGTGAGTTACTCCTATCATGTGGAGACTTTAAAACATGCATTTCTCTGGGTACCTGAAGGCAGGAAGTAAATTAATTGGTTGTCATATTGCGTTTTCCAGTCTGGATATTGACGGCAATTATAGATCCACTTCAAAAACGCAGCTGTCTTTCAAACAATAATGTGGTGGGTTGGTTTTGTTTGGATTTTTTTCCCCCAAGGATGTCAGATACAGGATGGTGCAGGCACATTTCTGATGGTTATTACCCCAGTCTGTCATTTCTGCAGACGTTCTCCTATGGCCTGTTGCAACTGAAGAGAATTCTGGCTGCATCTCACTTCCAGTGTGTTTCCAACTGGTGAAAAGTGGATTTCCTGATATCAGCTGGGTCATGTGCTCTGTGCTGCAGCAGGATTACACATGTGCTGCTGTGAAATGTGAAATCAGAGCAGAGCAAGACCTCCCCTGAGAAAAACAGGCTATAAATTGTAAAACCTTTAAATGAAGGGCTAGAAGAAAAAGGCTTGCCTAAGGTTAGGGTTAATTGGTTTTGGTATAGAGAGTTTTATGTTCATAACTTACTGTCTGTCTATCTGTCCTCTTCCTGATTTCTCCAATGTTGTTTAGCTTTGGGGCAAGTTTGTATTTGTTTTTCCTGACAATGATATGGTTGAAATGGAACTGTTCTTCAGGTGTGATGAACTTGAACTTATTTACTCAATATTTATCAGATCTTTGCCTTGAATGAAGATTCAGTTGCATCTAAAAAGTTCATTTTCTGAATTAAATTTCTTCTCTTCTGACCTTTTCTGTTTCAAAGGTTGGTACTTTCTGCTTTCACATTAAAAAGTCATATAGTTTCATGAGTTTCTTGCAAAGTTCAAGTACTGCAAGTTTTACCAACACAAATCTTAAAATGACAGGAAATTGGCTGAAAAGTAGTGGTTCACTCAGGTATTGGTTAACTCAGATAACTTTTAGGGTGTGCTCTGCTGGTTGAGTAAGTCAGGACAGTTGGATTTTTGCAGCATGGTAATTCTTGACAGTTGGCTCTAAAGTATGGTTGGGTTAATTCTTTCCATGAACCCATGAAACCTAAAAGTGTTTTTCAGTCTAAAACATTCAACTGGTTTGAAACAAACCAATCAACAAATAGATTTTTCTCTTACACCCTCTGACAGGTCCACTTGAAAGCAACCCAAGCTTGCTGACAAACGTGAGTTGTTCTGTGTAAATTAACGGGCAGCCCCACAACATTTAAGTGAAATGGTGCCAGAAGAGGTCAGATCTTTCTCAGTACTGTAGTGGCAGTCCAATAATTTGTTAGGAAAGTACCAAAACATATTAGTTGAGAAGTATTACTGCGAGAACAAAAATTAGGTAAGTCCCCATTACTTTGTTCTGTAAGCCAGACTTATCCATTATCATCCTTAGAAGTCAAAATCTGTTTAATTTACACTGGCTGAAGTTGGCCCAACATATTAAAACTGCAGCACCTTAGAAATGTAAAATGTCCCTGAACACAGCTCCATATACAGTGGAAATAAATTTGTAACTAGCATGGATCTGAAACCTCACTTTTATTGCACTTTGGGATGGTTTCTGATCTGACACACTTGTAGTCACAGGAGTCACTTGTGTGTAATGCAGATGAGACTGAGACCAGAAACAGACCACAAATGGGTCAACAGCAAAGTGGGAATGAAAAGAAGAAGGCTGGAGCAGCCTGGTTAAGGAGGCTGGAAAGTAGGTGCATCATCTGTAGGAAGAAATGGTTTTAAGTTGCCCTGGAGAATTAGGATATATTTCTGCATCTGCCATACAGGCTACATGGCCATGGACATATAATCCTGTCAGATTCCATCCAAGATCATATCCTAAACAAAACTAATGGATTGTTCCCTGAGCTTTTACACATTTACTTTCACTCTCATGTAAGCCTAGTGAGTTGCCAGTTGAAGTAAATTATATGTGAGTTTGGGGACTGACTTAAGTTTAAATACCTGGTTGTACAGCCAGTTTGAAGTCATTTAATTCAAACTAGATGAGGTGATGCATCCAAGTTCCTTTTTGGCATAACTAGTACTCATACTCTAGATATAGCCATAAGTGCTGCAGAATTATGCTGCAATGCTAGAAACATCAATTTATGATCATTTATTTTTTGGTGCAAACATTTTGCCATGGTATCTGACAGTGTGAGGGAATGCTGAATGCCATTGTTGCTGAGAGCCTGTGGGCCACATGGTGCTGAGCACTGCTTGGCTATGTGAAGGAATTTAGGGAGACTTAGGGTTTCCAAAGTGGGCATTTGGAATTACTGAAAACTTTTGACCTTATATTTCTGTCCTGTAGTTTCCTGTCTTATAAGAGGTGTATTAATACCTATGTATTTGAAACTTCCCTAAAAATTAATGCATTAATGCTTAGGAAGGGCTTGAAAGACAGTGAGGATGGTCATAGAAAAGCTGATGAGAAATTAGCAGCTCATTTGTCAAGCAGGAATGGCAAAGTACCTCTGAAAAAAAGGATCAACTCATATGTTGAAGGAGGGGGCAAAGAGGAGTAGAGATTAATGTCTCATTTTGTGATTGTCCTAAACTGTCCTGTTGGGGGGTGAGGCAAAAGCATTGAAAAGAGTAAAGGCTGTAGATATGGACAGTTCATCTACTCTGTGCCTCAATTCCCCAGAGTAATTTCTGCTGGCAGCATCTTCCCCACATTTCCATGTTCCCTGGGATCAAACAGAACTTTGCTGGGAGGCCGCCCAAGCCCAGGGGAGATGAGTAGCTGAGCCCACAGTCGAGCCCTGCCCCTTTGTGCAAAAAGCTGAGACGAAAAGCAAAGCTGTGACCACAGTGAGAGCAGCTGGCATTGCCCCTGCCTGCCAAGCTGCCAGGGCACTCCAGCTGCTGGGCAAGAGCCTGGCTGCTGCCCCATCTCCTGCCCACTGCTCCACCTCTGCAAGAAACTGCTTGGAGCACAATGTGATCTACTGTCAAAGTGTGCAGTGTATCTGGACAGGAGGAAAGCCACAATACATGGTCTTTCCTTGCCATGGGCAGAAGGCACACACCTTCTCTTGTGTGAGGGTTAGCTCTGTTGGCATAATGAATTGGAATTATGGACTTTCTAATTTCTTTTGTTTTGCTATTTTAGCTTAAATTTTTATATGCAAATGTCTTTAAAGGTAACATGGCTGTTCACTCATAAGAAAAGTGTAAATGAAGTTATGGAAGGAATAGGAGAAAAAGTTTTGAAAACAGCAGGTAGTCTAATTCCCTCTGTGTTGTTATTACTGAATACTGTAATGTCTGTATTCTTTCCTCTTTGCTGCAGCAGATTGCATTTATAAATACTCCCACTGCATTTGATTGTAGTTAGATTGTTGTGTTGATTAGATGAATTTGGCAGACACACAGCAATAAGCAAAGTACAATCTGAGCAATAAAGTGGATAGCAGCATTTAATTTCAAAGATGTTTTTTACTAAAATCAGTAAATTAAAGTTACAAAACATACATGGATACGTGTGCTGTGTAATTTGAACCATGTTGGCAATAGGTAAAGGAACAATTTGTTTTAGATAACTAATAACAATAAAAATTTAATTTATGTAGATGACAGAGAGGCTTAGAACTATTTCTAAGAAAGAACTTATTATTCATCTCAGATTACACATAGGGAAATTGAGGCATAAGCTGCATCAGGAAATATGATCATCACTTGATGAATCCAGCAGTTAAAAAAGACTATGAACCCTAAGAAATGTGATCTTCTACTTTCTAATTTTAGCCTTATGTCTAGTGTTCAATGCAAATTATAGCAAGTGATGCTATTAAATTGTTAACTGAACACCTTGTGGTAAAATCCTTATTAAGACAGTTGCATTATTTCATTCTATTGCCATGAATATTTCTCCATTCTGAGGTTTATTTTAATAGGGCTTTTTGGTAAGGGGTTTACCACCCTTACTACAGTGAAGGGGTCAAATTCTGACCTCAGTTTTATCGTGATGTCAATACAGTGAACTTTTATTGGATCGGCCCTACCATTCCCAAAATTAGCACTGGGTTTGCACAGCGTGAATGAAGAATGAAGCTCTTCTGTGATCAAATCCTCTGTCATGAAAAGCTTTAGACATTTAATACCGAGATGAGAATCAGGTCTTGTGCATATAGCAAAAGCTATAAACCACTTGTCTGTTCATTCTGATTTCTGGAAATGTTTTGGGAATCACTGATGTCTTGGAACACAACAGTTCTGTCCATTTTGCAGTTTGATGAGTCTTCTTTGCTTGATCCTGGAAGGGATGTGCTGATACTGCCCTAGGTTGTGATTCTGTTTCCAACAGCAATCTCCTGCTTTAGTCAGAAAAAAGGCTTTAGTTTGTGTAACAATACCTAGAAGCTGTTAAATATGTAGGACAAGTTCTTTTAACATGACGCTGGTGCTTTGTGTCGGCTTTCTGGCAAACCCTTAGCAGAGAGCTGATATAACAATCATGGCACAAACAGAAACACCACAGTGTGAAGATAATTCAGTGGAAGTACAAAGGTGTCTTCAATTTGTCATCAAAGCAGATTGTACACACAGGGAAGAGGAAGGGAAGGGGACAGGGTGTCAGTCTTTCAGGACCATTATCAGCTAGTACTCCCCAGCCTGCTTAAATTCTTTTTCTGCTGCATATCGGTCCTGCATAGAGTGACTTCAACACTAAGAAAATGTTGGGGTGGTTAATGACATCTTTCTTATATCTTGCTTTCCATTTCAGTTTTAGTATTTGGAAAGCCTGCAAGAGCTTGTGAAGGCCAAATTTAATTTAAAATAAAAATAATTTTGCATCCAAACAGGTTTTATCTTCATATGTGGGGTATTTTACAAACAACTGTTGGAAATATTAAAATGTGTGATTGTTAAAGAGAATGGAAGATAAAAAGTCATATCAAATGTCAAATATTTGTACAGCAATTTCCTTTTACAGTCTGTCTGATCTAGATATTGATTGCTATGGTGATGACTGAAGTAGGACCTTCCAGATCTGTAAATGTTCCATCTCTCTCAGTAGAGACTCAACTTGCATCAGATTCACATCCTTTGTGGATTTGACATACAACACACATCAACCTGGTTTGAATTTGTCTGATAAAATCTCCCATTTTGACAACAATACACTTACATGGTGCACGTTCAAACAAACAAACAAACAAAAAAAACACACAAAAAAAAACCAAAACAAAAAAACCCCCAAAAAACCAAAAAAACCCCCAAAACCAACCAAACAAAAAAAAAAACCAACAAAAAAAACCCACCTCTGAAGAGCTCAGTTGTGGTGAAGTTAAGTCCTTCTATGCTGACATTGTCTTAAGGAGAAATTCTGCCATCAACTCCAGCAAGACTGAGTACAGGCCTCCAGCATCAAAAAGTAAAGTTTCCATATCACATCTGCCGTAGGCATTAATTTCATATGAGAAAAAAATATATCAGTATTTTCTTATCAGTAACTGGAAATTTTATTATACAGAAATGTCCAACTATTTCTCAGATGTTTAATAATTAAGTGGAGCTGTGCTAACCTGGACTGTAAGCAAAATGTGCATTTCTTGGAGCATGAGCCAAAGCCTGTTCAAGTAAATGGGAACGTTCCTGTTTATGTAAGTGGGCTTTGGATCAGAGCCTGCACAATCACCTGAGAAGCAATTTGCTACCTGGTTTTTTCTGTATCCTGAAAAGACTGTTAAAAATGCAGCGTGTGCTGTGCTCAGCTGACTGCCTGAGTGCACTGAAGGGATGCTTACAAGCATTGCAGTTTTGTGTTCAGGGCCCATTTCTTTAAGCTCTATTTTAGTTTTAAAGGAATGTGAACTAACTTTGTTTTGGGAGGAGTAGATACTACTTTCAGTCTTCAAAATACCTTCTGATGGGATTAGAGCTCTGTGAAGGGCACTGCCATAAAAATGATCATTCATTTCTGAGGTGGTTCTTGATTACAAAGCATTGAAGTTCACGTTCTTAAATCACTTTTTAAGATTGCAGTTTATAGATTGTTAGAGTACCTTGATAAAATTGCTCTAACTGGCACTTTTGAGGAGCATCAGTTAGATCATTTTCTGTGACACCTTTGCATAACCTTTAACTCATACTGTCCTCGGGTAGCACATATTTCACAAATACTTCCTTAAAATGAATGTGTATGTTAGTGTAGCAGGGCTGTGTGCAAAATGTTACTGTATTCCAAGACACTTACAGTTTTAAGATCTCTCAAAAATATAACTTAAAGGCATACCTAAAATTCATGTGCAGATTTCTCAAACTAAGAATTAGTTTCATTGTCATATCATTGGTTTGATATGATAATGAGCAGTTTCATCTAGATCAGTGGGAGAGGGATTCACCATTTGTCTTTGGAATTTCATTTCATTTATCCCAATCAAAAGGGTATAGACGAATTTGTGACTGAGGTAATTAGAAAATGCTTCATGTGTCACTGTTTTTTCTGCCCTTGTACTCTTTCAGCAAAGGTTATTGTGACAGATTTGGTGGGATCCTCATGTTTTGTCCTGAAGAACAGGAGCCCCCTCAAACCTTTTGAACTTTTGCAGGTGATGTTTCCCTTGAACCTCTTATCAGTGTTCAATTTAGCTATTCTACTACTTCTACCAAAATATAATTGTACATATATCAGAGGATTCTCATGACAATTCAAAAGGCCAAAATAATTCGTAATTAATTGAAAGAATCTGCCAAGGACAAACAATTTATTTTAGCACTGGATATTTTTTTCTTTCCTGATACTATATTTAGAGTCTGTTGTTAGGCAGAGCCCTTGTGTGGGCCATTGGCCAGGTCAGAGTTTGGAAGTACAGTTTTTCATTAAAACTTGCTTTATTGGGAGGCTTATTTGAGGGGGTGGGGGAGAGGAAGCATATTATCAGTTTGTTTTCTTATTAAAGCATTAGATACTAAATAATGGAATCGATATTAGGCTGAAGTTTATCACACACTGGATCCTACAAAGTGAGAAGTCTTCTAAGTACTTTGCCTAAGGAACATGAAAATCTAAATGGTCATCTCATTTTAAGCTACTAGCAATGAGGAAGACTGTGCCAGTCATAGAATAAAGTGAGTGAAGACAGATTTCATATATATATATATATGTGTGTATATATATATATATATATGTTCTGCCCTCCCCAGTGTTTTACTTTAAGGACTTCAGGTCACAGTGTGGATTTCTGATAGCTTTAACCATGTAAATGTTTCACTGTAGAAATGCAGTTGTGTTAGTCTATTACCTGGAGTGGCAATTAATGCCTTATATCCATATTCAAGGAGAAACTGGCAATCATGAAGTGTGATTGCAATCCAGAAAGAGCAGGCATGTTGTCAAGACTTCACTGGAAATCTAGACCCTTGTCTGTCTACATCCCTTCCCCTGTATTGATCTAATCTCTTGTGTATTGATCTAATGTGGTGTCGTTGTGCTCTGGGGAATACCAAGATTCAAATTTACCGAGAAGAGAAGGTTTAGTTGGTGAATTACCGAGCTCTTGTGAAATCTCTGGCCACTCATGACAACCTTAATGTGTGTCTTCAACAACTCACATTAAAATACATTTCCAATCAAGTACTGTGAACAGTCACCCTTGGACAGTGTATTGTCTGGAAGGTTTGACTCTCAAGAACTCAGATTAACCACTCTCACGTATGTTGAGGGGAAAGTTACCACTGACTTCAAGGAAAACCCCACAAACTGCGGTACCTGAGTGCACTTTTGAGAACTCTGAGTGAAATCCAACACAGTGTTCAAAAGTTATTTTCGAGATCTGAAGTTTTTAAAATGGACAATAACATTTCCAGTGCAAAAACATGCTGGTGGGGTTTTTTTGGAGAGTAATGGAGAGTAAGGAAAATAACGGATTAGTAAATGTTATATAGGCCTGCACAGTGAAAATATAGTATGTCTGAAAATATTTGGTGCTTGCAGAGTAATTATTTAATATTTAGGACCATGGAAAGAAAGTGCTTTTGGCCTTTCCTTGAAATCATCTGACTGATTTGCATTGATGTCATGATAACATACTTCAAAGGTTGGTGCCTGTGGGAAGTCCAAGGACACACACCTTGTGACTCGACTGCGTGTTGCTGGAGGCCATTCCAGTTGTTCCCATTGTGATGTGGGGAGTCTTCTACTTAATTTATTTTTAACTGTTGTTCTCCAAAGACTGTTGTTTGCATCTGTTTATTAAATTGCAAACTCAGCTGTGAAAATGGTTTTTATGGTGTCGTTTTATTACAGTCCCATTTACAATTGGAGCAGAGCACAAACATGATAAATATTTTTCTTTGTGGAGGCACACATTGTTGGAGGGCCATTGAAATAGCATGGAACTGGAATTGTTTGTTTATGAGATCAGATTCATTCATTACTTTGGTGAGGAGCTGTGAAATGTAAATCTCACATTCCACTGGACAATAACAGCACCAGCTTGAACTCATTTAGAGGTGTGATATTGCATTCAAAGGACGGCTGTTAATTTTATTGACCAAATTTTGGAATTGGGGTAGCATTGATATTCAGGAATGCTTCTGAATTGCTTTACTTCTATGCCATTTTTCTTATCTTTGTGAAGGAGAAAGGGTTCAGACTTTACGGAAAAGTATTAGTTTGAAAAAAGGTAGTCTTGTTATTCTTTGTTAGAATTCTTGTTACACATTTTTCCATCTTTCTGAGAAAGTGTGTGTGTGTGTGTGTGTGCAGGGATATAAAAAATGGATATAATTATATTCTTTAGAACTTGTCTTCATTTTCTTATGTAGGTTTCTGCTCATGTATGTTTTAGGCTGGTGAAATTCCACTATTTTATCAAGGTTCTGATCAATTAGTGACAAAAGGTTGAGTACCAGAGCACAGACTTTGTAAAGTAACAGTTGAAGCAACATTTAAGAAACATTTTTAACTTAGTGACAGAAATTTCAATATTGTGAGAAATATTATGGAATTGAGTAAGTTCTTTATGCAAGACTTTTTAAGACCAATTTATAATATGAATGATTAAGAGTAAAACTACCAAAAACTGGAGGCTGACCTCTTTATTTTTTTTATGAATTTCAGCTATAATCACTCAATGAAACTAAAGACTCAGTATGAAACATTTTAAGCATATGGTTTATTTAACAAGTGGGTGTTTGGCACTTTTCTAAAATCACCTGGTTTATTCCTGGTTTTGATTTGGCACCTAAGCCCCAGGTACCCAAAACCTCTGCCTAGATAAACCAAGGCCTGTAATAGTGTCCCTGTACCTGTGGATGTGTTGCCAAAACCAAAAATTCTTTGTTTTATGAAGAAACAGCATGAACTTCACTTTATCCCCAGAGCTGACTTGTTAGATCTCAGATAGGAAACCCATCAGACCAAATGTGTAACTGCTGAATTTCCTTTCATCTGTTTTGTTGTTGTTCCCGACGTGCTGCTGTTGGATGCGATATTGATACAAGCAAAGGAAAATCAAAGAAAAACTGTCAACTGCTACTGCCCCAGTAGCCAGTAGCAGCTTGAGTTTATCAAGGGATTTGACACAGTGCTAACCTTGATGAATTCCAGATATTAGTAATCTGGATCCTTGATTATTTGGAGAAAAGGAGAGAATTATTTGGAGGGAAGGTTGCAGCTGGATCTACCTTGTGGATCCTTATTTTAAGTTTTCTCCTTTTTTTTTTTTCCCCCCCCTTTCCTTGAGAAAGAAAGAATATTTGCTGAGATGTTCTTAGGGAAAAGAATGAGAGTTTGGAGTATTGAACAGTGGCATATAAAATATCAATGATGTCACAAAAGCTCTGTCATGAAGACATTTTATTGTTGATGAATTGTAAGAACCATCTGGGTACTATTCTAATGATTCAGAGGCCTCTGTATGGATGGTACAGATGCTTCTTTTGTTATTGATGTGATCTTGTAAATAGTTAAAATATTTACCAAGGCACCTCTGAGCCGAAGCTATACCATTTTATTATTTATACCTTTTCAGAGGGACAAAAATGGAGGTGTCCACTAAATGTGATGGATTAGGCTTATAAACAGCCATTATTGCCATCAAACCTCACATGTCAGCTCCCCCTTTTGTGTCTGTGCATTTCTAAGCTAACCAGTGATCCATGCATAAGATAGAAGGTTAAGAATGTGCAGAGAGAAAGGGGGTTGACTCCAAGCAAGATGTATCTTCTGCTGATTAGAAATACAGCTGTAGAAAGGGGAGAGAAAAGAGTTTTTGCAACATGACACTCCCCTTTTCATTTCACACAACTCACTGTTTAGAACCTGCAAATCACTAACTAGCAGAGTCACTTTGCTGTTTCATGTAACTTAGTGCAGCTGCCTTTTGTTTTCCCAAGATAAAAATCAGGAAATGCAAAAATTAAACAGGTCCAGAGAAGAGGAATAGCAGAGGGAATGAAAGGAAAAAGGTTGAGCAAGTGACTTCACAACTTGTTGACAGAGCAAAGTACCATTTCGTTATAATTAAGTATGCTTTAAAGGCTGGACAGAAGGGAAAGCTAACAGAGCTTATTCAGTATAATCCCTGTCAGTACCTTCAAGCTGAAAAAGTTATTCCTTCTCCTAATGCATATGCAAAAAGAGAAATTATTTCAAAACTAGTAAGGTATCTTTTAAAAATGTTTCCCTTTTCTCTGAAAATCTAGAACTCGTCACAGCAGCTTTTCCAGATGTCATGTGATTTTTTTTCCTTTTCTTCATGAAAAATGGTTTTATGTTAAAAGATTCATGAATATGAAAATGCTTTTAAAACTTCATATAAAAACTGAATACAGGGAGTTTGTTAACTTTTGATGTAATACTGGAATATAATGTGCTGTGGTCCAATTGTTTGTGATTTATTTCCTATTATTGTTAAAATTGCTTAATATGTTAGTGTGTTAGTCCTGAAAGAGAAGAACCGACTAAAAACCACATCTGATGTTGTGGGTGAACCATATAAGTGCAATGATGATTTATTTAGGCTTGTTGTTATATTACATAGCTAATTTCTCTTTTGTCTTAACCAGAAACTGATTGTAGCAAACAGTTAGATAATTCTTATTCATAACTAAAACCAGAGTTGTATATTTATGGGTTTCAGAGGAAAAAAAGAGAAAAAAGGATAGAAAGTACTTGTTTTCTCTGTAATATATTTGAAAACGTCAATGCCACTGCTGAAAACTTTAACAGTGAGTTTAGAAAACTGTCACTTAGAAGTAGGTGGTGAGACCAGAAGTTATGTTCCACGTCTAGAATTACATGGAATGGTCTGACATTAAACTGTGGTTTTACTTTAATTTATAAAATACTAACAATGGCCAGTCTGGCAGTCAGCTGCATTAGTATGCTGGTGCACTGACCATCCCGTCTCTATAAGTGCTGTGATCTGAATTGCACAACCAACGTGGCAAAGGTCCAGATTTCAGTTGCCACTCCCACCGGGAAAGAAAGAACAAGCTTGTACACAATTTATGTCTGCAGTTGTTTCACTGTATACATTGAAAAAAACGTCGTCAGGAGAATGGCATTCAACTTTATTAAGGTCAAATGTAGCCTGTATCAACAGCATTCAAAAATGCTTCAAGAAATAGAAAAATCTTATTTTTTCTAAAACTTACCATTGCAGCAAAATGGATGTAGAAATATGGATGTTTTTGCATGCAGTAACCCAGGTCTACTCCTCACTCTTGCTGTTACCTGGCATTTCCCACAAGAGGAAAATAACAGTAAAATGACAAATGCCCAGCAAACTTGTATCTAAAGCAGAGGAATATTTTCATCTCTGACCTCACAGTTTACATAAATTTCTGCAGGCTTTGATGTAGGTCTCTGAATTAGCACTTGAGAATGTGAAATGAAATTACTCAAAGCAGTGAGTATGGGAAGAATTTCAAGTCCAGTTAGACTTAATTAATGTTTTTATTTTTCTGAGAGTTCTGCATGGTAGCCTGAATACATTTAACTACTTTGCTGATTTAGCTATGCCCCTTTGAACCAGGTTTAAATTTAGGATGCAGTCAGATTGCAAGTCACAACTATGCTGTTTAATACTGTATTGCTAGTAAAGCTTTAACTTTACTCTGTACTCCTTCTGTTTATGTAAAACATGTAAAGATGTTCTTGAATACCCTTCAGAAGGCCCCACGTCTCATGGTCAATACCTGCAGGTAGTTCTGAGACAGAGAAATTCTGCCTGCATGTATTTTTAGATCATGAGAAGCTATTGGATTTTTAGCCTTTTCAGTTTCGAGGAACTGATATATACATTTAGGTTCTTGCATGTGATAAGTGTTTTTATTAACATCTCCTAATGTCGAGATAGTTCAGTTATAAATAAAAAGGGTAGTGCAAACCAAAAATCTAGGAATGTGCATTGTCATTATATTCATTTTTGACTGTGTCGTGTGAATAAAGTGGGGGGTTGTTTGGGAGTTTTTTCATCAGGCAGGAGGCATACATCACTGCCCTGATTTGTAGCTCAGCTCTCTTTGAGAGCTTGAAAAATGTTAAAACAAATCCTTCACCATTGTCTCTTTATGGCCTACAGAGCAAACGCTGGGGTTTTCAGTGTCTTAGACCTCCCATTAGCTGGGCAGAATCTGGAATTCTTCTTGGTTATGATTCAGTGATCATACAGACAAAGTGTAGGTTTAATTGAAAAGAGCATTTTATATACTTCTCGGCCTTTATGCTGTTACTGATGAATTCTGTATATACGAAAGGAAAGAGGAAAGAGTTTTTTTAAAAAGAAGCCCAAATCCAGACTTTCTTGTAATCTGGTAGGTACCAGTGACTAATATCTCATGCAGACAAAAGCTAGTTAAAACTGACTTGAGATAAGCATTCTTCTGCAATGACTCATCTTCCCTAACAATAATGGAAATGTAGCCCCTGTTTATGAGATAGCTGAAGTGCAAATAGTAGTGTCCATGAAGCTGAGGTTAATTACAGGAAGGACTTTCATGATAATTGCTAATAAACAACACTTGTCCTCCTTTGAGTCTGTATCATTCTCTGCAGAGGAAGTAGGCTTCTGCAATTTGAATAGAATTTTGAACATTTGCTCAGGAGGTGTAGGCAGTAAGAGGCAGGAGTGAATAATAAAAGTCAGCCATAAAAGGGTAGGAGGCTGACCACATCTGACATTTTCTCTCTTATAAAATGTAGAATTCCGAGCGGGTTAGTGAATTCCCACAGATCGTCACTGTCTCAGCATGTAATGTGGTATGACCAAAAAGAAACAAGCTCTGCATCCATTCTGAGCCTGAATCCGAAAACTAGGCAGTCTGGGAGTGATCGTGCCTGCAAAGGGACAGTAAAATATTCTTTTAAAGGCTTCTAGTTCTCTGGGGTGTCTAGAAAGCTGATTTCTGCTTTAAAGGGTGTGTTCTGTGAGAGATTAAAATGGATTATAAATCCCTGCAGAAGTGAAATCATAGCAATTAGGCTTGGAAACATACCATTAGTATTATTTTAAACTGTAAAGAAAGCAATTACGGAAGTGTTTTGAGAGTTTTAAGTTTGTGATACTAATTTTGTCAATGAGCTAAAACTGAACCCTGTCTCTCCTGTGTGTCATCCTTCTTAAATTCCTGCATATGTGCTGTAAAGTCGGCTCCTTTCACGAGAAATGCCTGCAAAGGTCCGTGTTGGGAAGGCACAGAAGGTGACCAGGTCTTAGTCTGTGCTCTTTACAGTGCCACATAAGGATCTTTATCTTATCTATATTTGTTAAATCAATTAAAAGGACATATGGAAGTTAATCCATGGCTGACTTACTTCTGTGGTGTGCCACGGTATGAGCACATGGGATTTCTTGTCAGTGCAGAAAACACAAAGTAGCTCCTTGGTAAACATCAGCAAGTCATATTTGTGGTTGTGTAGAAAACAAATCTCTGTTGTCTTTGATAAAATTATTCAACATTTATTTTAGGTGGTTAATGATTTAAATTCCTTTTTACCACAAGTATTGCAACAGTAAAATAAGAGTGGTATGCAGCCTTTTTGAGACATGTAGAGTTCAACTGGCTTAGTGACAGAGTTGTTGGAAGTTGTTTGAATGTTACAGTAATTGAAAAATATAGATTTGGTCATCCAAAATTAATGTTCCATAATTCTTATTATCAGTCTGTGCGTGTTGCATTGCCTTAAAAAATTTGAAAATTCAGGTTACTTTTGTTGAACCTGCACTTTTACCTCCAAGGAGCTGTCTTGGGCTGAAGATACGGGACCCTCTTCTACTTAATCAAAATAAGCATTGGAGCAGGCACTAAAATCTGCAAGAGGTGGAGCTATGCACTGCATGCAGATAATTAGGGCATTCCCAGGAACTGGGGGATTCAGACATGTGTTCTAGAAGGAAGGGGAAAAACAATGAGGAAAGACAAGAACTTTCTTTTTGCCTTCTTTGTGGATGCAGTTTATCATGTCCCTTGTTTTCCTCAGGAGTGTCTCAAAATAAAATGCTTTGGTTGATTTTAAATATAAAATTTAATATCAAATATTATCTTCCTTTGTCATTGCAAAAATTTCATTTGATCCAATATTTCTGTGTGAGTTCAGTGTATCTTCCAAGGTTTTTTCGTGGCCTGATTTTCTTAATACTGGTAAAGTAATACATGAACTTTTATGAAAATATTAGTCAATGCAGGCATGTCTCTCAGCAGGCAACAAGACTGGTGAGTGCTGAGGTGCAGCACACTTCTAAAATCCATCTGCACACAGTTTTGCTGCGAGCTGTGGATCTAGTAGCATAAGGATCATAAACATAAATCTTTGTCTGTGAAGGAGTGTGATAATTGGTGGGGAAAAGCAGGGCTATATATGCAATAAAGTACAGGGACACAGCATTCTTTAAGATCCTTTGTGTGGATGCATGGTCAGCTGATGGAGAAAAAGAAGCCTGACTTTACCTACAGTAACTTCAAAAACTGGCTGAAGTTTTGGAAGTTGTCCTCTAGGTCCCCACAGAGATGCTTTCCAGGGAGGTCAGAATAAAAGACGGTGTCAGAGAGGGGAAAGGCTTCTGCCTTTCCTCTGCCTGTCCCTCTCCTGGCAGAGCTTTGGGGGGTATCAGACACCCCTTGTTCCGGGGCTGCAGCTCCCAGTGTGTGCACACAGGCCCATAGCAGTGCACGCACAGAGGCAGAGAGAACCTCAGTGTATTGTAGCAGTATAATTACTTCTCTAATTGTAAAATACCCTGCAACAGGCTTCCAATTTTCAGGTAGATAAATCTTATAAATCAGCAAAGGAATCCCTCATATGCCAAGGATTAACGTAGTCTAGCCTTGATTGTTTCAGATTTTGTAATAATATTTAGTAGTTCAGGAGTGATCACATAATTAGCCTGTAATATGCAACATTTTGGCTTCCTAAGACATCAAGAAGTTTCAGCATATTCTGCCTAAATACATATTAAAAGCAATTTGCAAAATCAGAGCTATGCAATTGCCTAGAGATGCAGTCTTCTAAAATGCAAAAAACCTCTATGCCTGAAAGATCATGAATAATGTGCAAATATTCATTTGTATGGTAGCTGCCTTAAAAATGCTCTGATTCCAATATTTTCTCAGGTTTTTAAAGTGAAAGCTTATCTTTTCATTAAATTTACTTTAAATGGATATTTTAGTGAAATTATTTCTATTTCATAGAAACAAAATGAACTACACACAGTTTTGTAAGGGAAGCAATTGGAGGCTTCAGCACAAAGTTTGGAAAACCAGATGTTTGTGAAGCTGCTGCTCACAACTTTCTGCATCTCTCTGCAGAGCGTGTCAGAGTCCTGAGCAGGCAGTTCTAACGGAGTTTCAGACAATAAATATTTTTATTCCTTTAAATAGGTGTATAATCATCTTGTTAACATGGTTTTACTTAAGATAAATGGGGAGTGGGCAGAACAGAAGGGTGATTAATAGTGACCTTGGAGAAAAAGCTTCAGTTTGTCTTTGCCCCAGTCACACACTGCACTTGTCTCACTCAGCCAGGCCACAACTCCAGGCAGCAGAACACTGGTTTCATAAAAGTTATGTGCCTGAAACATTCACACACTGGTTTTTTCCTAAATCACATTTCTCAGAGCGTAAATCTGGGCAGAACCTGAATGTAAAATTTCCTGGTATGTTTTATGGTGCAAGCACAGAATTGTCAGCTCCAATAATACAACCCCCCATTTTTTTTATCTCCTTTGAATGGAGTGAATTGTTTGGTACCTGAATAATGCAGCAGCAGGGCCAAACTTAACTCCTCTCTCACCAGAAAACTTGCTGCTAGAAAGTTGTCATGTTGCATTTGACAGTCAGATAAATTGTTTTGGGAACTGCTCTTTCTTTTTAAATTGATAGCATACATTGTTATAAAAAGGAAAAGATTCTGTTAGACACGTAGACTTGAGAAAGCCCAGTCCCCACCAGTTCCATAGTAATTGTTCCATTATCACTGATTTTAATTGGACAGTGTACCTGGCTCACATGTCTTGGTTGCAAAACCTGGTGGCACTGTTTGGAAAAGGAGTTAGAATTCAGTGAATTGGAGCCAATAACAAAATCATTGTTTATAGTTTAAGCAAATGCATCAATTGGGTAAAGCGAAATTACAGGAAAGTTCAAGGTCAAACATTTCAAAATAAGTAATTCGAAATAGTGTCAGAGGTATCAATTTTACTTTACAATTTTATCAATAGTTTTACTAAAATTGTTATCTTAATGAAAGCTTGGATTCTGAGTTCCTCTATTTACCAAGAACTTTGGGTAGTATAGAAGAACCCAGCTGCCCCATCCAGGCTTTTCGGCAGAGGATCTTATTAGACAAAATTCTAGTTGATAATGCATTTATTAGCATATTGTAAGTACTTGGTAATCCCTTTGCCCCATACATATATCCTAAAGGAATTTAATTAATTAATTTATTTCTTATAAAGATTCTGAAACTGCTTGAAACCTAAGTGCAAACCCACATGATTAAATAATCCATCTGCTTGTTTTTCTCACTGGTGATTGTCTGGATCATGGCAATACAGTCTAAAGATGCTGCTTCTATCCCTGCCACTGGCTGATGAAATGTAATTTTCTGTATACGACAGCTGAAGCTGATCAATGGGAATCTTGGAACCCAGAGTCTGATTTCTTCATTCAGCTTTCCAGAAATGTTTTCATACCTTAGTTATGAACATCTCTTCATACATGACCATCACACTGTGCTTAAATATCCAGGTAAACATATTAAAAAACCCACCAAAAACATGTAATCAACAGTTAGAGAAAGGCACAGATGGAAACATGTTTGTTTTTCCACGCATTGACTACATGCATCTTGTCTTCATTGTACTCTGATCCTTTCTGATTTCCATGCTCTTGTACTTTCATTCCTAAATAACTTTCATTGCTCACAGCCTTCCTGTTTTCCTAATTCTTTCTTCGCTACTTACTTTTTATAACTTCTAATATTCACATATTTTCGTTTATGTAGGTACCTGGTTTCTTTCCTTCTTCTACTAATTATTGTTTTCATGATCATTAGCGGAGGTAGGAAGAGGGGGAAATGTTCACAGAGATGTTCACTTTTGCTTAGCAAATACTATTCTATATTTGTAGCCTCCCTTCATGATCTTTCTGAAAAATTAGAATATGTTTATTTCATTTATTTGTGTAAAGCCTCATAGAATTGAAGGGGAAAAAGCTTCACTCAAAGCAAAATAGGTGGGACAGTGGTGTGCAGAAAGTGAATGAAATTTGAAAGTGTTTTCTGCGCCTACCTAAGCACAGTATGTTGTGTCCAGTAGAACAAAGCCTTACTCAGGGCCACTAATGCAAGCTTTTTTTTGCTCTTTCTTCTGTTTAAATTCACTGTTTTTAATAAGCCATAGAAAGTAGTTCTAATGTCAGGAAAAGCTATTAGCTATTAGTTGGGAGCCTTTCTAAATTCAAAGATGGGCATAAGGTCTAGGTAAATTATCAATGCTTCGGTTTCCCTCCCCGCCATGTCATCTGTGTGGTCTCCAGGCCAAAGAGCATTTTGTTTGTTCAATCCGTGCCTGAAGTGGTGGGATGTTGCTTATTTACTGAAATGCAAACAACAAAAATAACATAAACGAGCGCAAGATCAAAATAGGTCTGTTTAGTTTCACATGCTTGAGCACAACAGAGCTGGAGGACAGCAGAATGGGCGTGGAATGGGAATTTCCTAAGTTTCAGTCCTGAGCTTGTCGCTGCTTTGTTTGATGACCCCAATGACTTTAGGAACCAACCTGAATGAACACCCGAGGTAGGAGGACGCTGGGCAGGGGTTCCACGTGGCCCTGCAGCTTAACAAAAGGCTGTCTGCCAACCTACACTTTGGGGTTTTTTCACGTATTTATGTCAGACATTAATCAAATTCAGTCTTCCCCTGTTTTTCCACAAGAGTTTGTAACTTTTGGCATTGTCAAAAAGGATTAATGAGAACTTTCTTCAGTAAGTCATGAGATAGTTTTATTTGCATTATAAGATTTTAAAGAATTCATATACTTAAGCCTAAAAAATACAATTTTCTTTCGTAACCTGGGATGTTCATGTAAGACATTTGATGATGCCTTGGAAACAATTGCCTTTGATTGTTTAGAGGTTAGTGGTAATTCTTGAGGTCTCTGAGAGATGCAAGGGCACATCTAAACTTTCTCATGTGTGGCTGTATGTTTTTTTAAAGACCAGTCTTACTCTCTTCAGTGTTATTTCTTTAGCCTTAGACTGACTCAATCTTCAGGTGTAGCTTTGCTGTGCTTCTTGAAAATAAAATAAATCTAAAAAGAAAAAAAGAAATAGTTCAGTCCATGTTTAGGTTTGTTGGCCTCTTTCTGAGCTGTTTAATGGACAACTGGTTTGTTTTATTTATCTGACAGGGTTTCTTCATATTGTTTCAGGTTATCAGCACTCTTGCAGATCATATTACAGCTTGTGCTCGGATTTGACCCTGGCTAGGGTTCACTTTAAATCAGATCCTTATCATTAATGCAGTGATAAATAGAGATGCTTTGGAAGTAGTACACAGATTATTTATTTAGTGCCTCTCTGTATCATGTTTTATACAACCAGGGATCAATGTCAGACCTTTATGGATATAGCTTAGGTTGCATTCAGTAACTACAAACTAAAGCCCTTTAAATAATGTTAACTTAATAGCTGACATTTTTATGAAATAAGTCTGCAAGGGGGGAAATGTAATATTGCTCTACAGTGAGGAAGATTTTGATTTTTAGTTTCATCCCAAACCTAAAGGGATGTTTTTGGTTTAACAACTGCCTCTGAAGTCCCCATTAAAAAATAAATAAAAAAGGAGACAAATGCTTTTAAGGGAAAAAAAAAAAAAGAGTTCTCTACCACAGGTGTGACCTGGGGTTATTGCTTTTGTGGTGATACTTTTTGTGAGGTTCTAAATAATTTTTCCCCTTGTAACTCTTGCTGGTCCTTTTATGTCATAACTGATTTTCTTTTTTGTTAGGTAAATTTAGGCTGAATTAAAACATATTTTCCTACTTTCAGTCATAGTTACGACTTTGTGGAATACTTCCTTTCAAGTGTTGTTCTTGCTTTGAGAAATGGCAGATTTGTAGTCTGTGTGTTTCCTATTTTGGTTGCATTTTCACTAGTTTTAAAGTCTCCTTCTGGAGCAGAAAACATGCAAACTCAGAATGAAGAAAACAAGTTTTTCTATTAAAATTTCTATGTAACAAGCAAATTAAACCATAGCTAGGTAAATGAAATAATTTGTTTAAGTTTTTATATTGTTGCAGACCATTTTAACAGAAGGCTTTTTAAAGCAATGTAATGGCGCATAAATAGAAGTGAGGTGCCCAGTCAAAAGGTGTTTTAGTACAAATTTAAGTTTTAGCAAAAATCAGATACTTAGGTTTGAAGATATATTGTGGGTAAAATTGGATTTCGGTTTGAGTGTAAATACCAAAATCCCAGGAGTTATTCTGATAAAATTTTGGCCCATACAGTAAAATTTCTAAGTATTCAAGTGCATTCTTGAATGTTTTCTTCCTGTTTTTGGCATATTTTCTTCCTTCTTGGAAATAAAATCTGCACAGGTGGGTTATTGGAATCAGTTAAAAATCAGTCTTGAAAAAAATTAGAGCAAACATAAAAGTTATTTAGAACTGTGGAATGATTTTGAGATTTGCAACTGTTGTATTTCGTCCCCCACATGGTCTATTACTTTAGAAATGTGCTCTATAAAGTATTAAGCATTTGAGGTCCAACACATTCAGAGAAAGCAGCTAGAGGGATTTTGTTACCTTTTCTCTTTCTTCCACTTGTGACTGTAGTCCAAGCTGGGAATTGTATGGCTGAGATGGAGAGAAAACCAAAACTGAAACAAAATTCAAGTCCTTCAGGGTTTTGATTAATCTGTAAGGCCTTCCATTGTACTATCTTTATCTTGGAAAAGATAGTGATACCTTTCAAATGGATCCAAGGAAGTGTATGAATATATCACAATATAATTTTTGAAATTGCTGAAACACATTTTTTATTAAATGCAAAAAAAAAATCACAGCTGAAGTTGTGCTGATCCATTCAAATCCTCAGGATTTAGCTGATATACTCTATTCCTCGTAAATAAGAAAACTGCAGGTACGTGATTGATATGAAATGTTTAAAGAAAATTTAAATAGAATGCAGTCCTACTAAGCAAAGTATTAATTCATTTAGCTGGAAGTCATCCAAAAGAAGCAGCTGTCATCTCGGTTAAGTTTGTTCACGTACTGTAAACTGAATTGTTGCATGTTTGTGGAGGATCTTAGTGGCTCACTTAACTGGATTCAGGAAATATTACTGAAAATACTGCTTTATGCATTTCCTTGTGATGTGAAATTTCCCAGGCTTGTAAATTGGGGGGCATGGGGTGTGGTTTGCTGGTTGGGAGTAGCTTTGGTTAGTTGGTGGTTTGGGGTCTTTTTTATGAGTTCAGTTTCCAAAGGTACTCCATTGCTTCTCCTCATCTATACTGGCCACTCTAATGAAAGGTATTAATTAATTCACCAGTGTCATCTGGCTTCCATCCTTCAATATTATGGCTAAAACAACACTGAAGCACTTATTTCTTGTCATCCATGGTTTTTATATTATGTCCTTTGTCTTCATAAGTATGCACATAAGCTACGAATTACTCCAGTGATTGATAATCCAGATTTCAAATACTGTCCTGTGTTAATGTCACTTCCAGGTCAGCATTAACAAAGCAGGTACCTGTGTGGAGGTACACAAACTGCCTCTGCTGCTGCCTTCAGTACATGCTCAAGAACACCGTGTATGAGAGGGCTTTAGATGGATGTTTGACTGTATCATCTGTGCTTGTTGATGTGCTAATTGGCCTTAATGGATCCTGACAAACACTAAGTTAATGATAACTGAGTGCAACAGATGGATAATAACGGAGTCTAAAAACTGAAACCCAGATTTTCTCAGTAAAGGCTGAATTTACTGTACAGTAGGCTGTTTCTGTTACAGCTCATTATTGGATGAAACTCTACTGTTTGCAAAACTGCATTTTTTGCTTTCTCTACCATATTTTTCCCATTTGGAGGTGAAAAGGATCCTAAGCCTTGCATGAGGCGAGATATTTCAAAATGAAGGGGAGGGTATAAAATCAGACAAGGATCTTGTGACCATTTTGGTTTTGAGTAGATTTCTTGTGAATATTTGAGAAAGACAAGTTCGCACCAAGAGCTTACTCTGCTGTGCTAATTCAATTCTTGCACAGTGAAATGAGAGGACGTCCTTAAACTTTCTTGTTGCCAATCACCAGGAGTTGTGAAACTGCTGCAATATTAAGTAGTGGGAGATACAATGCCACCATGCAGCATAGGCCTGTCTTTAAGATGAGAGTTGTATTGATGGGCTTTAAATCCCACTTTAAAGAGGATGATGTATTTAAATCTGGATGCAAGGGGGAAGGGCAGGAACTTTCCTGAATGATAGTTACTGATATTCTTTCAGTGTTATCAGTGATTACTTTTACTCACTGTGAGATACTGTGAGAATGTTAATATTGTTCTGTTGGATTGGAACTGAAATACCGATAAATCCCAATTTAAAGGAAAATTTCTAAACGGCAAAATCCAGAAACACAAACATTTTAATTCATTTTGAACATGCTGTGTAGCAGGTTGTTTATAGTGCTGAAACACCTCACAAATTCATCTTATGGGCTCTTGTTATTTTGGGATTGAAATTACGTGCCAAAATTTCACGTTTAAATACAATTAGGGATTTGTCAGTGATTGACAACAGCCAGGCAATTCCACATTCCCCTACATGCTGGCCCATACCATTTCCATCAGACTTTATAAGACTTGAGCACTCAGTAGCTGTCTGAAGAGCTTTAACTTTGTTCTGCAACTGTGTAAGGAGCATGTGTCTTGCAGAAAAACAAAGCCATCTTTCCAGATATACTTGTTGGATCACAACTAGACACTCCATTCAGGTTCAATCAGCAGTTAGGAGAAGGAGAGGTTGGCACCATGAGCTCTGGAGGTAGTGGAGAAATGGAGATTAACTGTGTACTGGGAGCTCTGCTTAAGGCAGAAACCAACTGACGTGGTCTGCAACCCGTGAGTGGCTCCCGCTTGATTAAAGCCCTTGAATCTGCTCTCATTTCTGCTGGCATTGGTACTTACTTAAAATGGCAATATAAAAGGTTGGCACAGATTAAAGATAACAGAATATAGCATCTGCAGAGGGTGTCTGTTGACCAGCCTGCAGAAATTTTAGAGCGCTTATCCAGGGTGCTAAATGAAACCCAGTGTATTTCTGATCCATTATCTTCTGTCTGACCAGAGGCTTCAGAAGTAGGTGAATGAAATGCACAAGCCCTCTTACATCATGACAGTGCCATAATCTCCATATGGTAAAAAGGCAAATCTTTCCTAAACCCTAAAAGCCAGTTAGATTCTACCTTGATGATTATCTGATGACCCAGATCTTAAATTCTCAGCTTACACCATATGAATTCCAAGCAGGTCTTTCGGCTTTAGGTTACTCCTGGGCATACTTACAGCGTTGTGTCCGGGGTTTTTCAGCATCTCTGATACATTTTCTGTTTCCTAGTCTCTAATGTAATCTCTTCTGGAAATGGTATTTGCAAATTCATCTTCCCAAGGTAGCCAGAGTTTGGTCCTGTGTGTGACATTCCCGTACAATTCACACACCCACGGTGTGTTTGGCTGGTGCCAGCTGTGAGCACTCTGCTTTGCAGTTTATCTCCTGCACTCTGAGAGTGGTTAGGAAATACACTCAACCTTAGCAAATGCATTCCTGAGAGCAGTTACCTGATCACTAGCCCACAGAAAGGATCTTTAAGGTGATTGATTCAGAACAGAACATTGCTGAAGTTTAGGGACTTTTAATTCAGTGGCCTTAAGAAATATTAGACTAAGGTTCAGTAAAAATAATGACAGATAAGGACCAAAAAAATTATAATTTTACAGATAAATTTTCTTTGAGTAGATGCAGAATTTTTATAAAACCTATACATGGATTTCTAGGATGTCATAAAACTAGCAATTCTTCTTTATGCTAAGATTTGAAAAAAAAATTGTAGGAATTTCCCTTCTTTTTCTTCTGTAGATGTGACACTTTTAGGAATTTTTCTCTTTTTCTACAGTTACTGCTGAAAGAAACCCCTGAAAATTAACAAACTTTAGTGCTGGCTTTGGCGTTTTTTTGGGTTTTGTCTTTTTTTTTTTTTT
>VZTJ01005188.1:1593794-1670492 GCA_013397795.1 Orthonyx spaldingii | reverse complement strand
TTTTTTTTTTTTTTTTTTTTCCCAATAAGGATTCCACAATATTTTTCTATCAGCTTTCTTTTAAGATAAACTAAAATTAAAACTTGTACTAAAAAGGGATTATTCTGCCTATTTGATGAAACCAAAGTTTAAAAAAAATGCTACTGATTTTGTTGGCATGAAACGAAACCTTTCCGTCTTGTAGATGTGTGCATGTGCATTCTCTGCTCCATCACTCACTGGGTTTGCAGGGTAAACACATTCAAGTCTCTGTTCTGAATCGAGCAGGGTAATTATTCAAAGGTATTCCTCCAAATGGGGGTAATTATCCCGGATAGTCCTCACTGGTTTGGAAGCTGTTTGCCTCTGACTAGACTTCAGGGCACACTGAGAGGTCTTCCTTGATTAAAATTTTGCTCAGTCTGAGAAGGCAAGGATTTTCAGATTTTCCCATGGGAGGAAAAGAAAATGTTTTATTAAGAAAATTATTGACAAAGCTGAAATTAATATTTCTTTTTAAAGAATTGATATTTTCTGTTCTCAAGTGGCTGTTAATGAAAAGATTCATATTCCTGGTTCCACCAGGCATTCACATCACCATGAAACCAGTTAGGAGTGTGATATTTGGGGGGTCATTTCAGCTTTTTTTTTCAAGAGCATATAAAACTAACCTGGAAACCAATTAATTGTCTAAAAGATCGAGTTTACATTGATACAAGTTTTTGATAGGAAAACTGTACTACATTGCATCTTTTCTAGATTTTAGATTCACATTGTTGTGGCAATTTGTGGCTAGATTTTATCTCGAGGAACAGATCAAGTGCACACATAAAAATTATATTTCTTGGAAAGTAAAATATTACATATATTACTTTATCAGCTTTTTTCTTAATTCATTATCCCTTTAAATATTTCTCAAATGCAGCTGTGCTATGTATATGTACTCTATTTTACAAAGTAACCTGGGTTTATGTTTTACATTTGTAATTCTTTTCAACTGTAATTTTTCCTTCATATTATCTTTTTTCATATTCTTTCAGTTTCCCTAAATGAGGCCACCTATGAAACTGCTGGCAGGTAGCGAGAAAATAAGTGTTTAATGAGTGAGGAAACTATTAGAGCAGTCAGGAAAGGGAAATTACAGCATGTGTAATAGGACAATCATTACTTTTATAAAATTCAGTATTAAATTGTTAATGTCTCTTGACAGTTCTTTAGTAATTAAGATTTCATCTTGATTGTCTCTCTGTTAACATGAAATGATATGATAGTTAATATTGTTTAAATCACAATGTTAAGTGAATGAAAAATCATAGTGTAGAATCCTCTGGATAGTATTTGTTAGAGGCTTTAATGTTATACTCAATTTAGAAAAATGTTTTTTCATTAAATTGTGAGTGTAGGTTTATAACACTTAAATTGTCTCTTGGTAACATTGCATTTATAAAATATATATATGAATGCACATTCATATGCTTTTCTAGCTTTTTAAAAATACATAAACTGTATAAATAAAAGCTAATTATGAGGTAGGGCTAAAAGCTAGACTTTTAGACTAATTGATAATCCAGTGAAACTCAGTATGTGTTATTTGTAAGAAGTGTAACTGCTAAAACATATTTATGAGACAGGCAGACAGTTACATTTTCATATTGTAGCTGAGGTAGCATTTCACATTAGGTATAATCTAGGTAAGAAACATCGAGGTAATAACCAGGCTAAGCAGGTGCTTACTCAGAGGATAAAGTATGTCATGGAAATCAACCTCCCACAGAGCCACAAGAGGAGGTTTTACAACTCCTGGGTCTCGTCATAATGATCCATGACAGAAATGCACAGCTCCCCTGGCTAGAAAATAAAGCAGAAACTTTCCACCACCCAGAGAACTATGAAGGACACCTTAACAGAAATAATAGTAAAATATGAAAAATTAGCTAAAATAGAGAAAAGTGACACAGTTAATTTAATAAAAAACACAGGCAAAGCCTTTTGACAAGCACACGATGCTCAGATTTTTTGGGACCTACTGGGATTGCTTTGGGAACGTCACTCAGTGCTAAAATCTACTACAAGTTCTTACTGTGGCCCAAAGAGCTCAAATCAGTTTCTTGATTTCTGTGGTTCAGTTTCCCAAACACAAAACAGAAGAAATAACAATTTTCTGTCCTGAAGGCTCGTTATTAAGGATGAACTTGTTAGCTGGGACAACACTGCAATGGCACAAGCACATATGTTATGGCATGATTCAAAAAAGTAAATAACACATTGTTTAAGAAAGGGGGATGAAAAAGTCCTCATTGTGAACTGAAAGTGTTCCCAAAAGAAAATTGTGATCAGCTGATTGAATAACTTTGTCCCTAGGATTATTTGGCAATACTGTGTCAGAGACAACCCAGGTGTCACTAAAGAGACTGTCAAATGCTGATTTATGTTCTTCTTGAGTACTTTTCAAACATTACTGATGTGTTCTGTCCATAAATACCAGAATACACAAATTATTTTTTTAAAAACACACTCGAATTCTGATGTTTTGCATTCCATCACATAACTTTTTTTCCAAATACTCTGCTACCCTGCGGTGAATGCATTTCCAGATACAAAGTGGAGAGCAGTGAGTGTGTACAGTATGGAAGGTACATATGTATGAAAATCAGTAGGGTTACTACCAGGAACATACTGACTTTCACTATCAACCATTTAAAATCAATTTGAAGGCATTTGGAAAGCGTTTTAAAGAGCAACTAGGCATCAATAAAATTTAATTAATTGGGTCTATGGATGCACATGTAAATTGAGTGCTAATTGTGCTAGCAATGCTTTTCCATTAAAAATTAAACTCATGCTTAGTAACTAAGAAAAAAACAAGCCAATGTTGTTCCATAAACAAATCTCATTTTCTTTAATTGTGCCCCTACTTTAGATCACAATCATAATTCTGCATTTGCTTTGTTAAATATGAGCATCTCCTCAGCGTGGGAAAGACAGAACCATTGCCAGTTGTTCTAAGATATCAAAGAAGTATCATTCAAAACTTCTGACACAACGTTTTTGTTTAAATTGCCTTATTCCTCCTTTGAACAAGAATGGAAAGTACTTTTATCACAATAACTGGCAGACTATTTAATTGAGGAGAAAAATAAGTTTGTGAACCATATTTTTATAAAGAAAAACTTAATAGAAATGTGGGGATTAGTGGGATAATCTACTTAATTTACCTACAGGTCTGAGAATACAGAGGTGAGATTTAATATGAGGGTCAGTTCAGGACGCAGGTATTTGAAGCTTCAATTCTGTTCTTGCCCATCCACAAACTCTGCTGTTGTAGCTATGCTTTCAGAACAAATACAGATTGAGGGAGGGGAGAAATTTGTGCTCAGTCTTGGTAGAAAGGTCATAGATTTCAGGAGTGAAAGATACGATTTAGTGCTTGTCAAACAGAAACACATCCAAAAAAGTTGGGCTGAGACTTCTGAAAGCAGATCCTCTCCTTGTCCGCTGCTGAAGTACCTCCATGGTTCTGGATTCTGTTCCCAGGCAGGCAGCTAGGAGTTAGGAACTGGAGACCCTGACTTTTATTAGCTAGATCCTCTGAATGATTTAAGCACTCATTCAGTTCCTGCACCAACAAAATGACTGTGTCACTTCATTATCTCACTGTTGTAAAGATATAAACACCTTAAAAACCGCCAAGGACTCGGGGGTGAGTTAGACATGGTCATAGGTAGAGAGCAATGGTGATATTGTGTTTGAATATTATACAGAGGACAGTGATTACAAAAATATTAGAAAGGCAGGAAAGCAAAAAGAATCTGAAGTGATACAATCCAAGGATTCTGAATCCAAATCTTAACTTACGCACTCATTCGTGCAACCTCCACTGCAGAGCTTCACTTCACCTGTGGAAATCTATTTATAATTCCCTTTTTCCCTCCAAATGAGCTTGTGACTGCACATATTTGATATTAATTGTTAACTTGTGCATTTCTTCTAGACCTGGGCTTTGGGGGTAGACTTTAAGATGACACTGTTCTAAAAGGATTTGAAGTCCGAATCAATTAAACCAGGCAAAGCAATGTCTCACTAGAATTTAGGCAGATAACAGTAAGGTGTCTGTCATGTTCTACCTTTGCAGAGAAGCAGTCAAAAATATTTAAGTAGCAATAAAAGGGAATGTGAATAAAAGGCTTAGGAGTAGCAGCACAGTATTTTACAGATATTGCAGGATCAGTCAAAATATGAAGAGAGTATTTCATGGTTTTTTGCACTGAGGTTTGAAATTCCTCATTGTCTGTTGGACTTGGGAACTGCATCTCTCTGAGCAGCACCCTAATTTCTCAGGAGTGTCTTTGACAGTGTTGAGTAGAATAACAGGAAATATAAACTTTGAGAAATATCACAGCTTTCCTTCTGTGGCCTTGTGCACCTTCTGGCCCTTCATAACATGCTGTGACAGCTGGGAAACGGGGTATTCTGTACTTCCATGCTAAACTAGGCAAGTCCAGTTCAAATTCTTCATAGCCTCAGGGTGAAAAATAAGAAAACTGTGTTAAAAAGGTTTTCAAAGGCCAAGAATTTATTTTCTCTCATTCTTGAAAAATCAGGGGAAAAAAATGTATACTTGTGGAGATAAAGCCTCTATTGCCTGAATCTCACTGTCTTAAAAGACAAGTATGTGCTTAAATTACTGATTCACTTCTCTCACATAATTTGAAACTTTTGCCACTTGTGTGAAATTTCGAATTTAAGGAGGTGAGTGCAAATACGCCACCAAGTGAAATCTGTACTCCAAGGGTTTGTGGGTTTCTTCCCCTCCCACATCAGCCTTCCTCCCCTGAAGCACCTCATGCCCGTTTGGCTGAAGTACTCTGTGCTGCCTCTCCTTGGCTTGTGACTCGTATCAGAGGTGCTATTTTCTATCTCCAGCACTAGTTCCATCATTGCTTCAGACTGAATCAGCATGAATTGGTTTGCTTTTCCCAGCTGGTATGTCCTACTCATCCCAACAACTTCTTTAGACCAAAGTCAAGGAAAGGAGTGCACAAATTTAATGGAGTAAGTGGCCAAATCATGGTCCTTTTGGTTTTTTCCATGCATTTTGTTTATTACAGCCATAACAATGTACTTCTCTGAAGCACAGAGAACTATACATTTGTTAGTCCAGTAGATTTTATGCTTTGAAAGATGACCAACGTCCTTAAAGGTAGCATAGTGATTCTATATTTCATGTAGAAAACAACTCCAGGAAATTTGTGCATCTGACTGTGAGAAGTGTCTTGTGCCTTTCACTTGGATTTGGAGGGCAGAACTTGCAAATTCCATATGAGTTATTAGAGAACAGCGCAGAAGGAATACCAAGAATGAAGTGAAGTCCTGGCAGTCAAGGCTGCACTGATCGTTTGTCTGATCCCACAAATGCTTGTCCACTTAAATATTTTCAGTGCAAATGTTCAGGTGGGTCTGGACTGGGTCTTTGTCTTACCTACTCAGGTAGAAGGAAAGTAAAAGCTCTTCAGAGTGTGCACTGCCTTGCACCTGAGGCACAGAGCAGGTCATGCTCATTTCTTACTGGTCTGTCACTGATTTAAAGCTGTGATCTGCTCTTAGGTGGACAGAGAGGTTTGGAGTAGCTTGGTTTTAGTTTCCTTCTTGCAAATCAGGAAAAGAAAGTATCTTTTGGAAGGCAGTCGTAGCTGACTTTGTTAGTGCAGGGGGAAGTAAAGAAGGTATTTCAGACCAGGCTGAGGAATACTGAGACCCTCTAAAGAACCCTGCTTGTAACTGCCCCCTCCTCCTCCCATGTCAGATAACGTTTGCAAGCATGCTTTCAAGCTGCTTAAATCTCCTGCTAATCTTATAAGAGAAATGGAACTATTTGCTGTTGCTTATATCTACAGTGGTTTCTATCTCTTCTGTCTGTCAGGTGACCCAGATCCTAAACCTCTTTGTAAACTTCAATTAAATGTTTAGCCACGGATGGGGGATGTGTGTCATACAAGCCTTGGTCAGTGTACCAACACACCTTGAAGGACAGTAGATTGAGATGATAAAGAAAGCAGATGGAAATTTTATGTTCAACCTCCATCTGATTTGATAAATTCCTGTTTTCACACACCAGTTGTATTTTTATGAGAGCTAACGTTTAAACATTCAAAACTGATGACACGAATTTAAATCTCCTTTTTGTTAAAGCCTTGGATTCATTAGCATTCAATCAGAATGGATTAAGAGGTGGGAAACACAATTGTGCTAAGTAGAAACAGAGAGATAAATACAGTTTCTGCTTGAGGCTTGAAGTTTTGGAGATTTGGGTAGATTTTTTTGGTTGTTTTTCATCCATAGATTAAGAAATGCAAGGAAAGACCAACCATGCGAGATAATTGCCATACTCTCTCCTGAAATCCAGCCACTGTATTTGTTCAAGATGTCAAGCCAAATCTCAAAACTTTACTCATTCTCAGGGTAATATTCTGTTATATGAGGCTGTTTCTAGTTTATTTTTGCCTATATTATTATTTTTGTTTACTCTGTAATAGACAAGATAAAAAGACCCATAATGAGAAATGCATTTTTAACTCTTATCAACTAATTCACAAGCTGACCAAGCTTCACCACTTCTAATCATTTCCTTGATAGCTGCACATGTTGTTGGTTGTTTGATGCTGTTCTGTCAGTGGTATCCCATGCTGGTGACTCCACTCATGAGTTGTTTCTGATATAGGGTGCTGTGAGTTTGGACAGTGCTAAAACTTAAAATAATTTCACATTTTTCTCTGACCTAAAACACCTCACCCATAAAAGGAAATATCAGAGCTTTATGAAATCTACTAGGAGAAAAACTAGAAGTAGAAAAAGTCTCTGATGTTTGTTTTTCTCATGCTGCTTTGGTTGTGTCAGGTTTCAGGCCTTGAATGCCTTTTGGTTTGTCCATGTACTTTTTGTTTGTTAAACTTCATGTGCTTATCTAACTTCCTAATCTCCTGTGGGGATTTGATAACCTTAGTGGTTTTTTCATGCTGCTTCTAGTGCCATGATTAATGGGATAGACCACTAAACTGGCCACCTCCAAAATTATGGAATGTGTTAATCAGATGGGCAGATGACCTCAGGGAGTGCAATGACCCTTAGGATCAAAGGTCAGATTTTAACAATATGACAAATACAAGGATGTTGTCATTTCAAACTAAAAAAGGGTAAATAGATAAAGGGTAACTGGAGAGTGGCATACTTATTTCTTGCAGGTTTTATGTATACAAATCGACTTTTGCCATTAAATAGCCAGTAATGTATCTTTGATGGTTTGCTGTATGAGGTCAGAGTTACAAGGCAAAGGTTGCTGGTAGGGTACACGGCACAAAGAACACAAGATTTAGTTTCAGTTTTAGTGTTTGATGTAAAACAACCTGTTATTTCTGTGCCTTTGTTTTCCTCTCTATAAATATTACAGAGATGAAGCTGTTCAAAAATCAAGCATTCATAGTAGTGCAGGAGGCCAATGCAGTGTTACTGTCAGTGCTGCTGATGAGTAGTTGTTCCATATATTGTCCATTTAACTAGAAACATGACACCATGTGGTAGTTTAGTATGGAATTTTACTTTTTTCTCTTAATTGTTCAAGTGATCTTTGTGGAGTTGTATTAAAGAAAGAAAAAGACTCAGTCTTCAGTCTGCTACCGCTGAGAAGAAAGGGGACTTAATACAAATCTGTGCTTCCATTTTACACTAACTGGCCAGATAACACAACGGACTTTGCAATAATTTAAGACAGCTCTAAGTTACACTGGCTGCATAAGCTGGGAACCTGTCAGAGCACTGTATGATTTTTCCTGACTGTGGCATGAAGTCTGCTCGGTACTTTCTAACCCAACTTTCTACTAGGCCTTGAAAATAATTAGTACAGAAATGTGTTATGTCAAGGAGAATCATCTGTTCTCCCTTATGACAGCTTTATAGTTTCAGCTTTACAAACCTGTTCAATGTAGGGCAGGAGTTTGATGCCTACGTGAGTTGAGCCAGTGAAACACCTAGCAGGCAGTGCAGTACCTTTCATAAAGTTTCTATTCAGCAGGATTTCTAGTGGACAGTATGGTCTAGAGTATGTTGGTCCAGTTATTTAACATTTTTTTATTATCTGCAGCCCTGAGTATTTCACAAATGGCACAAAAAGCAATATGAAACCTGCTCATCTCTAAACAACCCAAGTATTGGAATTGTTTTATAAATTTTCATAATGGTACTGCTGTCCTAGCTGTGATGGTGCAAGGACACCACTAAGTCATAGTACCTTTTGTTATGATTAGCATATCTACTTAGACTTATTCTCACTTTTCATGTTCTTTCCAAGTTTGTTGCTTCTGTTTCAAACTTAAGAATCAGTCAAAAGCATCCCTGCTGCTTCCCCACCACTTATGTGCCAGCTGGTTCAATAAAAAAATTTCTTCTCCCTAGAAGCCCAGACTTGCCTTAGGAAATTCTGTCATGAACGCCCAGATGCTCTGCTACATGTTGGTTGTATTGACAGTAAAGGAGATAAAGCACTGAGGAATAACTCATAAACCATCCATTCACCTTTATTACTTAGAGCTCTAACTTGGTTGTGGCTTGTGAGTGAGTAAAGAATGTAACCCAGCACAGGAACTAAAAAAGCTAAGCCAGACTGGAAAGGTAACTCTCTGATATTTTCAATTAATATTCAGCTTTAAGGGCAGCCTCCCTATTAGAGAAATATTTCCTTAATAGGTCGTCAGATTATTTTAGTTTGTAGTTAATAATAGAAATTAGTTCTACTGAATATGGTCAGTTAAGCCTTGGAATGAAGTATTCTGTTCTGAGGGCATATGTATTTATGTTCTATGTTCACAAAAAAAAAATGTTTTATAACAATAATAAAAAAGAAAAGAAACCATTTTGCATGAAAACATGTTTTAACTGTATTTGTAACACTCAGTAAATAAATTACAGGTTTTATATCATTCAGAAAGAGCTGCGAGTGATTTATTCAGTTATTAACTTCACACGCTTGGAAGAATGAATTAAATACCAGTCCTTGTTGAAGGCTTTTGGATTATTCTGCCAGAATATACCACTTAAAAGTTTTGGCAGCTCAGCATGTGTTGCGTGATGAGCAGGAAGGTTTTGTTGGAAGCTGAAGCAGATGAGTCTGTATCTTGACAGTTTACAGCATCTTATAAATTCCATAAAATGAAAATGAATTATGTATTATTGGGTTTACATAAGGTCACCAGATGAACTCTGACCCTTCTCTTTTCTCATTTGGCTCAATTATTAGATGAAATGACAGATCTGATCTCTTTTCAAATTGTATTAGAAGGGGCCTCTTTATTTTGCCCTCTAGCAGCAATTCTCTGACAGAACTAGGCAAGTGCATTAATTATGATTGATTTAGTGGGTCTATAAGGTGATTATTTCTCAAATTCTACTTCTGTGAGAAAACCTTTTGACCTCTCTCAGGCCACACAGCAAATGAAATCCATAAGAAGATTTAAGAGGGGACTGACCAGCGCTGCAGTTTCTTTCTGCTGTTTGAACTCAAAACACTTTGGGACACCCAAGTAAATCCAAAGGATTGAATTACCAGGACATACTGTGGTTAAAATGTTTAACAATTTGATATTTCTGTTTAAAGTAAATGGCATGAAATTGATCACAAGGGGAAATGTCCCCTTTTTAGGGGATTTTTTGCTTTGTAAATTAGATATGAGAAAATGACCAAGATGCCTAATATTGATACTGATGGAGTGTGTTACACTGCAGTGAGATTAGAATTTCAACCATGTTCTTCTGACAAAATGGCAAAATAATTTCATAAATCTGTGTAGGAGTCTACTTTTTCTTGGTTTCACGTGTATATTTATATGTGTGTGTATAGATATGTTTATATACACAGATACAAGCATAGTAAAGAATACAGTTTGAAACCAAATGTGAGTTCAGAAAGAGAACTGCACACCGTACATTTGTTCCTAAGTCACACTGATGTTTTGTTTATAGGCTAATAGAAAAGCCAGTCCTGTTTCCAGACAAACCACTCTGGTTTTGGCAAGCCTCGTTCTCTGGGAGGCCTGCAGTCATACCCCGTCCAAGTGCAGTAATTCTAGATACGAGCCTGGTGTAACAGTGCCTTTTACAGCTCTGTTGTTATCAGCCAGTCAGAGGATATGTGCACTGGGATAAGTTTCCTGGGGGCAGAGCTGGCCTGTCCTCAATACCAGCCCAGGTCAGTATCCCCTCAGCCTTGTCCATTTCGCCCGAATAAATTTTTGCTGAGTTACAACTTCTGATAACTGACCTCCAGAAACAGAGTTGTAGAGAAATAGAAATAAGCTTAAATAAACTTCTCCTTGCTAGCCCAAATTTCTCACTCTATTATTGGAAGAGTGAGCCTTGGAAATGTGAAATAAATGCTTTTTAAAATTTTTTTTATTTTGGAAATCAGATATTTGTAAGGTCCTAATCATGAGTAGTAATCTAGTTATGCTCAGCAGCTGAACCAAATCTGTATTTTTTGAGCATATCTGTTATAATATATTACTTAGAAGTAATTTAAATTTGTTAGGGAGTTTTTTCATATACTTTGTGGAGACAGATGCTATTGTTCAATCAGATCTTTCAGGAACTCCTGAACAAAATGTTGAAAATCCAGCTAATCAAGATGAAGTTTTGACAGTAGATTTTAACTTTCTAAATGTAAAACTAAACAGGCAAAAAAAAAAAAAGAAGACTCAGAATGAGAATTGCTGACAGATTTCAGTATTGCACAGGTAAGGAAACTTTAACTGCAGCTTAACATATTACAGTAAAATGATTTAGTTCTAATTAGCTTCATGAAGCAGAGGATGAAGAGAAAATGATACTTTTTTGTCTGAAATCATTTAGAAATTGCTCTAGGATGCAGAAGGATGTTCACGTCTCTGCTCCGCTTGAGATAGGATGATCAGAGTTGAAAATTCTGCTTTGAATCAGGCAGAAAAAGAACATGACCTGGCTCTTGCAATGCAGGAAGCATCCCTGCTGTTTGGTACATGCGTTTGTGCACATACAATAAAAATGGGAACCAGGAAACAATTGTTTTTCCGTGGAGCTGTTCAAAGCAGCATGTGTGATACTTGGACACCAGTCACAAGCACTGTTGGTCGTAGTCTAGGCAGATCTGATAGTGACACCATTTCAGGGAAACAAAAAGCTTGGGCAGTTTTCAGCTACACTGGCCATGTTACCCCAGGTTGTGGCCTTGCTTCTTCAGTAGCTGTTTTCCCAAAAAACTGTTGCTGCTGATCAGCACTTATTTTTCAAGTCCCTTTATCACTAGGAAATGGCACGTGGTGCCTCAGCAGATATTGTGGATATTTCACTTTACTGGCATAAATGAGAACACTGTCAACAACTTCATTAGCATCCTTTGCAGTGGGCACAAAATATTTGAACAGTGAAGTGCCTGTTGAACATTTATTGCTCAGTTTTCTGGGGAATTCCTTACTGTCTGAATTAATCTCTTCAGCCATTCAAATTCTGCTGCTGGAGCATGTGCAGAAGCAAGAAAAGCACAGCAGTTGTCTTCGTGTTATGTATCAGCTGTTCTTCCAGATCTCTGCAGGAGATCTTAGCACAAATCCTGTCACATTGAATGGTTTGGCTGCTTTATCACTGTGCTCTGCCAGTAACCTTGGTAAAGGCATAACACCTGCATTAGTCAATGCTGTGCCTCTGCTCCTTTTTAATGGTACTACTTGTATTGAACTTATTATGCTTATTACTCCACTTGCTCTCAGAGATTTGCTGGCATAGGCACTCCTGCTCTGATGTAGTATTTCTGAGGTTAAGATTTTTTTTCTTGTATTAAAAATTAGACAAAAGTCCTAATGTCCATTTGTTGAGACCGGAAAAGTAAAGAACGTCCAGTGAAAACAAGCTGACTGAAGTCATGCTAATGGAATAAATTACCTTAATGTGGACTGTTGTTCAAAGGGCTTGCTTAGAGCTGCCTTCTATGTCCTAGCATTGTGTGGGAAGCTATAGCAGCATCTTAGACCTTAATAAAGAGGTTCATTCTCATAACTGATAATTCAGACATTCAGTGCAACCATTAGAATCTTTCAAAAGACCCCTTTTTACTGTAGTAGAATATAAATAAGCCCTTCCCCATCCCTTCTCTGGACATGCACATTGAGGCATAAGACAAAGGAGGTAGAAAAATGGGGAAGTTTGCTCCTACTTTTTAGGCAATACATGTATATATATTGTGAAATTCAGTGATGCTTCCAGGCATGATATATTATTGTTTTCTGTAGAATTCTTGGGGATTACTTATGTTGGGCTTGCCACATTTGTGACTTAGTAAGTTTTGCTTTTCTAGTTGGAAAGTTTTTGAAAGCACACAGACTTTACCAGCGTTTTCCCCAAGGAGGTGGTGGAAGACTTTTTCCAGACATGTTTATATTAACAACGCAGTGTGTTTGATTCCTCCCCTGACAGGTGCAGCTGCTGTGTTTGCTATGTATTGTAGATACTATATGTTATGACATTGTAAAAATATCTAGCTAGTAATAATAGACTTGGGACCTCAGGAGACCAGTGGTAGCTTCATATGCCCTGTCCTGCTTGTACCCAGCCATTTGTGTGATGCTGCTCTGTCTTAAGGTAAAGTCCTGCAGGGGTGCTTAAACTTTGAGATTCCCCATGATTGCTTTCTGCTTGGCAAAACTGCATTGTCAGTCTAGTAGCAAAAGTTACTTTTTTCCTGTAACTTTACTCTTGTCCTTCATCTGCACCTAAACGGACACCGATGCTCGATGTGTGAATGGAAGGGTACTAATGTGTGCTTCATGCAGTATTAAGTTGTCCAGGTAGAAAGTCTTGAGAATTATTTATATGGATTCTGCACAGCTCAGTATTCATTTTGGTCTTACCATTCTGATAAATCAGCTTAGATTTCTTTATAAGAAATAGATGTTAATATTTCCAGTGTCTGATTATGTCAGACTAGGCCCTTAAAAGCCTTGGGTTTGCAGTTTATAAAGGCCTTGCAAGTAGTAATATTATTTATGATAATGAGTATTGTTTATTTGTGAGCAACTTGATCTTGGACCTGAGCTGAGACCATTGTTCTCAATATGTCTGAGAGCTGCAGTAAATTGGAAATGATGTTCAAAGGTTACATTTTAATCTCTGAGTTCCTGGTGCCTTGTTTAGAGATAACTTTCTGCTCAGAAAGCTCTCCTCACTTGGCTTGCATCTGAAAAGAAAATGTATTACATTTTAATACTGACACAAACAAATGAGTTGGTTTTAGATTCTGTCATCCACAAACTACTATGTTTATAATACCACGAGTATATTAATGGACAGATTTAATGATATATATATTATTTCTGTCAGGATCCTCTAAATTACTTTTGCTACCACAAGACACAAAATGATGATGTATTTCAGTGAACAAAGGAAGGTAGGTTACATTTCTAGTGCCCATAAATTCTTTGTTTTAAAAACATCAAGGCCCTTGATACACTACAGTGCTTTCAAGAGATTTGCTAGTAAAAATTAACCAGTGAGGTAGAAGAAGATTTCCTCGTGTACCTTCCTGTATCACATTTCCCCAGCCCATTTTTTCCCGTTCTAGAGGTGACATTGACAGATTCCTGCTTCATTAGTTTCTCAGTTTTGGAGGATGCTGGCACAGCCTATGTGTTACAACGAAAAACATGCTGAACTGTGGAATATCAGTATGTTTGGGGCCAGAATCATATTACCATAATATTGAAAAGCTTTTCATGCCACTTGATTTATTTTTATTTCTTTTAAATGTACTTCCCATCTTAAAATGTCTTTTAAAGAAATTTGTGCTTTGCAATTTAATGATTCCCATATTCAGCTGTGATAGTTGGCTACTGTCCTCCTGCTACTGTTTTGGCTTTTGTTTCTCTTTGTAAGAGGTTTGAGGAACAGGGGATTGAGGATATCTCAGAAGTACTTCCATGTTTCTTCCTATGTTCTTGTCATGAACAAGATTTACATCCTCTCTCTGTAGTAGAGATCTCTCCTTTATGAACCAACACTAAATAGATGAAAGTAATACAGGCAGTTGATTTAGATGAAGATAAACCCAAAGGTTTCCTTTAGAGAAGTCAGTGTAGCAGTTTGCAATCACAGAAAAAGAAAATACTTGATCCTCCTTTTTCTAAAGTTACTGACAGAAAAAAATAGTGTCACTGTGGTAATCATGTACTTACTGCTGCACTGCATTGTGTGATTGTTACCTGTGGATGTTTGTTTTGTTTAGCTTTTTAAGTCACACGTTGGTGCAAAGACATTCAGGTTTTAACAATGAAGTACGTTTCAGTGATATTGTGCTGTATTTACTGTCAGAAATCTCAAAACGTGATTTGGAAACAGGATGAGCCTTCATAAATTATCAAGTCAAATATCATCTGTCTTTGGAGGGAATCCCACAGAAACGATGGGGCATCCCACAGAAAGCAGATGCCCCTCTCTTAAAATTAAAAAAAAAAAAAAAAAAAAAGTCATCCTATATATATTTTTTTTCCATCAGAAAATCAAATCTCAGGTCTCTGACTTCTTAAAATTGTCTTTGCCCCAGTCTTTTAGCAAGGTTTCAGGGTATTTGATCTTCTTGAAAGGCCTTGCTTACTTTTCTTAGACCTTGCTGTAAGTAAAAGAATCATGAAAATGTTCTTTTGTGAATGCATTGAAAATACTTTCCTCTTTCTATCCTGAGCTCTACATAAAGTGGAGTAATCTTATGCTCTTGTTTGTCAGTACTTTTTAATTATTCTCATCAGCATTTTCTAATCCAGCCTGAGAGCCTGTTGGAGAAGAAAAGGATATCAGATGACTTGTGTTATTTTGGTATTTATTTGGTGTTTGTTTTGGTTGAACTTAAATGTTTGGTATAATAATTTACTTTTGATTGTGGTATGAATAAGTATGTATTGGCATGATACATTTTCAACTTCCAGCAAAGACAAGTAGAATTTAGTTTAGCATTCTGTTTGTGAGTTGTTAATCTAAGTAAATAAAATTCCAAATAGTAAATAACAGTTGGTTGAGCATTAAAGACTGTGTACAAATGGAATAAATTTGTCAAAGTGTTTAAAAAAATCTAAATAATCAGAGAGTGGATAAAAGCAGCAAAACAAATTACAGGTGGAGGGAAGAGTTGTGTGTAATAAATTATTTCCTGCAAGGTATTTACTGATGTTTTCTGTGGTAGAACCCAGTATTTCAGGCCAGATGCCATTCTTCAGGAATTTAGTTAGATATGAGAACTACTGCTTGGATTTAAGTTATACAATGAAGTGGCAATTGCAACTGTGACTAGATGATTAAAAAGAAAAAAAGAGATCTTTGAATCTAAACAAACAAGATAATGCAACTCTTTAACTGAAAGGGTGTTGAACTGTTCCCGCAGTGTTGGCTGACTCTAGAGAATAATTTGCCTCACAGATTCAGTAATTTCACATGGATCTTCTTTACTCTGTCCTGCAATATTTTCCCTGTTTAGAAGTGGTAGAGATCTTAATAAGAGAGTAGAAACACAATAGTAATATGATGCAAAAGGGGACCTGGTAAAAAGAATCTGGGCAGGGTTTATATTCAGTAAAGAAATTCAAATCCAGAGAAAGATTCTGAGAAGGGGGAGGAGGGGAGTAGGAAAAGGAGGAGAAAAAAAAAAAAAAAAAAAGCCACACTACAGATGCTCAAGTGTTCATTACCCAAATCTTTGCAGGAAGCAATTGAATAGAATTACCTACAAAGGGAATGTGGCATTTTAACATTATACAATCATGTTCCTCATGGCAGGTGACATCTATCTCCTTGACGGAGACTGTATCTCAAAAATACATTCACCGAGCTGTCTATAAATTCAAATAAACCCTGCAATTTAATTTTCAACATATCCATATGTTTGAGAATCAAGCTTTCAGCAGTTGAGTACAGTTTGTGTTGATACTACTGTACCCGGTGAATAAGGAGGAAACAATGCAGTGCCACTGCAGCTTTAGCCAGGTTTAGCAGGGGTCTGCAGGGAGAAAGGATTCGTCCCACTGTTCTGGGTCTAATTCAAGATCCAGTCAATAGAATTTCCAAGAAGTTCATCCTTTCTTGTTTGGTCAAATGCAACCTTTTTCATGGTTTAGAGGAACTATGTCATTACTTAGTTAGAAACACAAAGAACCAAATGTGTCATTGTGCACCATGGAAATGCAGCCAAGAATCTTTTAAGATGAAATAAAACCCTTAATTCTTTAAGAAAAATAATACAGTAGAATGTGCATTCATTTAACTTCTTAAGTATAGACTTTAGAATATCTGATAAATTATATTGTTTGCAAGAAAGAGAACACCTGAGGCAGCTGCTCTAACAAAAGGAAAAATGTAGTTGTTATTTTTTTGGTTTTCAAAAAGGCATTTCCAAAATAAGTCTCGTTTCTTTGTGTGTGTCTGGTTATATTTTCGCTAATGAAAAATGTTGTCTTACGAGCTGAAGAAACAGCTTGAAATAATGAACAAGCAAGTAAGGAATTTAACTGAGTATTAATTTTCTCTTCTGGAATGTGATAGATACTGTAGGTTGAGAAATGTATTCTTACAGTGGTAGGTCTGTTCACACGGTCGGTAGGATCCATGGGATCAGTCAGAAAATTCTTAATAGCCAAAATAGCCAAAAACATTTGAAGATGCTTCTGACAGTAATCACCAGCAGATCTCCAGGATACTGATTGGGGTTTCAAGTGCTCAGTGATTTCATTCCAAGGTTTTGGCACAACTCCTGGCTCTGGAGTGGTAATGTGAAATTTTGGGTAAGAGCACACCAAAACAAAAGCTCTTAGGCCTAGGGTGGGCCTGACACTGCACACCTAAAAGGGGAAGGCAGAACTCCCCCTGCACCACTTGCCCTACCAAGACCTCAGTGCTGGGAGGGTGTGTGAGCTCAAGTCAGTTCAGCCCGTGCTGTGCTGCCCAGGACAGGACAGCGCTGTCAGGGCTTTGGCAACGTTGCATGAACAGAAAAGCTGGAGGCACATCCTCCATCTGGTGAGGTGGCCTGGCCTCATCAGGTCTCACACTTTACTCAGAGAGTCTGGAGATGGCAGGTTCTGGTAAACTCAGCAGTCCGGGGCCTCACCTGAGACATAGGGTTGCAAAAGTGATTTTTTGACATATTTGGCTTTTCTAGAGCTGACAAAGTATTGCCTCATGTTTTGTCACTGGCCTCTAAGGTTGCTGTCTTCATTTGCATTCTTTAGCCTCTTGGAGGCCAGTTAGGATGTGTCAGACTTCCAGAACGACGAACATTTGGATAATGTGGAGTGATTTTGGCTACTGATATGAGTAAAAATCAGTACTGGGGTTCTCCAGGATCAACTCTTTTCATCAGGGAGAACATGATTGGTCCCATTAGACCATTAGTGGTTTGGTATGTGAGAAGCAAGAAGACAATAATTTTTGAAGTCTTGGATCATATAATACTAATTCTGTACTTCAGAAACAAACTTTCTGCGCTGCCCCAAGTTGCCAAAAGTTTGTTACTTGTAGCTGTAATGATCAGAATGTTCTATAAATTTGCCCCCCCCAGGTGTATATCTAAGCACTTTCTTTTTCTTGTGTAGAGGAGAATTTGCTGTTGAATATTTTGGTACATTAAGAAGTTAAACATTAAAAAAAAAAAAAAGAAGCTAGCTAATAAATCATGAAAATATATATTTAGGTGACCTGATGTTAAGATACAAGTTTTCATGTCATCTTCATCCTCTCATTGTGAGGCCTGCAGATTTGAACCCTGGCCACTGATATTTTTTAAGATAATAGAACTATGTTGACTTACCCTGCCAAGCATATGGTCCTTGAATTAGTGGAAGTTTCTGCATAATGTTTCAGAAAACATTTCACTGATGTTAGATAGCGCTTTTTGTTGTGGAACAACTATATGGGATGCTTCAAATTATTCACATCTAACACAGAGCCATCTTTAAAAAAATAAATTGAAATAAAAGAGGTGCTAAGTTATTTTAGAAGAAATTAATGAACTGCAACCCTTGAAAACATTCCTGTAGGTGCAGCTACATTCTAATCAGCCTCAGTTTGCTAACAGTTCAATTTTCAACATCCGGGATCATCCATATGCATAGGAATTTTCTGAAGTCTTCTGTTATTGTTGCTTGTTCTTTTTCTTTTTCTTTTTAAAAAAAAAAAATATTTTCACTAAAAAACATGGGAGCAAACATTTAAAAAAATGCAGTGGTGGAGCTTTGAAAATTTATTGCACAGCTGGGGGCACTTAAAGAACTTAATTAACAAGCTCCAGCCTTAACATTCTCTCTCTTTAAGGGGAAAAAATTAGTTAAGGTTTGTCCAATTAAATTTTAGAAGAGTTTGTTGATAAAAAAAAAAAAAAGCTGTGATTGTGAGCTTACAGTTTAAAAAGAGAAGCTCCAGAATAATGAAAACTTGCAAGCTGATTAATTCAGTGGAAAGCTGCTCTGTGCATAGTTTCCACAAACTCATAAGCACTTGGGCATTTTTAGCCCAAATTTAATTATAGCCTTTGATAATCAGGCTTCACTCAAAAGAAATCCCCTTCTTCCCATAATACTTGATGATGTAATGCTCTATTATAACCCAGAACTCTTCCCCCAGCACCAAAAACAAGCCGTCTTCATGTCAATAGGAAAAAAAAGGTGACCTCTCCTCTCCAAGTTTTACATTTCATGTTCTGCAAACTGATATAGATCATCCAAGGCTGCTGGTTTGCAGTTCTTTTTGTTGTGTTGTGGGTTTTTTGGTTTTGGGTTTTTTTAATTCGCTACTGACTGAAAACAGCTAATAAAGGCTCAGTTCAAAGCTGTCTATTTCTTAGTGGGGGGGAAAGATGTTATTCTGACATCATTGCTCTGAATGAGCAGCCTGTGGTTCATACAGTATACGCTCCCCTGGAATGACAAATTTTCTGCCTTTTTCTTGGGGGGAATGTTCAGGCAAAAGGAAAAAATGCATAAGAGAAGCAAAGAAAATTCATTTGTATAAGCTGGCCCCCCTACTGTGGAATTTTCAATTATATATATCTAATTATGGCTGTCAGTTGATGAATTGAGAAAAGACATTTTTTGTCCCCCCTCCTTTTTTTGTCTCTTCGTCATCTCTTCTGTTAGAATGATTATAGCACACTTACACAACTAATTGCCTTACTGCTTATTAGTGATACAATTATGCAGGCCAGACTCCTTGTGTGAACAACCATCTGCAGAGAAAAAAAAAGTGACACTATTCAAAACTATCCATAATTTAACCAATGTTATTCCAATGCACTGAGCTCAGACAATTGTTGGGCCTTCATATTTCATACCCACCCTGGAAAAAGAGGGTTGTGGGGTTTTTTTCTTTTTTCCCCTCTTTCTCTCTTTTTCTCTGTGCACTGATTCACCTCTTTAGACTCACTGTGAATTGGAAAGAAAGAAAGAGAAAAAAAGTGCTTCATATGTCAACAGAAAGGAGGGAAGTGAAGCATGGCTAATGCCCATTCCTCCTGTGGGCAATTTTTCTTCAAATTTTAAACTAATAGGCATTTTTTTTCTGCTTTAGAAACAGTTGAGAAAGTGCAGATGTCCTGACCACAGAAATCTGTGTGTGTACATTTGTTGGCTTCTAAATGGTGTTAAAGCAACTGATGTACAACACAGAGCAGAGTAGAAAGTTCGCAGTGCATGTAATTGGTTCTTAGGAGAATGTGCAAGGAATGTCTCTGTCACAGCTCCTGGAGTGGTAGGTGTTGGAAACCAAACAGGTGAAGATGCAGGAGTCAAAACACAGCTTTGTGTGTTGCTGATTAAGCTAATGTGGAATATTTAAATGTCTAAAAGATACTGCTTTTAAGTTGTAGCTTAGAGATAGTGTCAAAATGGCTTCCCCAGCAGCGAGGCAGAGATGAGCTTTATTTCTGTCATTTACCTTCGTTTCTCTATATGGTTGTATTTGCCAAGTCTCTGAAATGTCAGAATGTCAGTCTGCCATTGCTGTATGTTCAGAATAAATAACTAGAAAATAAGTTGTGGAAACCAGATTTTTTAATTTTTTTATTTTTTTTTTTTAAAGTCAGTATGAGACTACAGAAACATGCATGGGAAGAAAGAGCAAAACTTTGGTGTCAGTGCTTCTCAAGGTCTGTTGCAGAAGGCTTGTAATTCTTTTGGCTTACTAGAATGTACCTAACTGTAAACCAGGGAGGAATACAGACATTTACAATCTGTCTTGGAGGTACAGTTACAATTGTTTTGGAGGTACAGTTACAAATGCTCGGTTCTTATATTTCCAGGCTTTAAAAATATCAGGCACCATGTCAAGGAGAAGCCATCACATGTCTTGGAAGAGGCAATTGCCATTCTTCCTCATTCTTCCCACTCTGTCTAGTGCTGTTTGACTGTTCTCTGCACTGCAAATGGAGACTGAAGTGTACATTTTTCTGCTTGTATTTCTAGAACTTTTTGGCTCTAAAAGTGAGTGTTCTGATATAACCCTGGATTTGGACCACGGGATCTTGAAGACTTAGGTATTAGAAATTTAGCTGTTCATCCTGATTCATTCAAAGTCCAGTGTCATTTATCTGTAACAATTTTAATGCAGTGCCCTGTTACTGTGAGCATGCTTATTAGAACAAGAATGAGCTCTATTTGTCTTCAAATAGGAATCCTGCTGGTTTGTTCATGGAGTCTCTGAGGGGTCTCCTTTAATCCCAGTGATTTAAATGCACGTTCAAAATCGAGAACTCCAAATTCCTTCCAAATGGTGTACTTCTAATGTCCAATTTATAGGAGGGGGGAGTTAAAAATACAGCTTTTCATGATTCTAGTCCTGAACTTCTCAACCTTGAGACCTGTCAGCTATGACGGGAAGGAAGAGAAGCATTGTTTTACTTGTGCCTCAATGTCATGGAATGGACCCTTTCTACTTTGGAATGTATTTTTTTTTCCCAGGAGATGCATCTAAGCAGTGTAGTGGTGTGGCTCTGCAGTTTGGTGGCGGTGGCATCAGCTGTGGGATTGTTACCTTCAATGTATCACTACAACCATTCCTCACAAGGCCAATGAGAATCTTGCACCAGAGACGCTTGCAGGCTGCATAACATCATTTTGATTATTCCTCTCTGTCCTGGAAAGTAAACTTTATTTTTCCATATTCTGAAATCCCAGCCTAAATCAGAGGAATAATAGTGGACAAGGTGAATTGTTTGGTACCCCAGAGAATACATGTGCACTAAAACACCTCGTGTTTCTGACTGTAAAATGCACTATTAATACTTCAGGCAACCTGACCTTCTAAGAAGCTTTGCAGATTTCCTTCTTCACTTAAGTATGGATGACAAAACATCTTTGAGTTGTCTCAGCTCTGTAATAACTGGTGCACTGATCCCAGCAGTTATGACTTGTGCCTTGGGAGTAGAGGAAGGTATCAGGTATTTTTGGTGCTCTGTAGAGACAAAAACTGGCAATCTGATTATGCAGATTTAAAAAAAATAATAAATAAATAAGACTTCTGACCAGCATGATATGACGAAAGGTCTGGAAATAATCTGGACAACCACATACCTGAACACTGGGGAGCCCAAAAGGCAGATTGAGACTTTCTGATGTTACAGCCTATTTCATAGTTCCTGGAACCTTCCCCGTGATGTTGCAGAGGTTGTGGCAATAAAAACTGCATTGCACAACCAGGAGAACAACAACTCTGGTAGTATTTAAAATTGTATCTGCATGCATGCATGCAAGGCAGCTGAAGTATGCGGAGACAGCTTTAATGCGGGTGTATCCCACACTGTGAGTGCCCTACTTAGCAGGCTTCAGAGGTTTTTTGGAGAATTTCTTCTGTGCCTGTCTAGACTGTCTTGAAGCAACCTAAGTGGAGTATAAGATGTAACTTAACATAAGCTTATTTATCTGCCAAAAGCACCCTCTGCAAGTGGATTATTTTCTCTTTACTGGTTTTATCTGTCTCCTTTACCTACTCCTTAAAAAAACAGCATTCAAAGCCGGCTGACAAACCAGAACATGGTTCCACAAAGGGGCTGGGGATGTGACAAGGAGGGTTATTTTAACACTATTCTTTACCACTTTTAAATATTCAGTATCTGTGCTCCTAAAATGTTTATTGAATGCACTTCCTAGAGATTGTCAGGAAGAATTATCTGTAGGAACCTTTCCATTTGCAAAAGTAGTAATAGCAGGCAAACAAAAGTCCAAGAGTGAGAGGAAAGAAGCATAAAGTTGCATAAATGCCAGGTATGGTACCATTTCAGGCAGCTCAAGTTTTTCCAGAGGAATTCTTTATGTATTTTAGGAACCATCTAGAAAAGTGGAGAGGGCACACTGATGGCGTGGGAAATCATCGTGGTCGGGATTGGGGTTGTTTGGTTTGGTTTTTCGTTTAGGATGTGATGTTTCTAAAATTTTGATGAATACCTCTGATCACCAAGCTGTTGAGTCAGTTAGATGTCGTACTTTCTGACAGTTTTTTCATGGTAAATGACAGCAGGTATTGGTTTTGTTTCTCATTGAAAAGCAGCATAATTCAAGGTCTTAATTTTTCATGAAACAGATGCCTTGTTCCCCACTGAGTCCCGCTGTTCAGGAGGTGTGCTTCTTTCATGAGTTCCATTATCATCTAAATGCCCTTTTTTTGGGTCTCACTCATTTCTGATATACCCTAATGGTTTTGTGCTCTGAAGAAATCCAGTGGATATGCACAAAATTAATAAATTCCCTTAGCTGTTACTGGAAATCATATGATTTTAACATGTTTTAGAAGTTGTTGGGGTATTTCCTTTGTAATCGACTTCAATGCACAGAAACTTTCACAGGAAACATTGCATTGTAAGGGATGTCCATTCTCTTCAGCTTCAGCTAGAGAGCTGAGAACGTGCAGGAATAACCACAAGCTGGTGTTTTGCCTTCCAGTTCTCCACCTCTACAGATAAAAAATTAATTATCTGCAAACCGTATTTCACAATCCTTCTAGCTTCTGGTGTAACACTGGGAAGCAGCCCCACAAATGCACAGACATTTGCTGTCTGCTGTTTTAACTTTGCTCCATGGATTTTGTGCTTCTCCCTTGGCACTCCATCCACACCGGGTAACTCCGTTGCATCCATGGGAAACACGGGTGGCTCTGCAGGGTTTTCTTGCCCATCCTGTTTCTGCGTGGTGTTTGTGGGGATGGATACTCAGACTGGGAGCAGGGAGGTCTGTTTTGCCACTTTCCATATGAAAAGCTACTGTCAGGCTTTATGATCTGGTCCCACTTGATATATTAGAATAATTCAGAAGTAGAATAAAAATATACTTGGCTTTGTACGGGAGAAGAAAAAATAAAACGGGTTTGGAGATAAACTGCTGGACCAAACAAAAAGCTCCATCTCTTTCTCCTGAAAAGCACTAAGATTACAGAAAATGTGACAGGCTCAAGTTTCCTCTGGTGAGAGAACTTTTAGGTTTTTACTTATCTTTATGGAAATTATTCTAAAACAATGCCAAATATGCACTTATATTCTGAGGTGAAATTTTGTATTTCCCTGCATTACATCTTAAGAGCATTTTAATGGGAACTTTTTCTTGATTTTTTTTTCCTCTCCCTGCTTTGAAGAGGATAAAGCAAATACATGAAACAAACTGATTAAACAACATTTTTTTTACCAAAGACGACAACTTTTCTGCAGAGTTCTTATGCAAGAATTGCTCAAGATTGTTTTTGATAAATAATATCGAAGTGGCTTGAGGTAGATATAAAGTAGCTGACAATGGACTGAATGTTAGAATTTGGTCAATAAAATTTCAGGCATGAGTCTGCTAACTGAGGAATTGAGGCTTTCACTGCAGCAATCTTTTTGTTTTGAGGGGCTTTTCTTAAAAGTTAAAAGGAAAACTAAAAAATAGTTAACATTGCCAGGAATGTCACCCTCTGTGTTTAAGCAGGAGTCTGAACCTCAGAGCAGAGGCTCAGAAAGTTGATAGTATTAAAATTGCCCAAGAAAACAAACTTGTTACCTGCAATTGCTTTATGTATTTCAATATCTATCACCTCTTTTAGTATAAATGTAAAACAGCTCTTACAGAAGCTTTGGTATGGTGTTATTCATAAATATTCTTCTAGTTAAAGCAATATAATCTAGGACTGGAAGAAATCAAATGTCACAGATTTACACACACTAACCAGTCTTAAGGGACTTAAATGAGGACGTATTTGGCCTGTAAGTTTTTCTACCACTGTAGTAATTCTGCAAAAGCCTCAGGAGCATGACATTCAAAATGAATTACATTAAGATTATTATATTTGCTGTAAGAGTTGCATCAATTTAACCCTTTGAAATCAATGGTATAAGAATATGAGGATAAACATATTCCAGAACTCTTTTGAGTGATACATTTCTGATATCTAGGTTTTTAACACCCATTGGCTGGATATTCATCTAAACTGAAATTAAATGAAGATTACTTGTAAAATTTATTTTCTTTATCATAAACTGCTGAAGCAATTTTAGCTGTTGACGTGGCAGGTTTGTCATCACTTGTTCAAAGATGCCGCGGTTACTTTTGATAAGTCAGACATTGCATTTCTTTTTCTGGTTTCTTGTTTTCATATTGACCAGATCTTATCTGGGCACTGACATGATTACCCTAACACAGGGACCTTAAAGAAGTCATGCACCATCACCAGTACTAAAGTGGGGGGGGGAAATTTTTTTAATCATGACAACTGAAATAACTTGCTTTGGTTGAGAAATCACTTAGCCTGTCATTATTTTACACAACCAAAAACAGCACTGGCCATAATCTGCTGCCTTTCAAGTAGGAAAAAATACATTACTTATGCAGAGAATGTTTCTAATGCAACAAAGAGAAGGAATAAAAATGCCTTACAACAGTTTTATTAAAAACAAATTCCCACAGTAAATACATATACACTCCAGTACCATGGTGAAACAGCCAAAGACATCACTGTTAAGTGCTATGGGAAGTACTTATAAATTACTTGAAATAAAAAACATTGTTGCCTGGACATCAGGGTTGAAATGCTGCAGTTTGTAATAAATTAACACAGAACTTCACTTCCCCTCCTCTAACAAAGCAGCCATTTGTCTGAATAACCCACATTCAGCTGTGAGTTATATTTTCACAACTGCAACTGCATTCATTTGCAAATCATTCTCCAGTTTTAATGCTGAAGTTTTAAATACCTTAAGAACTAATAAATAAAGCAAAGTAGAGCAAACAGTTGGCTTGTAGCCTAAAAACTGGCCTAATTTCTGGAGGGTTTTCTTTCTTCTTTTTCCTCTTTCACAGTAATTTTGTACATGTCTGACATTTCTTTAAGCTGTGTTTTGTTTTTAGTCTGAATGTTTTTTCACAATATTTAAATTTAGTGAGAACATTTCATATTAGCAGCAAAAATAAAGGCTATAGTTATTCAGGTTTGAATATTAAAAAGCTTGTAAGGATTTCATTCCTTGACTAGTTTCAAATAATCTTTAAGTTACCTTGAGATTTTTCTGTTGTAAATCACTTTTATCTCTTGAAAACAGTTTTCTATTTGTATTGATTCTAAGCTTTATGCAGAAGTTTTACTCTAGAGTATGGCTGTCTCATTTTCCCAGATTAATTTTAAATATAAATCAGAGAGCTATTCTGCTATAAGGGAATCTGCTCTCAGTACTTACTGGGTAAAAATAAAATGCAATACTTTATGGATATTTAAAGAAACTCTTCAAAGTAGTATGATAGAAGCACTTATTTACGAAAGTTGAGTTCTGAGGGTATTTTCCTGGCATTATTGAAGGCTGGTTTCTATAGATAGAATCTTAGGCTTTGTTCCACTTACTCGTTTTGTTTTGAATAAATTCCTGTGGGCATGCCTGAAAGGGTTGGTAGTCATTTTCAGGAAGTGAAATTTAGGGAACAAAGTTCCTTGCAAAGACTACTTGGGTTTAGAATTGATCAAGTTTTCATAAAAGAGGATTTGAAACACTTCTAAAATCTCTTTTCTCCTTTTGTGAGGGTAGCCCATCTACATGGTGAAGTGTTTCTTGGTGTAAACTGTGTCCCATGAAAAGAAGGATACAACTTTAAAGGAAAACCTCTATTTACAAAAATGTCTTGTGTTCATATCAGCTAGCATTGTACCCACTACTTCAGAACTAAGAGTATCAAGGTCAATTATTTGAAACTATTTCTTTCAAGTGTAACTGCTTATTTTTGAAAGATTACAGCAGTTTTTGAAGAAAAAGCATCCTTGTCTGAGTTCTTTTCTGTATGTCCTGTCCCCAGCCCCCCATTCCCTCAGTTAAATGCATTAAATCAACTGTACACAAACCAAGTATCTGTGTGCTCAAAACTGAAATCACCTCAGATAAGCAGATAAGTTTCAGTGTCTTGCTTCACAAAGCATCTATGCTAATGTGAGAGTGAAGGAGGCAGTCCTACAAACCCCTTCCCTCCTACCCTCCATTTAATTAAGAGGTAAACTTGTCTTCTTGCTGATCCAATTTAAAGCTATTCTATTTTTCCTATCAGCAATAGAATTCTTTTTTATATTCTGCTGAAACAAATGGAGAAGGAAAAAAAAATGAAAATACCTATCTGACAAGATGGGAAGGGAAAGGAACTGCCACCTTTGAGATAAGATTACACAGATTGCTTTGGCTGTGGCACAGAACTGCTCCATGTGAGATACATTGTGGAACTGAAGATGGGTTGAGAAAGTGAATTCATCTTTGAAACTGAGTTTATGGGTATAATGCCACAACTTCTCAGGCATTTCTGTAGCCCCTCCTTTGAGGAAACTGTCTGCGACTCTTCAACTAAGAGATTATTTGTTTGTTTGGGAAATGGACTCTGTTTAACCATCCATCTTATGGCCTTGCCTCTGATAAGTTCCAGTTATATTCAAGGCTATCTTAAGCAGGCAGCAATTTTTTTCTGAAGAGAGTGAAGGATATGCAGGTGCCCTCCTACCTCCACATAGCACAGATCTCTGTGACTTGGGGTAACCTGCCATGTGTAGTGAGCAGCATTTTAATGTGTGCCCCAGTAATGTGTGGTACAATTATAAGGCGTATACTGCAGAGCCAAGCCTTGCTTACCTAATAAAACCAAATAATTCCATCAATTCAAAGAAAATTTTTGAGAATAAATAAAGGCTTGTCTGTGACATTTACAAGAAGTTTTGCTGTTGCCTACTGACAGTTAACAGATAGGAATACAGCCCTTGATGTGCACCTTTCATAAATTCTTCAAATCAATAATGTAGAGTTATCAAATGGAAAATACATTTTCCTTATGCACATGAATGTTCATAACAACCAAAAATTGAGTTCCTTTTAGTTCTGAAAGATTTGTATGAGGATAAAAAGATTGGGGTTAAGATTAAGAGGTAATGATGTGACAGGCTTTAGCTAAGACAAAATCATTCTCTAGTTAGCCAAGTAATTTCAGCAATACATCTTCTGTAATTTTTTTTAATCACTTAGTGATTACTTGTGTGGTGCTATTTGATTCATTGGCCATCAGTACCTGATTAAGATTCTATGCTTAGGCCATCATTACTTTTCAACAGGCCACCCATATGGTGTTAGTGTTGAGCCAGTGCAAATCCCTCAGCTTAGCACTGTATATTCTGTTAAAGAAGACTACGTGAAATGCTGACATTAGCATATGTTCTCCTCTTATTCTGGTGACCTTTATCCATGGCATTACACTAACACTGGATCTTTGGAGTTGGTCCAGTAAGAAATTGGGTTGAAATGATAAAATTAGCCATCTGTCTATTAAAAACTTTACTGAGCCAGCAAGTTGGAACAAATGAGCACAATGATGCAACGAAATATAACACTCAGATATAAGGTTTACTTTGGGGTTGATTTTCTGTGTGTTTTCTCTCTCAACTATAAGTGCATTATCTTTCCATAAGTCTTTCATTGTGATTTCTTACAAGAGTACATGGATAATTGATATGAGTCTTTGTGTTTAAATTTATTAGGTATCCATTTTTCTTTCTGTGTAATATTCCTACTTGATATTCTGGAAATCTCCCTCTGATCATTAATAACAAGTATTTTAAAAATGAAATTAAATATATTAACTTGATGTTGCTGATTTTGTTTAAGTTGTTTTCCTTTCATTCTGGTTTCCTTTTCAATCTAGTTACTGTGATTTTGATTTTAGAAGTACTGATAAGATATTTAGCTTAAAACATGGTTGGAATAGCGATAATTAGTTGTTCAAGAGCTACAATTTCCAAGAGCTTGTACATTTTCCCTCTTTGATTGCAAGGTCTCTGTTAAAAATAGGAACTACAGTAGCTTGGGCTATAAAGAGCCTAGTGGAGCATTTTTTAAAAATAATTCATTTACTAATTAACAAAATGGTGTTTGTTTATTTCCAGTACATAAAATGTTTCTATCAGGAACGAGCCTGCTAATACTCTGCCTCTACCCTGCTGTGCTGACAGCAGAACATCTGCAGTTTAATTTAATACATTTACTAAATGAAGTGGGTAAATAAGGGGATGCTAAACAGCTACTTCCCAGCCTCTGATATTTTTGCTTTTCTCTGGAGGTCAGAAGCGCTGATGAATGATCCCTCATCTTCCACTCTGCCGCTGTTCCAAGAGGCTCCCACGTGCCAGCCCTGTTCCAAAGGGTGCCATGTTCCAACTGTGATTGATGGAATTACATTGGCCCATAATACCTCACTTTATCTGCTCATCTGTCTCTTTAAATGCTCTGGATGTCACTTTCAGGGATTATTTTACTCAAACTATTACTTTATGCCTTCCCAAATGTTTTGAGTCACTCTTGGTTCCGCATCCTATTCCCGGATATTTGTAGGTGGATGATGAACCCGGAGTAAGAAAAAGATTTGGATTAATACCATGCCCAAAGGTGGATATTTTATCAAATATGGTACTTGAAACCGAGGTGTCTTTCAAATGTTCATCTCTGCCTCGTTATTTTTAACCCAAATCCAGTTTGCCCGGTGAATATCAGAAACAGCTGTAACGGAAGCACTGAACTGAGTAGTAAGAAATGCTTAAGCCACTGCTTCTTGCTAGAAAAACTCGTGAATTTATGGCTTGAATCACAGATTTGTAGAACATTATTCATGACCTCTAGGACGAAATGTAGAGGAGAATGCAGTTTTCCTTGTTTTTAGTCAGGTATCTGAACCAAAATTCCACTCCTATTATTAAGTGTTCAAATATTTTTCACAGAACAGTTGAAATGTCTGTTTATCTAAGACTGGGCTCTTTCTGTTATGCCTTATAATAAGTGTGTAATTCATTCTAAAGATGATTGTTTGTAAACTTTGCCTTTTTTCTAGATGACATTCAATTCTATGGCCACAGGTTATACTGTCCAGTACTTCCCTTAAAGCTGGTGATGGAGTGGTGGGTACCAGAACGACACGCATTTAGATGAGCTCCTGGTAACTGATTCCTTCAGCCACTGCATGGCTCTCCTATGTGAATTTCAAGGTTAGGATCCAGTTAGGAGAAGAGTCTTTGCCTCACGTTCTGCTTTCACTGTCATGTGGCTGAATCGTGGCATCCTGATGTTAATTCCGTATTTTAATGGCAGCATACCTTAAATGGATGCTGAAAATACTGTTCTGTAGATACTAAGTGGATTAAACCAATAATATACAGGTTTGCAAGAACAGTGATTTTAAAAAAAATAAATCTATTGGAATACACAAAATCTGATTCTGAAAGAGTGAGTTAGCATATTAACACCTGCTTCCCCTCCCTCCCATTAAACAAGGAATTGATCAGGATTGCGAAAGGGGTCTCTGTTCTTGATAGATGGTGAGCAGGGTGAAAGGAAGTACTTTGCCATCAGCTAATGCGAATCTATTTAAATATCATAAGTAGCACTGAAATAATTAAAGATATATTATATAAAAAATACATTGGTTGTTACCAACAGCTCATGATTAATCTTTGCATTCCTCCAGAGGTGTGGGGGTTTCACTGTCGAGGCTGAGCTGAGAAGAGACAACAGCAACACTTTTACTGCTGCTTCTTTGAGATTCAAGAGCTCACCTTTACATTTAATAGATAAAGATGTCACCAGCAGTTCTTTTCTGGGAAGCCCAGTGAGCCAGATCTCCCACAAGCATGGCTTTTCCTCTGGCTTCCACCACTTACACCCCTGCCCCAGACAGTTTGGTCCCTTGGGACAGAGGAGTGGTTCCACGAAGTTTGCTGCTAGGGTAGTTCCCTATATTGGCTTATTACATATGGAACTGCCCAGAAAATGAACAGCACTGTGAATCAAGTAGAGAGTGAGGGTATCTGCTGCTGCAGCATCTGTTTGTCAGAGCAAAAAGAAAAGTTAGTTATTTAGAAAAACTGATGTTTACATATTCATACCAAGGAAACTATTTAATTCAGACTCTGTTGTGTGCACAAACATACCTATAGCAAAGATTCTCCAAATATGCATATGCATTCTTTTTTATTTTAAGGGAGTACATAAAAGTTTTCTAACCATGCTTTGAACTTATTCATAAGATTTTATGTGTCTACCTGGAGCAGATTTGAAATTGCTTTTTATAAAATATGCTGCATTTATAAAATGCTTTTTTGGATGCCTTTTTATTTTTCAGTGTTTTTATCAGCCCCAACTCTAGATTTCATAGAGCCTGGGGAATTTACAAAGGAGCCAACTTGGAGTAAACTTTAGTCACAGATATTGTACATAGAACAGTCTGTCTGCTGACGCCAAGCCTCACTTTCCTCCTCCACTAATAAAAGCCAGTAACAGTTGTCTGATCTTTTGCATCAAAGACAGTGTTTATGAAGTGGCCTGTATCGTTATCTTAAAATGTACATATAATTCCTGCATTAAAAGCTTGAGAAGAATTATGAATCAACATCTCATATTAAATTGTACACAGATTTGAGGACTGAAATAATATATTTCATTCATGAATACTGGGCCTTTAAAATAGGAGCACCCGTGAAGCAGGCTTCCCTCTGACTAATGCTGTTTACTTGCCTGATTGACCTTTTGTGTGGATGTGCATCCAGTACTTTAAAAATTTAAATAATATTATTCTTTAGTTTTCCTGTTCACTGATTTTGGAATATTGGATTCTGATCTAAGTGGGGTCCAGCTCTTTGCATGAACAGCTTGCAGCTCAGAGTCCTCTGATTATCAGTGGAGAAATGCAGAGCAGAATGCAGGAGAATTTTTCCAGCAGTGTTTTGCGAGGCTTAGGGGTCACTTGACTCCACCTTGACATAGAGATCTCGTGGCCAGTTGGGCCTGTTCAGTCTGGCTGGCAATTTACTTTGTCATGAAGTGCTCAGGAGTGGGGATTGTGGTCTAGGCTGTGGTCTAGCTAAACTGTCCCGTGGTTGGAGTCAACTCACAGCTTAACTCAGAGTCCTCCTGCCCCTTATTTATACAGACCGTGTGCATGCTCCGAGCCTGCCATGGGAGGGAACTTCAGAAAGAGACTGCCAGGGAGCACCCAGCCAGCTTCAGCTGCAGGACCCTGAGGGGAAGGGTTCTAGGGGTGGTCAGCAGCAGTGGCCCTGTCTCTGTCCATCTGTTTCAGGGGCACTCCCTGTGTTGGAGCAGCCCAGGGTCAGGATTGCAAGGGACACGAGCAGAGCCTGTGCTGTGAACTGTGTGTTTCAGGTGCCTGCTGTCCATGCAGGTGGTTTGCCACTGGGTGTGTAACATAGCAACTCCAGAACAGTTGGTTTGAAGATGATTCTATGGATGAGGGGAAAAAAAAAAGAAATGTGGTTTATTTCAAATATTATTTTTGTTCTTCCGTGATGAATCTTTGAAACACACCCAATGGGCTTTACTCTCTGGATGCTTTTAGTTACAGTAGATATCTGGGTAACTTCTCTTTGTGGGTTTTTTTTTCCTGATAAATGCCAATTCACTGAGTACTTTGATTCTTGGCACCTAAAAGTAGACATGAATTCAGGTTAAATTTGGTGAACATATTCAAGTTAAAAAGACATGTTGAAATACCAAAATGTTGAATCTGCCTTCCTTCTTCTCTTCATGCATTTATCCCTGTATTTCCAACCTGCAGAAGCTTTTACTTTTTATAAGTTGTTAAAATGCTCTAAAGAAGACATTTAATTTTGTGCCAAACAGATATTTTTTTTGAGGGGGGGGGTTTGTTTAATTTGTTGGAGAAGAAATTTCTTCAACCTGGATAGTAAAAAGAAATTGACACAAATCCTGAACTTTTTTTCGGGAATTTTTTTTTTTTTTAAAGTGTCAAGCAGGACATCTGCAGCTAAAAGAATTCAAAATTTATTTATTTGAAATTGTGGTTTTAATTGAAGGTGGAATAGAACTAATGTTTTGGAAAGCTTGATCTTTTATTTACTTTGATATTCACAATGTATAAAGTTATTTTGAATAGGTTTCAATGTAGATCCATTTTGAAATTATATGCTCACTTATAGTCACAAATATGGTAACTGTTGAACAAGTTTGGCAGTGACTTCAGAAAAACCTTCCAGAAACATTAATATTTTTGCCAAAGTTCTGCAAGATGTCCAAGCACTTTCCTTAGCCAGAAGGGTGCATCAAGCAGCACAGGGCAAATCAAATTGAAAGAAACTAATGTTCATGAGAAACAGAAATCTGTCTTTTGCATTTCTGTTCGTAAAATATTGAATTGGGAATATTTTATGAACAAGGGATAATGGGGAGCAGAGCGATAAATCTAGGAAATGTATGTTGCTCCCTGAAGTATAGCAAAATAACTATCCTTGAGTGCATTTCCCAGCTAATTTCTAGGCTACAGAGTTTTTGGCCTATTGGCATTTGCTGAAATGATCCAGTATGTAATTAACTGTTTCAGTGTGTGAACTGTCTTAGTTCTTTCATTTTCATAATGGTAAATGCAGTGTTTTTCCTTAGAATTATTTTTAAAATGTACCTATGGCTAGAAGGATGACTTTGATCACTTACCGGTATATATTTAACATAAAAATTCTCAAAGTACTTAAATTTGCATGCATGTGGTATTCCTGTTTCATAGCTCATGTTATAGTTTACTGATGTCGTAGTCATTTGCATCAATTAAATTGAATTGGAATATTCTTCTCCTCCTACTTTAGCCCTTCATCTTCAGCTGTCAACATGCATATGCCAGTCAGCAGTGGAGCTGTCAAAGCTGACATCAACATCTGTACTTGTATTTTTCTGGTGTCTGTATCTGCCTTAATTCTGAGTATTTCTTAATGTTTTTCTTGCTGCTAATAAAAGCATTTGCAGAGAATGAAGCTTCTACTATCCCCATCTTTAGGGGCCAGTGGAAATTTCACTGTAGAAACCTGACTTCAGCAGAGTCGCTGTATGCCCATAATGATGGTCAGATTCTGGAGGGTTTTAAGCTTTTGGCAGTTTTTTCCTTGCCATCAGGAAATCCTGCCTTCACTGAGGTTAATAAAAAAATGCTTATTTCAATTTAACCAGTTATTCCATAACTTCATATTCTCCATAATTCAGCTAACACAAAAGCTCTGGTATTTTTCTGAAAAGCAAAATTGGAGAGCATGAGGACAGGCAGAGGTGTTTTCCAAAATCTTTGTAGTAGTGGTGCAACCAAGTAGTGAGAACAAATATATCCCAGTGATATTCTGTCACTGAAGTTAAAAACTTCCTCATTTGCTTCAATGGGTGCAGTATTTGTGTGCGTTCCAGATCCCTGAATAAAAAATGAAACATTTCAAACTTATAATTCTTCATGTAGAGATTAGGAGAATGTACAAATGAGGAGAAAACAGTGGAAGCAGCTCAGCAATAAAGCTTTTATAAATAAATAAAAAGCACCTAATTTTCAGAGCAAATGAGAGCGTATGATGAGTGATGTGCTCCTAATGAGCACTGAAAAGCTTCCAGTGTAAATAAACAGATGGTGAAAATACTTAAGTTACAAATTTTTCAAACCACAAATACCTAAGTCACAGGTCTGTGCTACAGACTTCAAAGGAAAACTTTGCATCCAGCTTTTCCATGGCATAAACGTTTCCTTCCTCTTCAGAGAGAGATAATAAATTGGTACTTACTTCACACAGGAAGGTTGTGAAGCTCATTGAACAGCTCAGGTTTTGAAACCTGACAAGTGCTCTGGTATAGCAGGTGTTAGTAATGCAGGAAGAGAGGAAGTTTGATGTGAGGATTTGCCAGAAGAAGGTCACTCCAAATTAAATAACTGCAAAAGCAAGTCGTGTCCACATGAGCTCTGGACTCGGCGATTATTTCATTGGGCTCCAGAGACATTTGGTTGGTGTAGAAATGTGTTGGGAGACAGATATTTGTGTGAGAATCCCACTGTGTGTATTAATCTCTGAGTTACTGCATGGTTTCATTCTAAGGTAGCTCATAGAAAAGTCACACACGCTTGGGAAAATAAAGGCAGCGTCTGGGAGACATGGATACATTTAGTTGAATAGTGAGATCTATATTGAACCTCAAGGCAAAGAGAAAATTGAAAGGATTTTTTTTTTGTTATTATGATTTAGGAATTACACAGAATTCTCTCTAAATGTCAGGGTAGTTCAAGTGGTGTTCAAATCAATACTTCACTTGGTCTTTCAGGGCTAAGCTGATAACCTCATGTCTGTTACACGACATGTCCACATGCTGCAGGGTGCCTGTCGTGTTCACATAACAGTGTCATATGTTCTGAGGTGTTCTTTCTGGGGTTTAACATGCTTCATATGTTGATCAAGGAACAAATACGGGGAAGTCAAATGGGATTTTTTTTCTATTTCCAGGACTGAGGCCTCAGTCTTATGCCCTGGTGGATCTGCAAACACTGGTTTACTCCTTTTCCTGCTAGAAACTAGAGTCCCTCTCAATTCAGGGAAAGGACTGAGTTTTTAATTTGGGCTTAGCCAAAGATGATTTCTCAAGAAATCTTTCTCGCGTGTTTTTTGCAAGGTCTCTGTTTGACATTTCCACTAGAAAAACATGGGAGTAGGAAGCAGTTTCAGATACTCAGTAGTTGTTTAGGCTGCCGTTTTGACTATACACCAGATTAATTTTGTACCCAGTGCTTTAGCCAAAATCAGAAGTGAGTGATGTGCATCTAATGAACTTGCAGTTTGTCTTGATTTGTTGAGCTAATCTCGATGATGCTCAGCTTCAGAAGAGTCCAAATAACTCCAAGGGCATAAAAGCAAATGCTTACAAGGTGAGCAGGACATGAATGTGCTTTTTCTCTTCCCAGGAGGCTCATGTGTGAGTAGAAGAGACTTTTCCTAGCTTCATGGAAATGGCAGAGTTTAGCTAGAGTTTTACATGTTGAGCATCCTGAGTGGGTCAGATCCTGTATGCTTCTGAATCCTATTCCAGACTTTCAGATCTTCTCTTGGTGCTGATGAATTCCCTCCAGTGCATTTCAGAAACGTTTGTGCTTCACTTCTCTCATAACCAGATACTGCACATAGCCTGTTGTAAATGATTCTGCAGCATCTTTGGCTCCCAGCAGGAAAACTCTGAATTGCTCTTGGTAATAGCTTCAAATTTACAGTCCCAACAGGTATTTTTAGGTCTGTTGTGAAGAGATGTCAGCTTCCATACACTTCAGCTTCTTTGGAGTCATTGCAGCTCCGCACGTCACTGGAATGGGGTGTAATTGTGGTCTCAGGCCTTCTCTGTCCGCCCACCAACCTCAGCTGCCTTAAAGCACCCTCCTGCTGTGCTACAGGGAGCATTCAGAGCCTTTCTGAGCAAGGCAAACTTGAACTGGAGGTTGTGTCTGAATTTAAAGACTGCCTTGGAAGGAGGAGGAGTGAGGATGTGTGGTGAAATCCCTTCTTTAGAGCAGCATGACTTATAACAGTGGAACACTTCAAGCTCTAAATTTCATTGGAAGTGTGTGATTTACACTGCTTATCATTCTGGAATGTTGAATTCTCAGTATTTTCTGTCGTTATAGCACAAGATGTTATAAGGCTGATTAATAGGATAAGAGAGGTCTAAACCATGCTGGTATAAAAGTGGGTAGGATTTGGTGAGAAGTAGGGAAATAATCTGTAGTACGTAAATGTTCAAAGAGATTTTACCAAAAAGGGCAAGAGAGAGGAGGAGAAAAGCCCCTTTCACTGCTTCATTTAGATCAGGTTGTATCCATGCTAGAACACCAGAACATTTATTCCCAGAAATAATCCCTTTGAACTCAGCAGAGCTAGTAGTTGACGTTTTGTGTGCAGGCTGCATGCAGCTTCACTGGGCAGCTGCTGCTTAGCTCATGCAGCTTCAGTTTTTTTCCTTTCAACAACTTCTAGATGCTTTATAGATGATTCCCAATAAAATGGGGAAGGAGGAGGAAAGAAGGGCTAATAAGGGGGTTGGGAAGTTTAGAAAGGAGACCGAGATAGGAAAGTTTTTTTCTTATTTTTACTACTCTTGTGCAACCCAAAGGATAAAATTAGCAAGACTGGAAACTTTTTCAACTGGTGCTGTATTCTCACATTTAAAATATAACTTTTAATCTTCTATAGCTGTTGAAAGATGTGGCTCTGGCTGGCTCCTTGCTTCTAATCAAGGAATGAAGTACAAATACCACCAAGTCTGCCTTTCATCATGCAAGTGAAAAATCTGTATGGTCACTCTAACACATCTGAGCAGAGAGCAGCTGGGATATGCTCCGTGCTTTGGCAAACTGAAGCTTTTTTAACTGCTGGAATAGAGCTGATTGAATTGTTGGCTTTTTGCAATACAAGTTTTTATAACTTCTTCTAATATAAAACAGAAGATAAAGGGGAAACAATGCAAAATAATGTATCAATGGCAGATAATGTTAACCTGATAGCGTATTCTATTGCATGGTTTCAAGAAATGTTTCAGACTATTCGAAATGCCTTTCCATCAATTTATGTTCTATTTGAAGAAAGCAGTATTAAAGTCAGGAAAATATCAACTATAATTCAATGCACTTACTATAGAGAGCAAATGGACAATAATGTGGATAATTTTTTCTGAAGCATGTAATGTGTAGGAATCCATCTCCTAATTTATATCAGCTCCATGTCAGTCAAACAAGGCTGATCACTTGCTGGAACAGTATATTAAGAGAGGGAAAATGCACAAAAATGAAGTTATGCCAGTAAACTAAAGTGGTAGAAGGACAATATGTATTTTTCCAATATGGAAAATGTAATAAATTTATCTCTTTAGATATTTTTAGAACTACAGCCACAAAAAAAAAGTGAACAACAGCAGTAGCAACCACAACCATGTCTTACATAGATTGGAAGTAGTCTGTTACAACTAAAGCTGAACTATTTTTCTCAGGAAGTATTCTGTAGAAACAAAAACATACAAAAACAATTGAAAGAAAATATTTGCTCTGGTAAATGAGTTCATACTCATTGCAAGAACAACTGAGTTATTTAGCTTAATTGGCACAAGTGCACATAGAGAAATACAATTACGTCTCTCAAAATTTTCAGCAGAAATAGTAGCACATGAGCAAAACTATGGGAAAAAAAATCAAGTCATTATGGTGTCAAACAATATTTTCAGCAATAGAAGTACCTAAAGAGAAATTTATTTTCTTATTTGAAGATAAGGTAACATCTACTTCCTATTGAGGTAAATTGCCTCTGTGCAGGAGCCCACTGTGCTCAGTTAATCTTTCCATATGTTTCTATGGGCTTTAATCAGGCCATAGTTTTCAATTTGTCTGTCTGCATCTGTTTGTCTGTCAGCAGCCGGTCCTTTGCAGCTCCTTCTGGGCCCACTTTATAAAGGTTTTGCAAATTTAAACTGGAAAGAAAGCATTTGTTTGGATCCCCCATTAATGGCAGTTCAGCTGAAAGCACAGACTCAGCTGTCATTCTGAACTTCCCCAGCCTTTGCAGGGCTCTTTGCTGGGTTAGGGGAGCCAAGTCTCCCAGCTTTGATCTGCTGTGGCTTTAGCTGGACCAGTCCCAGCTTCAGCCAGGACATGAATGGGAAGGAACCCTCCCAAGGGAGCTGCATTTAAGGCTAACAAAAATGTCACCATCACGTCAGTGAGAATATGTCTTGTTCTTCATGGTTTGTCCCTTTAATATCTTTGCTCTGTAGGGTCTCCCAGGCAGTGATTGCTTCTTTGTGTGGGTGCATGTGAGATCAGAGGGGACAGTCACTACAGTAATGCAAACAATATTCATGCAAAATCTAAAGTAGAAAACTATGCTGTGATATGGATTTGGGGAATTTAAAAACAACAATGCCAAAAGAATAGCCTTAAATTACTCCCCTGATAATACATCAGTGGTTACATGCAATATAGGCTGCATAAATGCACATTCTGTTCTCCCTTGCATGAATTTAAGTCTAATGCAAAATTGACAGACCCATTCATGCCTATGAAATTAAATCCAAAAGGTTAGTATAAGCACTAGGTTTAATGATCACTGCACAATATAATTAAAAGATGATGTTACTTGAATATCAGATTTTCTGTATGTATGTTTATTTGGAGTTTTTAATTGAAAATAAACAAAATCAGGAGTGCAAAAAAAAAAAAAAAAGTAGAAAAGATGTGTGAAATGTAATGATAATGGTTGACTTCTAAACAGCCAAGGAAATTATAGTCATCTTATGTGTGGGACAGGAACAAACACCTCTTAATTGCACTTCATTATAACGTACCTTTCTCTTCTCAGTTGTATATATTAATTATAAAAATCATGTTTCAGAGACGAAAAGCTGTACAATAGGTTTTTTTTCCTTTTCCCTCCCTCCCTTGTGCTGTCTGCAGCAGGATGGAAGAACAATATCAACTGTCATCCACAGGAAGAGCTTAAGAGCTTTCAAAGACAAATCATAAAAAGAATGAAAGGCTATTATAAAAAAAGGAGGAAAATGCTTTGATTTCACAGATTTGCAACTTATTAATGTTTAAGGTTCTCTCTTCTTCTTAAAAATATCTTCTCATATTGTTTTGTATGTGTTATGTGCAGGTACATCACTTTTTGATGACTGTATCACATGACATGTGGATTACGTAGATCGTTATTAACGGATGGAGGTTGAGGGGATAAGATGGGGGGAAGGCTCTGTAGCAGCCCTCCAGGACTGGTATCACTTCTTTGGGTAAATTGTAGAAAACTTGGACATGAATTTCATGATACAAAGTGACATTGTCTTTTGAGGTTTTGGGGTTTTTTCCCATTCCATTTCATTCGTGCTTTTCACTGGAGCAGTACTTAGAGACCCTTGAAAGTAAGGCCATGACTGTCTTTTGTGGTCACCTGGGACCAAACTTTCTTGTGGGTGCAGATTGGTTTCCTGGTTTGGATTTCAGTTGTGCTGTTTCCTATACAATTGGCTGGGATGTTTCCTTAAAACCTGCTTTCCTGCTTACGAAGCTGAGTAGTCACTGGTTTTGTTGGGTCTAGGAGCTTCCTTACTGAGGAAGATTTTGTGACTGCTGGATGTCAGCTCACAGTGTAATTAACCACTGCATGACACTTGGTGTGCAATACCTGGGCGCTAAAGCAGTGAGCAATTATCTGGTTATACTGGCTTTTATTATCCACCCTCTTGAAGGTTTTCCCATTTATTCCATTCTTTTCTATTTCTCTCTACGCCTTTCCTGAAACAGGAGTCTGAGATGCTGGGTGTCTCAGGTGCTTCCTTAGGCTGATGTTTTGTTTCTCCTGAGCCTGTCAGCATCTCCTGCAGCCTCTGAGGATGTCACAGATGCAATGTCTCTGTCAGGGCTAGACACAGCCCATGGCTCTTTGTTGCATGCCTGGCCTGTTGATTGCAGTGAAGACCAACTGTGGTACGTGTGTTGTATATAACATATATATTTTTGTATTAAAAAAAAAAAAAAAATTAACGATATTTCCTTAGTAGCTATGACCATCAGGATTTCCTGAAAGGTGAAGTGCTCACAGAGATACAGGTGCTGAGATTATGCTCTGTGGTTTTCTGTATGTGCCTTCCAAAGTTTTAAACTGCAGGTCCTTCAGAGAATAAAGGAAAGGACAGACATTCCTATCCAAATGGCAGGTTTGGTACTTTGCTGCATTCCTGGAAGTGCATGCTGGCTTCTGTCAGCTGAAATTTTCCTGCTAATGTCTTCACATTTCAGCTGTTGCCTTTTCAGACAGATGAGGTAACTCCACCCAAAGCTGCAACAGCCTTTACTAGACCTTATGCTTGTTCTGGTGGGAGGGAAATCCTCCAAGTGCGAGAACTTGAGGCTCATTAAATTTAAAGTGGATAGAAAATAGGTATGAAGGAGATAGGTACAATCTATAGGTACTATTCTTAGAATACAAACTTTTAGTTTACTGATGAATTCCTTAATTTTTTTCCTGTCCCCTGCAAAAAAACCCCCATCCAGTTATTAGTGAAAATGGTGATAACTATCAAAGGTAGAACTCCTTTTCCTCTCTCATGAATAGTTGCAGATTGAGTATTTTTTTGATGGATTGGTCAATTTATTAAAAATAGAATAAACAGTGAAAAAGAAAGATGATTTATTTACAGAATTGCTCTAAATTGTGAGCAGGAACTAGACTGGCCAACAGATCATCCTGAGAGAACAGCAAATACGTTCTCTCTTTTTCTTCTCTATCATGTGCAGTTCCATAAAGGGCTGTATGCTTCTCTGAATGTATTTTCTTCATTATTCCTGTTATGTACTTTGGACTGTATTACATTTCAGAGTAATTCAAAGACACAACACAATCAGTGGAAACTCTCTGCACTCCTCTCTGGTTTAATGTCATTTCTGAAGTAGTTTAACGATTAACGTGCATAAAGCCACCTAACTACATGAAGAATAATCACATGATAGTTTTTTTCCTAAGGAAATATTAACTTTAAGCTGGGATAACCAACTTCCAAGAATTCACATAAAAACATAATGAAGTTAATATTAAATAAAATGCTTGTGCAAGCTTTTATTTTTACAATATGTGCTGATGTGTCCCTGATTTAATCATGTTTTGTTTATGATTAATGAATGATTCACCTTGAAGATCAAAGTTTGATTCATATCTCATTAAGAATTGGAAGAAATAATCTATTTACAAAATAAAAGAAAGCTGCTTTGTGTGTTACCCAGTATTGCAAATTTAGCCAAGTACTGAGAGTTGAAGCTAAGACGACATGGGAAAGCCTCGATTGTGATACAAATGTTATCAGACCTCAGACTGTTCAGGAAATCTTCATGTATTAATTGTGATAATTCAAATCATGAAAAATTATGGTTTTTTCTGTACTATGTTGATTTATGCAGCTGAACTAAAAATTTAAACATGTGGAATTTTTCTATTTATTTTCAATGTATTTATGAGGCAAAATTAAATACATTCATAAAGAGAAATAGCTAGACATGTGATCAAGTTTCTTTTGTCAAAAGAAAATGCACAATTGTGCAAGTTTCAGAGTTTATATTTCACTAGGGGTATAGCCATTTCTGTGACACTTCACCTACATAAAATATTACTAGGTAACAGATCTTAGGAAAGATCTGAGGTTAACTGCAACGGTAATGAAAGTATCTGTGTTTAAATCCAGAGCACAAAATTACTTGTCTCTATGTTATAAGTTAATCAATCTTAGTGTGTTGAGGTTTTTTTCTGATCACACAGTAAGGATTATTTTGTAAAGATCCATATTGGTGTGTGAGCAGGTAAATTTGCAGTAAGCATTATTTATAAAATAACCCTGATATAATGAGAAGGTTTTCATGTGCCAGTGACCAGAGGTCTACAATGTTGTAGCTTTTAATTTTTAGAGGAGAAACACAGTCTGAGGATTGTCTGGGGTGGATAGATAATGGTTAATTTGATAGCCTAGCATTGATTGTGTGATGTCTAACAACCTTTTCTGACAAAATAGTTTTATTACAATGATAGGCGGATGACCATTCTGCTGCCATCACTGGATGACAGAAAATTGTTTGTGCCCTAGAATAGTGATATAACAGAATTATTGTCCAAGTATGAATGCAAAATTTGTGGCAAAATTCAGCTCTCAACTCATATTTATCTCTAGTTCTCTAATGCAGAGTGAGTGAGCACGTTTTGCATGCTAGTTCTGGCCTGTACTGCATTTAACTCTCTTAAAATAATTCTTCGGTGGTAATGATGCATGAGCTACAGGATGACCAGTTAAAAAACCCAATGCAAAACCAGACTGCGTAAGGTGAGTTGCAGTTTATGCAATAGTTCAAAATGTGTCTCTCCAGACAAAAGCGTTGCTATTTTCCTGGTGGAAGAAATCCCTTTGTCTCTTGTTTTCTTCATTTACTGATAGAAAAGTGGACAATTAATTGCTTCTTTTAGGTAAAGTTTTGCAAGCAGAGGATTATATAATTAAAGTTGATTCTAGTGGCATTAACATTTTACAGTAATATAAGAATGATAGAATGTTATAGTTAATTTGCTCTCCTGTGAAATTTTCTTGATTATTTGATGTATGACTTAGGAGTATATTCTCCAACTTAAAGAAGTTCGAGAACTTTTGAAAAAATGTCCATTTTCTGGTTCAGTGAGTTCACTGCTGCTCATGGAAACTCCACATGCTTTACTTGGATTTTACATTTCATAACTCTTTGTGGCATGTTTCTTTCAGACTGGTTCACCTTGATATTGACATCACAGAGTTCAGTGACTTCTGTATGATTTGTTTCCCCACTTAAAAATAATATATCTCTGAGAACTGAGTGATCTTTGTCCTGTGGTTTGCTTAATATTGCGGGTTTATGTTTTTTCTATTTGTTCAGAACTATTTGTACTTGGATTATTAATCTATAACTAAATGTTGCCCACTGTGTTCATCCTGCTGACGATATCTGGAATCAGACCAAAGCTCTTTTCCTTTAAATTGTGCAAAGCATGTTTATTGTCACTTTCTTCTTCACTTATGATCTTTTGGGAATTGTGTTGAAAGGGGAAAATATTAGCACAGAGCAGTATTAGTACCTCTGCTAGTTCCACCTTTTACAGCCAGAAGTCTTGGATATCCTGCCTAAACTAAGCCTTAATGGGAATTCTGTCTGTCTCTCTCAATAGCAGTGTGTCAAGTGAAGGATCTGAACTGTCACTTGAACAATTACAGTTTGATAGGAGCTATGGCCAGTGACTATCTGAACTCACTGTGTGAATACCAACAAACATTCCCGAGGAAATACCCTGTCTCACAAGGAACTGCTGAGGAAGGGGACCCAAAGGCACCGTGCCATGTCCACGTCCCTCAGAGGAGGCACTTCAGGGCAGTCACACAGCCTGGAGCACTTTGCCTTCCAGTGTCTGTGCCAATGGCTTGGCTGGAGGGGGGAAAATCCTTCTTCCAGAGAAAACTTCCCTCAGAGTCATTGCTAGCGTCTAAGCTGTGCACAGTCAGGATCACAGGTTTGATCCACTCAAGTTGTACAAAAGATTTCACTTTTAGGAGTTTGAAAGTTTGTGCTGCGTTAACCTAAAAGGAAATGAACCAAGCGTGAGGCCACAAGGAAATTTATGTTTGGGTTTAAACTCAGATTTAGATGCTGTCCGCTGTTCTGAAAGACTGGACAAATGAAAGTGAAAATATTTCTCATTTATCGTAGGTGGATTGAGTTCCTCATCAGCTTCATGGCACGAAGGCTGCACAGCTTCTCTGCTGGTACAGTCCTTGCAACCTGTGCTGTTGTTAAAAGTGGCCTTTAACGAGACAGTTAAAGGATGGGTGTTAGTGTAGAGGTAGAGATCTATATAATGAAAACGATGAGATTCTTAATGATCATGTAACAGTTTGATGTTGGTCACAGTGTGTTTTCCTTCCCTTTCTCACTATGATAGTGTGTGGCAGGTGGTATAAAACAGAGCACCTCAGTTTCCTAAAAAATTAATCTGGTTTTGAACATCTGGAAGCACAGAATGCTGAAACAAATGCAGGCTTTGTGCAGAGTTTTCAAACAGCTGGGGACACACACACACTCTTGTAAGTCTGCTTCATTGGCTGCCAGTGCGCCATGCTATTGGTAAGCTTTTAACTTGGGCAAAATTTCACCTGCCATCAAACAGAGTTTTTCTGGCTAATGTGTATTACCTAATCTTTAAAGGCATTGCATTGAAAGGAAGTGAGAAACTTCTGATGCTACAGTTCAGCTAGCCATCCTAGAAATTAAATATAAATAAGCATTAATCTATGCCAATGTAAAAAGTGAAGGTTCTCTATGGGTGAAGATTCTGCATGTTCTTTTTCCTGACTGTTGTCATTGTGAAAGACTATGGACTAATTCTGTTTGGATAAATCTTTCTGTCCATGTATTTATCTTCAAGTGTATAAGTAATCAATTTCAAAAACATGTTCCCATTCATATCCTATCCCAAATTTGAGGGAAAAACAAAAAGGTTTACTTGCTCACATTAAAATTAATGAAGTCAGAGACTTCCATCACTCTAAGTTACCAAGAAAATAACTTGAAGTGAGGGAGTTTGATGACTGTATCAAAATCTTCCTAATCATAGCTGGCATCTTTTAAAGAGTGGATTCCTGCTAGATGCTGTGTGCAGCACCACCAATATGCAAAAGAACAAGAAATAGAAACACCAGAGTTTCTCTTCCTCTCCTCTTTCATGCTTGCATTATGTATAAGTAAGGCTTGGTTCTGAAACTTATTGAAGACAGATGAGTTCAGCAGTATTTACAAACCCTGTATTTGATATCTGCCAAAATGTATATTTACGCCGATATTCACCAGTGTGTACACACCAGGTCAAATCTCTCTGTTTTACAAAACATGATATGAATGATAATTCTTGTTTCAGTAGCAGAATAAGAGATTATTCCAAAAATGTTGCTGGGCAAGGAGAAACGAGTGTGTGAAAAGAGAGGACGCTTTAGTCAGTATTTTTAAAATAAAATTTTCAATACAATTTTAAAATTGCATCAGAGAGTTAAACAGAATCTCATTAATAATGCTGTTTTAGATCAACTTATGACAGATTTATAAATTAACGACATGCATAAATAAGTAGGAGAAAGGACCCAAAAGTAAGAGGGCTATTTTATATTGTGATTATATATTTATGCGGACCTGGACCAAGTAAATTTCCATCTGCTTACAATTCTGGTAACTATTTGGTCCTTAAAGCAAATGCAGCCTAATTGATCTAGAAGAAATACGCCAGATTTGAGCTGCATAGATATAATTCAGAACATGGCTCGTTATGTAATAATACAATCAAAAGCAAGATGAATAAATATGTATTAAAAATATTACAAAAACCCTTATTTTTGCAAACAGAAATAGTTGCCTTAAATTGCCCTGAAAACGGGACTGCACAAACCTTTTGAGTTCATTTCGTTTCCCTGAAAGAGTTAATTTATAATTATTTTATTAGCGATGCAACAAGCTAATAAAAGTGGAAGCTTGTACTGCTTAGTAGCTGAGGCCTTCCTGGCGTGCTCAGAGCCCTTTAGTTCTGCTGTTGTTTCTGTGTAAGAATCAATACCACAGGCAGCAATTATGTGGTGTTGTTTTTTGGCTAAAATTCCCACACATCTGGGATAAACAGATATTCTATTCGAACTTCCTCTGTTAACTCCACCAGTTTCCATGGAATGACTCTCTATATGCTTGTTAAGTAAATGATTGTTATAAGACTATGGAGACATGGTCGATCAAATTAACCCCTTTTGTCCAGCCTCCAAAATGGTTCCCTTCATTTGCCTAAATTCAGCTGCTTTGGGGAATTTTTTCAAGCTTGAAGGACTCTCTGGATTCATCACATTAGCAAACTGTAACCTGAGAAGAGGGTCTTTGGAGCTGCAGGACTTCTTTGGCCCCCAATTGTTTTGCTAATCAAGATTATTGCCACTATTGAGATGTGGAAAGATAGCCTAGCTGACAAAATTTGTCAGCTTCCCATGAAATAGTTCTGTCAGTTTAGTCAGGGTGCCGGCTAATATTAACATATAAATGAAGTCTCTCCCCCTCACCCCTTAATAGATGCAGAGAAAATATAAACACACACACAAAAACCCCCTCTGTGCTTAAATCAAACAAGCTTCTTTTCTCAGCTCTAGCCCATGTCCCTGGAAATCCTGTGAGTAGTGGAGCTAAAGGGAGGGGGGAGGGAAGCAGAATTTGCACAAAACTACTTTTAAGCCATAAAGCAGCAAAGCCCCACTCCCTGCTGATAGCAACAGGAGATTGATTACGCCTGCAAAAGTACAAATGGTTGCCTGAATGCAAGTGGCAGACCTCCAAAGCAGTGTGCTCTATGTGCTGGTTTTACATTTTATAGCAGAGGACTTGGATACAAAGTGGAAAAGTGGAACAGGGGGTATGAAAGAGTTATCTTTGCCCGGAGGTCAAAGCTGTGAGCGCCGTCCCCGCGAGTCTCAGCCCGGGAGAGGAGCGCGGCCCCTGCACCACCATGGCCCCTCGGCGCCCCAAACCCCATCCCTCAGCACCTGTTTGCTGCCTTTCTCTCTGCTTGCTCATCATCAGGATACATATTGCATTTTCCAGCTGACCTACGAGGTGATATAATCTAATGCTCTTTCACCCACTTACACAAATTTTGCGTTACTTTGTCAAAGGCAAATGCCTTGCATCATTCTGGCGGCAACTCTTTCAAACCCCAGCTGTACCCAGATCATAAAAAAGTAATTCAAACTTACGCTCATTTTAATTGTAAATGGACCTACTGAAGGTTCTCTTAATCTTTTAGCCTGATTTAAATATAAATAAATTAATATCTCGTGATATTTGTAATCTGCAAGTCAGCAATATTGGCCTTTTGGTACTAAATTAGCCCATGAATGGCAACTGTGCAGCAGCTTTGTGTAGTTAGTGTACGCATCGGAGATGACTCTTCTAGCAAGTTCAATAGGCTTTGCAAAGCATAGCTTTAAATAGAAGAAATCCTTCAATCATGATTTGTTCTTGCTTTATGAGAAACAATCAGATTATTCCTTTGTGCTGAACTGTGACAATGCTCTAAAGCATGAATGAAAACTGGAATATATGTTCCCCCAGTGGATTACATCAGCTTTCTTGATCACTGGGCTAACAGGAAAAATAGATTTAATGTGTAAAATATCTGTCAGTGAAAAGAATATTAAGAAAAATACTTGGGAGCAGTTTGTGAGAACTTCAGAAGTATTAAGTTAATGACAAAGCACAGCATTTGTTAAGAAGTTCAAGGCAAATCATTCCTAAAGAGTTCCAGGCAAGCAGCTAAGCATCCTACTTCATGATTCCAGAAGTTGTCATACAGAGTCGATTTCAACTTCTTCAAAGTAAAATATTGTGTAAGATATTGCATTAGCTGCCCAGAATGTGGAGCTAAAGAAGCATAATCTAAACAGTTCCACTGGTACCTCTTGCCCTGAGTTCATGAAGTGTTTGTGCTCCTACCTTTGATCTGAACCTTCTGAAAAAAATAACTGGGACACACAATATTAATCATTATTGGCAATAGAAAAGAGTTCATAATAATTGTAATAAAATAAGTGATCTTCTGTTTAAAGTCATAGTCTGCTTTAAAATTCTGATCTCAGAATCTTTGTGAATTTCCTGGATTTCCCTCCTAGCTCAGTACAGTTTGCCTACATTGAATCCTGCTCCCTCCTGTGACCTGACCCCTCTGCTGAAGAGTATGAGATGGAGGAAGGCTGAGGGATATCTTACTACCCACCATGCAGTGTGTGGATGTTTTTATACAAATGAAAGGAGTAGTCTTTGCCCCAGGGGTTTTACGGTCTGGAACAGCTTTTAGTTATCTGGTACAAAATCCATTCATCAAAACATATATATTCTAAACTTTAAGTTCATCCTGCTCTAGAACTTCTTGCAGTCTGGCTTCTGTTACAGGCATCCAGTCTAAAACCTCATAGATATCTTTAAATAGTTAAAGGAGTAATGTTGGCAGAAAGAAGTCAGTCTTCTGCTGAACAGCTGTCTTTCAGGCCAGGGCTATCCAGAACTCATGTAAAGTTTCCAGCAGTCAGCAAGACACACTTGGCCATGTGCTTTGAAACCTCAATTTACTGTGCATGACTTTTTCTCATGTTTGTTTCTGGTCACACTCCTTCCTTCTGCACCTGCACAACTTATCAGGTGTATAGTTCTTCTAAGGAAAAGAAGTGCTGCCCAAAGGCCAGGGTGTGGAGCTTTCCTCCACTGCAGCAATTGCCCAGCTTGCAAACTTGCCTTGGAAGGGAGCGGGTGCTTCATAATGGAGCCCTTCATACCTCGAGAACAGCTGCCTCACACTCCAGTGCACACAAACAAAACACCTGCTTAAACCAGAAAAACCAGTAAGCAGTGAGACTGGCTATGTGGTGGATGGTGTTTTAGACTTTCTCTTTTAGTTCTTTTGAAGTGTTATAACATATTTTTCAGCATTTTGGTCATTCTGAAAAATTGTGCAATTTTGTTTGTAGAATCATTTTTTCCTTCTCTTTTTGAGGAATGTTAAAAATCACTGCTAATATTTTGCTTTTTGTGATTAGAAAAGACAGACCTCCATAAGGTTGGTTTGAGTAAGTGTCCTGCAAGTCTGGCTACCCAGCTTTTAGACTTACTTCAAACTGTGCCACATTAACTTGAGTACAAGCAGCCTTTCCTTCTTACCCATCCTATTTCAAGATATTGGACAGGTGCTGAATTCTACTTAACTTGGTACTTTTCTCTTGCATGTTGTAGATATATGGGTTTATTTCTTTCACACAGTAACATAGATTTTCATCTCTCCTGTTGAAGTGTAGCTTCAAGGGTGCATCAAGGATCTTTGTAAGGCAAATGGCATTTTGACATGCTAATTTTAGCTATACCCTTCAGTGTACCAGGCTAGGAGACAGAAATGGCTCTTTGGGAATGGCAAAAAGATGAGTAACTCCACTGAAAATTAGTACACAACACTGATTAAAAGATGATGAATATATATCACAAGATCACGAATAAAATTCTGTAACTACTCACTTTCTGTTTCACTCAGATTCATCCTTGTTTCTGACAGATTTCCTTTGGTTTCAGCTGAAATGCCCATCAGTGCAGGGAAGCTTTCCATAATGGCTGTTGTCATATGGCAGCTGTTATCATTTGCACTTTGTTATACAAATTTGTCATCTCCATCAGTTCATAATAAACCTGACTGATACCACAAAACCCTATAATGCCAGCAACAATAATTGTCATTCTACTTGGATGTTGCAGAAGAGAGATTAAGGATTTAATGTTTAAGTTTTAAATGAAATATTCTCTCACCATTATGGGTGGTCTCCTTCTGAAACCCCAATAGGACAGTATAGTAACACTGCCCAGCGCTCTTGCATGCATTAAAAAAAAAAAATTGTCCTCAGCGCTGTCAGCCTTTAAAGGTTCTAAGTTGAATATGCACATAGTGTGTACATTAATCAAAATAAATTTCTACTTCCCTTTTTCATATTTTTAGTTTTGCCCTAAATTTTATTGGACTGACTAATTCTAAGTAATAAGCATAACTATTTTATTTAACCAAGGGAAATGAGTGGGAACAAGTTCCGACTGACAATGGCTCTCTGCTGGAACCCAGAGAAGCAAATGCAAGCAATGCAGTAAGGAAGATCAAACTTGTTACACTGCTGATATTCTAAGAGTTTGAACTCAGACTCCCTGCTGACCTCAATTTTACAATGATAATCATTTCCTAAAATGTCTTCATTTTGTAAATGAAGCTGTACCTCCCTCTGAAGCAGGGGTTTGCAAAGATTAAATCATTTACATTTCAAAGTGTTCATTTTTTTGCCAGTGTGAGAAATACTCAAGCAGGAAAATGAGTGCGCCTTTTAATTTTTGAAAGCTGGGAGAGCATTCATAGCGAAAATAATCACAGCCTATTACAGCAGCCTTGCTTGCCTATTCCCACTTCAAAAGGATGAGCCTATCTTTTCCCCGCCCAGCAGTGAATGACCACTTAAATGAGTGATGGCTTATTAATACTATGACTCAGCCACTTCTCGATAAGGAGAACAATAAGGGGTCAAAGCTTGAGCATCCCTTACAGGAATTAATGAGAACATGTTGCTGGTAATTTGGTCTTTTGGAGATTACATTTAAATTAAAAGGTTCTTGTGTCAGGCTTAATGGTGAGACCGGTGTTGTCGCTATTTGAAATTCAGAGACTGCATTTTTGTCCTTTCTACCTGTATAATTTCATTGACTTTATTAAGGTTGCCTTGGGGGTTGGATACCATTTAAAGAAAAAAAAAATCAGAGAAACTGGCAAACAAAACCTTAAGGAAGTTCCCCAAAAGTAACCCCCCAAAATTGCACACATTTATTTGGGCATAGTGTTGTTTTCAGAGTCAGGATGTATAATTACAAAAACAATTAGATGCACATATTTCAGATATTTTGCATTAGCATTTCTGCATAAGACCTGGAACTAATTCATTGCCAAAGAATATTTACTCTGAAGTTGTGTGAAAAATGATTTACCAGGCACTGTTTGTGCAAATGTGGGGGCTTTTTCTTTGGTTCCTCATCCTTCTTTCCAGTAAAGACTTACCACTTGGCATGTCTGGTTTTATTCTTAACTTTTATTTTTGCATTTTATTATTGATATTGAAACTGTTGTGGACACTTTGTAACAAAGGCATGAAACACAATGGTGGGATCAAAGTTGTTTAAAGGAGCTAAATTGCATATATTGTTGTGTGTGTTATTAACTACAGCAGAGAAATCCAACCTACAGCTTTTCTATTATCTGTTTCTTGCAATTATGAAACTACTGCATTTAACATCTTTTCTGACCTGAAACTAATGCAAAGATGGATTCTGGGCAGGATTAAAAATATAGACCAGTGTTCGTTGTGCTAATTTGTGCATTGTGTGATAACTAATGCACAGTGCATTTTCAAGAAACTTTGAAAAGGTGGAAATCAACTATTTATAAACATTTCAGACATCATTCTAAGGGAAAGTAACAATTCAGTTGCTTTCTCATGGTGGAGTGGTAATAAAAATGTAGAAAATACGACATATTATTATAAAAATAGGCAAATTATAAACATCAGAATTTTTATGGTCTTGATGTGGTTTTTTTCTGATGCATCTAGAAGTCATATAATAATTTTCCTTTTTTTTAATCTTCTATCCAGTTGATATTAATATATTTGATGGAGAACTCCTACAAATCTTAAAAGATATAAAACTGATAGCATGCTATAACAAAAGCAAATGTGGTTGATCTGAGATTAGTTGAAAAACTTACGAAGTATTAATGGAAGAATATTCATGTACAATACCAATCCACAGATAAGGTTCTCTGTTCCATGCGAAAAATATTTAGACTTGCACTGGAAAATAAGAGAAGAGGCTCTAGTGCAAGTATACAAAATGTTGGATAATGTCAAAATGAACCCTCCTTCTCAGGCGTTAGTTCAACTAATGTGCGATTCTTGGGGAAAGAAAGTGTCATTTTGAGCAATAGCATCACCAGATTAGGAATTCAGAAGGTGGAGGAAGGCTAAGTCCTATGGTGGTACCATGATGACAAATGACACAATGGGAAAGACAAGGGACAAGGGACTCCTTCCCTCGTCTTTAAAGACAGCTTTAAAAGTATTAAAAATGTGTACTGCAAATGATCTCTTCCTGTAGCTTGTTCCTCCATTTGTCATTAAAACAGAGTTTCTGGGTAGCTGAGATTGTTTCACCAGCCCGACAAGATCCCTTGATTTTATGGTCAGCTTTTGCTGACATCTGTGGGACGTTCAAAATGCACTGGTTGAGTGCTTACAAGGACTATGCAACTCGCTTTTCACAGGACCTCTACGCCTTCCAGGCTCTTACGGAATTAGAAACCTTCCAGATCCTTTGTCATGATCTTTGCTGGGGCCCCAGTGATAGTGTTTGTCCTTTATTTAGCCAGTTAACCATTGATTACTCTGAGCCTACTCATGATGCAGTTGGCTTGCACTTGCTCTTGGAAATATAGAATGTGACTACTCCTTAATCAGGAGAATATTTCATGACTTGGAGTCTTAAACAACCTCTCTTTGCTATGCAATAACTTTCAAAAAGAATGTGATCCAGAGCAATGGGGAAGAGTTGTGAAGAGAGGGGATGACTGGGGAGCCCAGTTTAGCTGGTGCCAAGGAGAGGGGCTGGCAGCCCACAGCACTGGGCACTGGGAAGCTGGAGCTGCCTGGAACTGCTGCCAGCCAGAGCCTCCCTGGGGGGTGGCTGGCTTGATGCAGGGGACTCTTGTTTTGTGACTAGTGACTGACTTATTGTTCCTGAGAAAAGTGGCAACAAGCCAAGTAAAAGCCCTTTTTGTCCTTTACTCCCAACAGGGGACTTGGTAGTGGTTTGTCATGTGCCTGGGCATAATCCAGGCAAAGTCCCCATATGCAATTAAAATAGATTTTGCTACTGTATGTGTTTCTTAGGAAGTGGTACTCCAAGTTACGGGTACTGCTCATTCTTTTATTTAATGTTTTTGTCTGATTTCAAAGCTTAATTTGCTTGGGGATTGTTTTTGTCTTTTAATCAATACTCATTTTTCAATATCAGCACTCCTTTAAATAATTCCGTTAGTGTGTATATTGCATAAAAGAGATATAATTTATAAATAGTAATGTCGGTGAGTAACCATCTCTCCTTAATGTAAATTCCAATATATGTCATGATCAGAAATCTCCAAAGTATAGGTTTACCATTCAATAAAAATATTGGTAGCACATACTTAAATCTCACAAAGAAATTCTATCCCTTTGGAACTGTCATCACAGTAGTCTGTCATCATTGGTTTTTATGCGCTTGTAGCCCTTTATTTGTAATTTTAAAAATTATTATTATTATTATTATTCACTTTTAAGATACTTGAATGTAATAGACCTAATGGTACTAGAAAATCAATCTTAGTTATTTTTTGTGGCTGTCGTGCAGTTTTGTGCCATTTCCCACAGTTTGAATACTGTGGACTACAGCTATCTGAGATGATCATGACAGATACATGGCAGGCAGAGTCTCACAATTATTCACGTTGAGTAGCAGTTCTCCAGTAGATTATTTCTATGAAATTCAGTGGAACATTACGGGAAGCAAGGGGCTGTGCAATGCACTTTAGCTACCTTTTCTCATGACAAATCTATGCTCTGTAAGGCAATATTAAGAATCGCTTGAGAAAAAAATGTCTTTTGACAGAAAATATCATCTCGTTAAAAACAGAAAGGTTCATACATCACTCTTAAGTTCCTTAAAAGTGGAACTTTTCTAGAAAAATGAGATAATTGCATTCAGATTACAGTGATTGGTCTAAGGGAGCTGCCTCTGCACTAGAATGTGAAATGTTGGGATTATTCCCTCCTGTGTGAAAGCACATTTTGAATCTCAGCTCCAGTAAGTATTTCTACAACGTTGTACAAATATTTCTGCAATAATTCTATGTTATCTCTGCATAATTGTAGAAATTCTATATTAAAAACTCAATAGGAGTAGCTGAGAAAATTGATGCAGAAGGAGTCTAGCAGGAGGTTAGAATATTCACTGAGAATCTGCAAGGCAGGAGGACGCTGCCACATCTGTATGACTGGTCAGGCCATATTAGATGCCTGTTTTTTCATTAAAACCTTAAAGCATTCCTTTATTTTTTTTTTTTTATGCAGGTGAAAGGGCAGAACTGGTTGGATGTGAGACTTAGGGAATAAGAAGGAAGTGGCACTCAATTCTGCCTTTTCAGGAGTATCCTAATTGTAAGTATCTTCAATAGTTGTTTATTTCTTGTAATTTTAATAGATCAAGTGGCCTTACCTTGCTGTGTAATACCATTACTATGCACCTGATGCAAGGTGTTGCAAGAGGTATCTCTTTTTCTGTGGGGGGAGCACTCTGGATCTTATCCAGATTGCTTAACAGAACACTTCCATTAATGAAACAGTGCTGGCCATTACAAAGTCAACTGTATTCATGTTTAAATTGTTGTAGCTCTCAAAATGCTTCATGTTTATTCAGGATTGGTTCTTTCCTAATGATATTGGAAAGTTTCGTTTCCAAAAGCATGTCTTAGCGTTTCTCTCATGAGTAACTCTGAAACTCTCAAATACTCTTTGTTTATTTAGACTTTGCGTCTCATAGGTCCTGATTCCTCTACTGAAATATTTAGCAGGGAAATGTCTGGGAGAGGTTTATTAATGAAATGTGTGTAGTCTAGGAGGTAGTGCACTGTTGCCAGATTCGGTGGGAATCCCACTGACCTGGGGCTCTGTAAGAAGCCCCATGAAGTGCTCCAAGAGCAAGGCCAAGCACAAAGTGCAGTAATCTAGGCCCACTTGCCTATGTAAAATTTCTGCATAAATAATTATATTTGTTTTGATGCAAAGAGAAATGCAATATACTCTCAGTGGTCATCTGATGGTGAACCATCTTCTGGAACACACAGCTGCTCTGATTGTGGGACACAGTCCAGGTGGAATTTCTCCAACTTGCTGGAGTTAAATTGTTGCCAGGGTTGTGTCCTGTATATAAATACAGGAAAGAGTTATCCTGATGGAAACTTGATTCTCAAATTATTTTTTTTTTTTTCAAATAAATGGCATTTCTGAGAAATTGAGTAAAATGTTTCAAGATAAAAATGTTTGAGAAATTGAGTAAAATGTTTCAAGATAAAAGAATGTTAAATATAGCTAGAAATAAGAGAGCCATATGTTGAAAGCATATCAACTTTGAAACCATGCACTTAACCCTGGGACTCAACAAGATTTCACATTTTAAATAAAAAATTTAACTGCCTGGAAAGATAAAGTTCATTCATCTTGAGGGTAGCCTAGAAAAAAAAAAGGGAAATGTGATCCATGGAGAAGCCTTTCACTAAGATAAGTATCTTTGACATTTGAAAAAAAAGAATATGATGTGTAAAAATAAGATGGGTCACATCCATTCCTAAAAAGCTGTTGTTATACTTGTACATCAAAGTAGGAGTAAGGTTATTTTCTGAGTGGTTTTTTTTGCTAACAAGTACATTATCTTACAAAACCATTGCCAGAAACATAAAATCTTTCTTCAATGGGAAAGAAATGTACCATTTTAGCACTCCTGTTTGAAACATTATGCAGAACACAGGCTGTTCTAAGTTCAATGCAAGTGTTATGCAAATATACTATTAGAAGTTTGATCCACTAGAATAAATTTATCTGTTTGGTTCTAAATTACATTGATAAATGTCAGACATTTGTGCTTAACACAAAATACACACGTTTGTGCAACCATCATCTCTGTTCAATTGAATTGATTTTATTTCTTGCACAAACTGAGCTTTCATCCTGGAAAATGTTTTCCAGTAACACAAGGGCAGATCAGGAAATGTGTAAAATGGATCAGTGCCCAAAATACTAAGTTATACATCTATTCTTGGAAAAACATTAAGACACGTTGTCTTAAAAAGAAAGGCATAAATTACAGAACATTAAGTTCATTTGGACTTGCATACGGAGCTACAGCATCGATACAAATCCTCAGTATGTCGCTCACTGCAGCGTGGGGAGGCTGTTTAGGAGGTAGCTACCTGAACATACACACAGTGGGGGCCAGTGAGTGCCAATGGAATAGAGTTGTCGGCTTCCCCAGGGATTTTGCTGATTTTCGTGGAGGCCTCCATGAATAGTCTCGGTGCGTCAGCACAGGAGGGTGTTCCGTCTTCACTGGGGCTTGCTTGCTTTCAAGAGGCATTCAAGTTCTTGCCGTTTTGCACTGCATTTGAACATGCTTTCTAGGCTGAAATCTGACAGGTGTCGTTGGCTGGGTCCAAACTTCAGAGCAGGTGCCCCCTGAGGCCCCGGTGCGTTGGCCCCACCACAGCTCAGCCCCCTCCAAGGCCTCAGCCAGGTTCAACAGGGCACTCCAGATGTGTGTGTAGCCTGCTTAGACCCTGAGCAACGCCTTTGGTGTCCCACCCTTCAGCTGTGCCCAGATAAAACCTGTTGAGTTTGCATTCCTTGTTTTAAGGAGCCCCACAGCCGAGCTGCTGACATGCTGACAGTGCCTGCACACAAACTAGTCTGAAGTCCTTTCAGAAATCAGGTTTAGCTTTCCCCTTTTGTACTGGGCCCTCCATCAACCCCAGTAAAATTGCTGCCACGGTGGAGAAACACCACATGGAGCCATTGGTGACAGTCTCTGAGAAACTAAATTTTCCTTAAGTTAGGGAATTGAGGGTACAACAATCTTCAGTAAAACCTGCCCAGGTATTTAGTATCAAAAATGCCTTTTGGAATAGTGTCATGTTAATTTTATACCGTAAGAGAATCAAACACAGATTTGATTGTCTCATTAAGAAAAAAAATTAGTATTTTTCAATAATACCCAAGACATTTGTTTCAAACTGTTGGAGAATCACTGATTAAATAAATGTAATATGTTTACATGATGAATGCTTTCTCTAGAGGTTACCCTACCTTCTGATGGTTGAGTCTAACCCTCTTTAACTACTTTGACAAGATTATTGCTTGAAGTAACTTTTTTAATTAGCGTTCTTGTTTGTTTACATCTAGAGGTTGAGGGGGGAAATAACTAAAAGCTTTGGAACAGCTATTGAGTCTGCACTTGCTCTAAGCTGGAAGAAAATAATTTTTAGTATATGTTTAAAATTATATAACATGTTTCAGATGTTGGTTCAAATTACTGTTAAAATGACATTCAAATCTGGGAGTGTTTCTCGCTGGTTTTATCCTTTTAAAAATTTCCACTGTGCTTTTTTTCATCTTTAATTAAATTTCAATTCATTTTATAATAGTAATTAAAGTATTTACAGCAAGAAATTCTATCCATTTGCAAAACGGCAATAAATTGTAACATTTTCACAAACAAACTTTTTAGAAGGCTTGCAAAGTCTTTACCCTGCATTTGTAAGGCATTGAAGGGTAGATTATCAGCTGGTATAAGTCACTGTCATTCACTGGAGTCAGAAATGTAATTTTGATTTACAACAGTTTAGAATTTGGCCAATAATGTAATTAATATAATCAAAACCATGTACAGACACCAGAATAAACAATACCAAACTGCAAGGCAAGTAACCTATCTTACAATGAAAATAAAATGAATGTCCCAGGCTTCTTAAATCACTGTTTCATTGCTTAGCTTTGCTTTCTATCATCTTTGATCTCCTTCATTTCATTAGAGCAAACTTCTTGTTAGAGGCATGACTGTCTTCCTATGAAACTGATCTCACATTCAGCACTGATATCTAGTGACTTTTTCCAGTGTCGTCTTTAGTCTTTTTATACAGCACTTTAAAAAAAAAGTAAACACAAATTATTACATCACCAGTAGAGGAACATATGGCACATCCAAAAGTGAGTACACAGTAAATATGTTTCTAATAAATACTTTGGTGCTGAGTAAATTACAGAAGAGAGCAGACAATAAACCACCATTCTGCTATTAATGCCTTTTCCTAGCATGGTAGCAGTTATTACATTAGTTTAATCATAGCCAAGCAGTTGAGGTGCAGTAGCACTGCTTATTACACCAGCCATTATTATCTCACTGTTACCTTGGGCTTTCCTCATCTGTTTTTTATTCACTGTATCACTCAGATGCATGGCTTGCAAGCTTTCTTATGTTGTATAAAAAATTGGTGTATTTACGTGTCACAACTGGGCCTTGATATATGATTATGGCCTTCCAGTTTTTTCAAGAATAAATACTGATTGCAATAATTTCAGGGCAATGGGAAAAAAAAAGTCTTTTAGCCTCAGGATAGAACATTCTGTAAAAATTTTACCTTGTTTAGCTTGCATTGATTCACAGCTGCATAGAGAAACAGAACAGAGAAAGCTTAGAAGAGAATGGCTACTACATACCAATTTTAGCAGTTGTTGTATCCAAAGTAAATCCTTCAATGTTATGTTCACAAAGTGATGCCAGTTCATTTGTGGTGTTTGTGAATTCTGAGTATCAGGACAAATTAGGACATTTTCAGTGGGCCCCCTTATCTGCAATAAAAGTAATGGAAGACCTGCATTTCGACAAACTCTGTATTTAGGAGCAGATTCTTATACATGGAGTCTGGACAAATGAGGCTTCTGCAAATACATTGTCCCATTACAGCTTTCTAATTAAAGATCAGCTGCAGCAAACAGTAAATTTAAAACAGTGATGACAATATTAAAACTTCCCAGGGAAAAGGGAGAGCATTGGAGATAAGGATGCAAATATCCTAAGAGAAGGAATAGCACTGAATGCTTATGGTGACTCTAAGGCATTGTGCAACTATTCACAGTGGGCTATAGATGAGAATATGAAAAAGATGAGTGTTCTAACATCAAGGGGTATGAATGACAAACAGATGCTAAACAGACAAATGAGCTATGGCTGAAGGAGGCCAGTGCTGTTGTATGCTGAGGGAAGAGAGAGGAGAGGAAGAGGTGGATAAAAAAAAATATAGCCCCAGAGAAAGCTGAAAACCATGCTGAGAAGTAGTCTGGAGAAGATCACAGGAAACAGCTTATGGAATTAAAAACATTTGGGAAATTACAGCACTTAGGAGGAATTAAATATAAGAAAGTAATGGTCATCTATGAAAATAGAAACTTCAAAAAGGAAGGGACTGCAGCACAGAACCTGGAGGAGAAGAGCTAGAAAATCAGTAGATATGATCTCAGCATGAATAAAGAGAGTCGTGCTAAGGACCCCGTGCAGCATGTCAGTCTCTAGGAAGACCTTTCATGAACAGTTAACAACAGACTTTGGCAAGAGAGAGCAAGGAAATGTCTGAGAGACAGGAATATCTGACTGAAGTGATGGTCTTACATCAGTCCCATCATGACTGGGAAGAATGTGTCTCAGATATAAATAGCATCTTAATTTATTTCAAGTGGATATAACTTGTTTTCCACTGATACTTCTTATTGTTAATTTGTTAAAGATGCTGAGATTTTATAGATAAATATAAGCATAATTTACAAAGTAACGTAAATTTACATTTACAGTAAAGTAAGTACTAAAAGAAGTACTAAAATTGTGCAAATGTATTTTTTATTTTCCTGATAAAATAAACCATATTGAAAGTATTATTTTCAGACTCAATTACCCATGTAAGTCAGTGGAAATATTTATCCTGTATTCAGATTTAAGAAATGGACCCAAGCATAGATAAGAAAATGAGTTCATAATGAGAACAGATGCTACAGAGACAAAAGATATCTTTAAAAATCGTGTATGGCTTAATCCCATAGCGATTTTCTGTGCATTTGGAGTCTAGCTTTTAAAAGTATTTAACAATTGCTCTACTCAGCACTGCAACGTGTGTCTGATGTAGAAGCTGAGAGTTAATGCTCAGCTCCCTGCCTGTGGCACTCAGGTGCCTTTGCCTGTGGGTTTGCCAAACCATTCCTGTGCCAAACATGACGTGAAGTTTCATGGGAAACCAAGTTCATCTCGTTTCCTTTGTGCCAAAGTGTCTAAGGTGCAGACCACGGGAATTAAGTACTAGAATCTCATTGAATTGGACAGGGATGAAGCACCTTGGTACCTTTGTACCCAATTTTAAGTGCTTATTTATCTGAACAAAACTTGTTTGTTACTTTTTTAAAAGTTCTGTGAGACAATCCCAAAGCTTCTTAGGCTAATGTAGACTAACATCAGTATAAGACATTTTTTCCTTTCAAAATTATGCAGAAGGTAGAAAAAGTAGGTTAAAATTACTTTAGAAATGGATTCCAGCTCCCTCATATACTGGACAAAAGAGATGAAGCCACTGGAGAAAAAGAGGAGTAACCAGATGGCTTGGAGAATGTAAGTTCCTTCAAACCACAGGGGTGTAGGGGAAAGAAAACTTTAAGTGTGGGTTCTATGAATGATGGTCCAAGTGTACCCAAGAGCAGAACTTCAAATTCTGAGTGAAAACCTTTTGTTGAGTATGTGTGTGTTTGATCTTCTACATGCCTCTGAGGTTGAGTGCCATGAGAGAGCCTCTGACTTTTCACTTTTGTACATTCTTGTGTGAGACTATGAATTGTTCTTACCATAACAGCTTCTTTTAAAGTTACAAAATCATCAAATGCTTCTGTATTCAGAGTAAGCTTGTATTTTTCTGTTGTATTGCAGAATAGTTGTGCAAACTGAGCATATGTGAATGAATTCAAGAAATGCAACAAACATCAGAGTAATGAGAACATTTGGGGAAAATTAGAATATCACATGAGCTGCTTGATTCTCATAAGTCTCCGTTTTCGAGAGCAAAGGTGTAGCAAGTTTGTCAGGAAGACTCTTACAGGAATTGGTTAGAAGTTGACCTAGATATACTGCTGCAACAGTAAGCACAGTTGTTCCAAACAGTAAGTTTGGAAATGTACATTAAATTCAATTGATAGTGGAAATAGTAGGATCAGAATAGGAAAGAGAGAAGAAACTGGAGTCAAAAGTTGCTCTGAATTCCATATGGGAGCAACAAGTACGAGGTAAGCTAAGATTACTTCACCAACAGAAGTCTCAAGTGTTGAATGCCAAGTTAGAGCCCCAAAATAACGGTTTTTCCTCATTCACTTTGCAGAAATTTAGTAACTGTGCAGCTGGAGAGACAAGAGGAAACGAAACACTTCTCAGAAAATTTAAAGATGAGATACACGCTGTTGATCAGGCAGTGTTTACGTCCTCCTCCTTTGTTCTTCCCTGTCCACTTTCCCGAATTAGAAGGGTACCCTCAGCGTTCTGGCACCAGGAGTATTCAAAAGAGAAGTATAACTGCTTTTCTTAGAAGTTCAGCCAACTTTAGTGCAGCCAGAGCCCTCAGAAAGCAGCATCTACCTATCCTAAAGAAGCTGAAGGTTGTTTTACTCCCAGAAGAACACATTGTTCCACCTTATGTTTCTTCAGGGTTTTTCCCAAACCATTACTACTTACAACTTTGCTTCTGGGTAATAAAATTTCATTATAGTGAGATTACTTTTGCTTTGATAATTCAGAAACCTGAAATAAAAATAACTTGGGCTCTAGGATTCCTACTGGTTGTGCTGAGCTTATGGCTCTTCTCTCATTCTTAAAGATGTCCTTAAGCCAGCAACACTTAGCTAAAATTCTCTGCATGTTCCAGTTTTGAGAGACCTAGAAGTCATTTTGACCTGGAGTTCTAGAACTGTGAGCAATCTTATCTCTAGTTACCTGAAAACCATCAGATATTTCTAGGCAGAGAATATGAGTCTTCACGGGCCAGCAAGGTGACAAATGGTATCATATGTTAATTGCATCAGCATAATACAATCCCATTGTGTTCCTGGATAGCCTTTTTTGTTCTGAGTGCCTCAAGGTGCAATCTAAATTTTTATTCAACCTGCAGCTTAATTCTGCATTGATATTGAAAGTATAATTTTTTTAAAATGTTACAGAAAGGTTCTTATGTTCTGTACGTTTAAGTAGAAAATAGGTAAAGAATGAGGATTTCTAAACCTTTTGAATGCAGCTTGTTTTGGTAACTACATCTAGTTATGATATCTTTCTGGATGGATTTAATGTTATTTAAATAGTCCATGATGCTGGGTTCTGTGCCTGTGACACAGGAGTGTTTCTAAAAGTAGTTGTCACTGTGATCCATTAGAGTCTACCTCATGCAATATCTACCCCATAAAGTCTGGGATTCATGAGACTACAAAATAATTATTAAGATAATAGTGTAAAAAATGGGCAAAACCAAATTATATAACATTAGCTTTGATAAATATTTGATCCATAAAATTAGTTTTTGAAGTAGAAATTTACTAGGTTGAGCATATAAGTATGTGCTCTGCAAAAGCATATTTTCTCAAATTAAAAATATTTTTCTTACAGAATTGGCTGCGAGTACCTTTTCTTATCTCTTATGGTTTCCAGTACTATGTAAATTCATAGCTCAGAGGAATGGTGTAATTCCACATAATGAGTTGCATGATGTACTGAGCCAGTTTTAATGTGTATTAGTTTGAGAGAGGATTTTATTACTTTTCCCAAATATTATTTTGTTGTTTCAACATTATCATAAAACCTCATTCAGATAACTCCAAATATCTTCTTTAAAGCTTACACAGGCACCAGAGCTGAGGGGATACAGACACAATGCAGTCCTTAACTCACCCCTATTGTGCAGGAACAGAACAGGAGCCTCAAAGCTGCTGGGGGTCTTACATATCTCATATGTGCTGGAACAGTGAAACAAATTATGAACAGGGCTTAAGGCTCAACTCTGAATTCTTGCCTTTGTGAGTTTGTGTCTCATGCATGGAGAGCATTGATTTTGCAAGGTACTCTGAGACGTGGCCTGTCTGTGAATAGAACTAGATGGATTGTTTTCTGAAGTTTGACGTTCAGACAGGGGTCTCTCCTTCTTTGGTCTAGCACTTTTGTTAAGTCTGCACATGGACGTTTTATATATTAATTCATTCATTTCCATAATGATATATTTATACTGATAAAAGCATAATTGCTAATCTCACACACTGCAGTGCTGTTCTGTTCTGCTCTAAAGTGTGCTAGGGTAAAAAATGCAATTACTTTAATGCACAGAATCTAAACCCACCCAGTTTTAGACTGTGCTGAAGAAATGATTATAAGGTCAAAGATGCACATTCAGAGTTATTTCACAGGGAACATCTGAAGTGGTAGCTAGTTTTACAAAATGCTTCAAATGTGTTGAATTGGCTGGCAAAAGAAATCCTTGGCTGACACCATGACAAAAGATGTGTGAGTGTTCACGGCCTCAGAGTCCCACCAGTGAGGCAGAGCCAGGTTACATGAGATGCCATTGAGTTGAATCTGCTTTTGGATAACCTCCATGGGTTTGATCCAAGAGAAAAATACTATATAGTGCAACAAGCTAGGCCTTTAGCTGTTGAAAACAAATGCTGTATTAAGTTTAATTACTTCAGCCACCTACTGATGATCTGAAAAAATCTTTTAGCAAACCAGCCTGGCTGTTGCCGTGGCCACATGATCTTTCACTGTACAGATGTGTAGAAGAGCAGAATCAGAGTTTAGATTATTCTTTTGGCAGGTCAGGAAACACCAGTAGTTTCTCTTTACCCTCCCACCTTAAATTTTGATTTGGTGACATTATCAGATTTATAAAGATGATCTGCATCTGCCTATGCCAATCCAGAGAAGTGAACAGAGGGGGAAGATGTCATTACAAATAAAAGAGGTCAATAATTATGGACCAAATCCTGCTTTGACTGAAGGGACACAAATAGCATGGCTTTGAACAAAATTGATAGCTGCAAATTACTGACATTAAACCCTAATAAAATGTTATTTCTATTCATAAGATTGTTCACAGTTCATATTTGTGTGATACAAAACAAACTTGGAAAATCCTTAGCATATTTTGTATTTTACAGGAATGGCACTTTTTCAGACTGCTGTGAGGAAAAGGTGGTATATGTAAGAGATCAACCACTGGCACTCACTTAGGTGTTTATGTCACACAGGGGTGCCACGTCTTGGCATAAGCATCAGCAGCTGGATGCTGTTCTTACAAAACTCAGCATTGTCCTATCCCTGATTCACACTCATGTGGCTATGAAATGCAAGTTTTTCAGAAGGTAAACAATCCGAGTGGATACCTTGACCCCTCCTCTTTCTGAAGCAGAAAGACTGAGCATCAAGAGGTTTTTTGACCCTTGAAATGCAGTAAGTGGGAATCTCAAAGGCACCATAACAGTTCTCCTAAGAAGAAGGTGCAGGACACCTGTTTATGGCTTAGGGGGCTCTGCTTCACTGTCTGCTTTCAATGTGCTTTATGCACATGGCTGGAACCCACTCAGCAACTTCCAGAAGTAAGGTTTGCACAGTGGGAAGTTATTAACTGGACAATTGGATTATTTTCCATTTTTAGAATAGCTACTACATTTCAGAGAAGCAGAGCGAAGCTCTTCTAGTTTTGTTTTGGTTACTGCTGCATGACAACATTTTCTCAACTTCTTAATAGAGCTCATTTTCTTACAAGAGGAAAAAAAACCACTGGCCTGTTCACAGAAAAAAAATGTCTTTGGTCTCAAGGCTTATGTATTCACTAAGGAGGTTGGACTGTGCTCCAGCAAACAGAATTAATCAGCAAGTCATTGCCTTCCAGAAGTAATGTGTAACACCTTGTTTTGTTCCTTGGTTCAAAAGGCACTGTCACTGTTGTACACCAGTGTGGGGTTTTTTTTAAAGGCTATAATTCATATGCAAAGTAAGCAGGGATTCATGATTTCATAATAAAATGTTGAAACGCTTTGATCATGAGCTGGAAGGAGGTGTGAAACAGTGCTTCAGAAACAGACAGATATTTGTGTAATCAGCCTTTATGTATTGCCAGTTCAGAATAATAACATATAAAAAGCCCCAACTTACCTCATCTGCCTGGTACAGCCAAGGCATAAATAAAAGAGAACAATGGAATTACTATTACTCACTCACTGAGCCCCAGCTACATCACTGTATTCTTTATAATTGCTGGCAAGAAGATTAATGTTTTGTTAAATATCAGAGTAGGGTCACAAGGGGGCTTGCAGGGCTGTCTAAACATCTAGGTTTTAAACTCCTTCCTTCCTTCTGTCCTTCCTTTTTTCCTTTTCCTATTTTTTTTTTTTTTAATTTTAATGTCACAGAAATGAATTTTCACCATTTCCTTTCATTATTGTGACTTTTACATTTTTGCATTTGAAAACTTTTGCCAGCACAAAAAATAAATAAGGACAACAATTGCTGTATGGCTGATAAAGCTTAATCATCATATTGATGGGACAATGGGAAGGGGTTTCGTGTGTTAGAAATAGACCCAAGTTTCATTTTGCTTCTCATGTCTCTGTTTCTTCGTGTCTGTTAGTTCTGTATCTAAATTAGGAAATTTTTTTTCTCATTATATTAATGCTAGTTATCCTAAATAACAATCTGTTTGGTTTAGAAAATGTCTTTTTAAATGGCTGTTAGCTTACAGCTCGTGAACACAATGACAAGAGCAGTGCCAGTGAAAAGCTCATTTTTTTGCAGATTGAGGTTTACACCTTCTGCACCTTCAGGTGTATGTACCTGAGGTTACTGGCTCTAATTTCACATCTTTTGCAGCAAACAGGTATTGACATTTCCTCTTTGTACAGATAAAACCTTGTGGTTACCAGTCTCTCCCTTCATTCTATAGAAATAGTCAAGGAAATATGCCATCATAAATTAACTGATTTTTTCTTTTTCTTTTTGAGAAAGTAAAATACCTGATCCATATGGTAGAACAGCTTAAGTTGGAAATGAATGTTCACATAAGAGATTTCTGGTAAGTATAAACACAGTTGTTTCTGGTGAAGGAGCAAAGAAATTACACAGTCATCTTAATATCTTGTTTAGACTACTGCCAGTCATTTGCAAAATGCAAATATCTTCCTCATTTGGCTCAGATTATCCTCCAAATTACACAGGAGCAGTCTGGGCAGCAGCAACCAGTCTCATACCAAAATGGTAAATGTGTTTTTCAGGCTAGCTCCAGATCCATCCTTTGTAGGAGGACTCTCTGAACCGGGTGCTCCTGGCCCTGGGAGTGCTCGGCGTGGGGCCAGCTTGGGGACCTGGGTGCCACAGGACCATGACGTGCCCCTCTTTCCCTCCCATCTGTCACTTCTGAGAGCTGAGCCGGGCATTAATGGGACCAGTAAAGCAGAGAAAGGTTTGTATTAAAGAGTTTTTACTTCTTGGTGTCATTGGCACACTAACACTGAGAGGGCTCCTTAGCAAAACTACGTCATTAGAGTCCATTTGTGTTTGTTAGTGGAACAGGTCTTTTCTCAAAGAGGGGTAATTTTATGTGGTATTACTGAATTTATGAATGTTATCTGCAGTTATCTAATATTAAACAAAGATAAGGACTTCAAAGATCAATGTAAGGACAGCAGTGGGGAAAGTCATACATTTAAATCCTACCATTTTGCATGAAATCAGCAGTGCTGCAGAAGAGCAGAACAAGCAGTCAGCAATACCTCAACAGCTCTGACTGTTTCAGAAAAAAAGATTTAGCAATCTGAGCTAAAGGAGATAACAGATCCAAGAATCCTTGCTCTTGATCTGGCTTAATCTTTGACTCTTGGAAAAAGTATTTTATTCTGTCTTGCTCAGTTTGCCTGTTAGAAATGAAAAATAAAGAAAAATCTGTTCCTATTTTCCTAGAGGTCAGTCATGAAAATAGGATGTGATTAATTATATACAAATAGGTGTTCATGTGTTGCTATAAGAAGCCTATTCTCTACATTCTTGACTGTGGAACTGGGAAAATTAGTTGTGGAAAATAAAATTTGAGACGTAGATTGACTAATACTGAAAATACCCTTGAGTTCCATCATTTCTTGCTATCACCATTAGATATACCACATCACTGAAAAATTATTTTTCCCTTTTGTTACAATCCGCTGGAATTCTAAGGACCAGGAAAGGAGCCTAGAAAGAGTGTGAGGGAATGGAATTTGTTAAAAATATTTAAAAAAAAATAAAAATAAGAAAAAGTAAGACCGTTTGTGGTTCATTTAATTTGTAAGAGTTCTTTGTGAGCCATCACAATATTGTGAATTAATTCCTCCACCATTTCAGTTTGTAGCTCTCCCCTGGAGACATGAATGCTATTCCCACTTGTATCAGCCAAAGATCTGATGCAGTTTTCTTTCCTTAGCAGCAAGTGTAAGGAAAAGTATGGACTGGAGGACTTGGCAGTCTTGCACCTATTTTTGCAATAGAAAAATTACTCAATATCAATCAATAAATGTTAAATCTGTCCCCTCTGATGATGCAGCCTCAGCAGGGCTTGCAAAAAGCCAGAGTGTGCAATGAGGAGGTGTTTCAAGTTTTAGCAGCGAGTGTGGCTGATGCCAGGTTCCCTCCAGACAACAGCTGCCGGTTTGCACACTCTGCTGCTGCAATTACGTGTTCCCCCACCTGCTTTTGAAGGTCTATCTGAAGCAGAGCTGAAGTCCAAGCCTTTGGAGGGAAAGTAAACGAAGTAGGAAAACAGTTATAGGGAGCAAGGCCAGTTCTTTAGTTCTTTATTAGTGCTAGAACCTGAGACTTTGACAAGTTTTGTAGTCTGCTTTCAAAATGTTCAACTCAGTACCACAAATCTCAAATAAGGGGTTTCTTACAGCTTCCTCTCTCAGAGATATCAGTGAGATTTACTCACCAACTCTTGTCACTCATGGCCACATAAGTCTTGAAACTGTCCTTTATTGCTTGCATATGCTTGATCAAGAAGCTCATCTGTCAAAAGTCCTTTATCTTTCCTCACACCACATTTCCCTCCTTGTGCATGCTGCTTTGGTGATGTTTCTGTAGCAATCAGGTCACTGAAACTCTTAATGAGATGTGAAGAGGCAGAACATAGGTTTTGCCAAAATTCAGGGTGGTTTTGAACTAAGCCAAACCTGTGGACAATCAGCTGAGACCCACAACCCTGAGTTATTGCAGTTCTTTCAATCCTGCCTCTTGTCCAGCAAACTCCTTAACCCAACCACTAGAAAATATGCTTCTTAACTATCCTCAGTGGCTCTTTAACATAGTGTGGATAAATTTCTTCTCCAGCTCCTCTAGAGTGGCAGGAGGCAAAGCACTCTGCCGTTGTCACGTCACTGTGCTAAGGGTCCCTGAAGGGCAGCTTCAGTCCTTCACACAGCAGACTGGAATCAAATACTGAGAAACCCTGAGCACCAAGTTTTAGCTTGAGGTGTTTTATACAGTCAAGGTCAAAAAAAAGAAGTTGATGACCAAGTCAAGGATGGAAGTTGTTTTTCCAGACTCAGTTTCTCAGCTCTAAACATGATGCATATCAACAAAATAAATGTTTTCATTGTACGTGTAAAAAATGTAATTATTGTTGTTTAGTTGTGAGAGTTTTTCCATTGGTTTAATTCAAAGTATTTGCATGATCAATGACTGAAAGTATTAACCAGTGAAATTAAATAAAACATAGTAGAACATCTTCAATATAGATAATACTTTATAATTTATAGAGACAGGCACAGCATTTGTATATGTAAAACTATGTGTGGTGTGCACAGGAGAAAAATAAGGTGAAAGGAGTTATTTATTAAAGACATTTGACACATTAAAGCCTAAAAAGTTAAAAGAGTGTTCAGGTTAAGGACCTGTAAAAGGTATTAACGTGCAAAAAACGAGAATGTCAAATTAATTAGTCTTGCTCTAAAGGAAAATTTTCCAAAGGTTGGAGTTCTTGTGACTTGTGTTGGGAAGCTATGGGAAAGAGTAGTTCTACTTATTTGTTGATCCATTCAGCTGAACTTAGTGTACATGTTTGCAACCTTGTTAGTTCAGACAGATGTGAAGTCATCTCTCAGTGCTCTCATCCAGCCTCTCTCTGCGGCAGTTAAGTTAAACCATTGGAAAAGAGCAGTCAGGAGCACAGAAGAGTTCCATAATTGAAAATAGATGCATGCTTGAGTTGAGCGTTCCTGCATTTTGGAACTGAAAACAAAAGTGAATACGGAGCTTTGCTCCTGGGAGAACAAGAATGGGAATTATTCTCTAACTATGCCTGTTCTATGCAGTTCAAGTCAGTGTTCACGTTTTAATAAGCACCATCTCTCCATTTTTTCTAATACTTCAAAGTACAACAACGTTACTCTGTCAACTTTTTTTCTCAGGTGACCTGTAAGCAAATAAGTTGTTCAATGTCTAGAAGAGGAGGAGACACTATGAATATCAATGGTAAGAATGAGAAAACTCAGAAATACAGTGTGCCAGTGATAGACTTCAGACCAGCATCTACCAGCAGAAAACATATTTTTAATCAGAAGGTAACACTGCCTTCTGGGGTTCTATTTTGCCAATCACTTTGGGATAGCTGCTGTAGTGTATCAGTAAATAGCAAAGAAAACAAGAAAGACACTGACAAGCCTGGAAAGGGTTCAGCAAAGAGCCACCATGAGTGGCTCAGGTGTTGGGTCTTGTTCAACTTGGAAAGGACAAGGCTTTGGTGGGACCTCTCAGCAGCCCCCAGTGCCTGTCCGGGGGTTTAGTGAACAGGGACCAAGTCACAGTTCTAGAGTTAAAAGCAAGCTGAGTTTTCCTTTTGAAAATATGTTAAAATATGATCATTCAGTTTTCATTATATTCTAAACTAGTCAAGGAATCCACCTCCCTCTTTCAAAATGCCATCTGAGGGCATGAATTAGCCAGTAGGGTATTTTGATCAGAGGTAATATCCATGAAAATTGTATAATTGAAAAAATACAGCCTTGAAGCTTATGTGCCTAAACACTGATCGTGATGGTTCTTATTGATTAATATAAATGTAAAAGACAGGTTGCAAAAACCTTTCAGTAAGCTCCCTGGGAATGTTTTCTTCTTATATGTGTTGTGTGATTATATTGATTTTTATATGGCTGATTTGCCTCCAGAGACACCTGCATATCCCTCAGATTCACCTGCAGGGCCGGATTTGGCTACAGAGTGTGGGCAACATCACCATTCCTGATGATGGCTCAGACTGCAAAGCAGCTGTTTTACTTAAGGCTCTGGGTGTCAAAACTAATCTATCAGTAAAACATCATTTTTTGTGATTTCAGTAAACCTGATGAAAGATGTCAGGTGGCAGCTTTGCAGAAGCTGGGCACACAGACTCCTTTGAAATCCTGTGCTATTCACTGGAAGGCAGGACTAGTTTTACACATTGGGAGGTGCTACTGGCAAAGCCTATAGCGATGTACATCAGACATTGAGATGGCAAGTATATTCTCTTAATTATAAACAAGTTAACTATAAAGTCTTTAATTTCCTGTTAATCCTTAGATTGAAAGAGAAGTTCTGAAATGGAAAAGATGGGCGTGGTCTGGGTTTTGCCAAGCACAGCTGCCCTCAGAATCTGGCTCTATGAACAGACTAGTAGGAATAAACCTTAATTTTAGCTACAAGACAGGTTAGGCAGCTTTTATATCTGTGAGCAGCATTCAGAGGGACACTGTGACAGGCCCTAAAATACCACAGACTTCCAACAGTTTAGTTTTCAATGGTCATCGCATTATTTCTTTCATAAGGTCAAACTTTACAACCCAGTCACTACCTCTAGAGTTATTGTATCTGTTTCATCTTTCCTGTATATGAATATGAAAACTACTCTTGCAGAATTACAGTTTGGAAAAATTGGCCATGACAAATTTAATTTGTTAAAATGCCACGAAATATACTATTACATATAGGCAAAAATCAATGACGACTGCAAATATTTTTTTTTAAATATTAGAAATAAATACAAACTAATCTAGCTGCTGAGAAGATAATTATAATGAAGGATAAAAGAAAAAGCATATTATTAACTACTGCAGGATGAATAGTCTCTTAGAATTCTGAACATTATTTTTTTTTTTGCCTGTCATTCCATGTACAGAAAATCCAAAATAAAAAGTAACAAAATTATATTGTAATAAGAAGCTCAGGGATAAATGTTACTGGGTTACATGAGACATAGCCTTTTGGGTCTTACTGTGTTCTATATTCACATACATTTTTCTATACTTGAGCAGGGGGAAATATTTTTGTCCTTTTTTCCTTACAATTAACAACATAAGAAATTCAGGAGAGCTGCCTGCCCACACGTGATGAAAGGCTGCAGGCTCTGTGACTCCCCATGATAAAAAAGTATGACCAAGTCAAAAGGAAAAGAATTAAGCAGGTTGTGTTGATTCCAGGTGGTCTGAGACCTTCACTGATAGAGAACTGGAAAGAGAAATAGCAGGAGGGAATTAGGGTGAGGACAGGAAACCTGGTAGGGCTGGAAAGGGTGGATCTGCAGGCAAGCCTCAAAATTTCATAGTATTTCTGATGTGAATTATTCTCTCAGGACCACCAGCTCTCTGCAGAGGTCCATGATTTCCTGAACCCTGTAGTGTGGTGGGGAGCAGCGCTGGGGTCTGTGAGAGCCTCTGCTCCCGCTGGGGTCTGTGAGAGCCTCTGCTCCCCACAGCTCCGAGCACTCAGGGCTCCAGCCCCGAGCAGGATGCGCTGCCTGGGATGTGCTGGATGTCACTGGGAGTGCACACTGGGTTGGGCTGGATGTCACTGGGAGTGCACACTGGGATGGGCTGGATGTCACTGGGAGTGCACACTGGGATGTGCTGGATGTCACTGGGAGTGCACACTGGGATGGGCTGGATGTCACTGGGAGTGCACACTGGGATGCCCTGGATGTCACTGGGAGCGCACACTGGGCTGGGCTGGATGTCACTGGGAGTGCACACTGGGGTGGGCTGGATGTCACTGGGAGAGCACACNACTGGGATGCCCTGGATGTCACTGGGAGCGCACACTGGGATGGGCTGGATGTCTCTGGTAGCGCACACTGGGATGCACTGGATGTCACTGGGAGTGCACACTGGGATGGGCTGGATGTCACTGGGAGCGCACACTGGGCTGCGGCCTCGTGCAGGATGCGCTGCCCGGGATGCGTTGGATGTTACTGGGTGTGCACACTGGAGGGTGCTCGTATTTAGAGAAGAGGGAGCTCCTTGTGGTGGGGTCCTCTCACAGGCAGGGAGCGAAATGGAAGAGCCGAGCTTTTGGCATCTGGTTGCTGTCGGGGAGCAGGCGGTGGCTCTGTGGCACTGCTCTGACTTTGCTTATCGCCCAAGCTACATGAACTTTAAGTAATTTTTTGTGCTTTATTGAAATATTTGGGCTCAGCTCATGATTTGCATTGCTTTTATTGCACGTGTTTAATGCACCTATATGCTAGCCTGTACTTTAAAGATTTTCCTATTAGTGCATTTCTCCTTGTTTATATATGTATTTATTCGTGTTTTCCTCAGGCTATTTTGAACGTCATTGGGAGTTAAAGATGATGTATGGCACATTCCAAAGAATTGTAATAAAAGACAATAGAGCATATTTCTTCCATGCCTGAGTATATTAATTCTTGCTTATATAAGAAAATGCACAAAACAAATTGTAAACAAGGAAACAGTTGGAATCAGATTATGCATGAATAATGATATGCAGCCTCATCTCAGATATAAACAACAACAACAAAATCAGGTTTAACTGCTAATGGGTTTAGGAAACATTTTTCTTTTTCCAAGGAAATTACTCACTGGAATAAAAACATGCTTTTTAAAATAAATGGATTAATTTACCTTTTGTTCCAAGATTAATAAATAATCATAAATACTGTACTTAGCATTAAAAGAGGAATAATTCTCTCACACGTACTTGTCTTGGTGATGGAGTTTGACCTTGGCTTTATGACATTCATGTCTGCTTTCTTTAAAAACTCTTTCTAGGTTTTATGGCTGCTCCTTTACCTGCAGTTTGCTGGTCACTGCATCTGATTCAAAGCATATCAATGGGAAAATTCTTACCAGCTTCACTGGGTTCTTGTATCAGGCTCTGATTTGAACTGATCCTTTCGCCCATAAAGTTCATTGCAACACTTCTAGAGACTTCAGTGTCTCTTCTGGCCTTTTGTGCTCTCTTCAGCGCTTTTGTGTATCATTATGCACCTACAGTCATAGTTCACTTTTTTCATTGACTTTTCCAAGTCTGTTGCAACAGAAAGGTTTCTTCACATGATGATTAATTTCTTTAATGCAGTTTCAAAAAGGATGTGGAGATGTTTTCTTTTTTTAAATACCAGTAACATATAATTTCTTTCCTGCCTGCATGTTTTTAACCTTAATGCCAGAGGATAAGAAAATAAATAGCATTGCATTTATGTTTCAGATTCAGTTTAAGTGTGTGAGTATAGAAAGAGAAATTTTTCTTTTTGGTTACATGAATAAAGCTCCATAAGTGTTTGCAGGATTGAGGTTTTAATTTGTAACCCTGATCTGGCTGCACGAACAATTCTAATAAAGTTTAATGAACATTATTAAAAGTTTATATGCAGGCAAATAGGGTTGCACATTTGAAGTAGTCATTACTACCCTCCAAAAGAGCAGTGGCTTGAGGTAGCTCCAATTTTCCATTCACAGAAATAGGGTCATCAGGACAGTAAGGAGCAGAACAGGATCCTCTCATCTTCCAAACGAAACACACCAGAATAGTGGGGGTTCTGACGGGAACCAGAAGTGCTTCTCTTGCAAAGTGAGGAAGAACACACTTCCACAGAGCATTATTCAAGTCTACACCTGAGGCATCATGCACGTGCTGTATGGTTCCAGTTCAGCAGCTTCAGAGGGCAGACAGAGAGCTCTGGCCAGCGGTCCCTGAGCACCAGCCCTGTCACACTGGGGTGTCATAAAGAGGAACACATCTTGCATTTTCCCTGGTGTGCACCAAACCATGTTCTGGAGCTGTATCTCAATCACTGACTAATTTTGCTGTCTCAATTGAGAAAATATTACAAATACCAGTAAAAGACTTTCACTGAAGCCAACTTAGCAGTACAAAACCTGCTTGGCTTCCCTCCTTCACTGCTTTGGCTTATCTTTATCATGCATAACCTGGAACTAAATCCTACTGTAAGGTTTGCTCAGCAGAAGTTAGGGCCCAACACAAGTAGTTATTCCCATGAACTGGGTTCTTCACCTGTGGCTTAAGACTGAATGTCTGAGATGAGAGGGTCTGACCTGGAAGAGATAATCATGTCAATAAATGGATTTTTTGAAAAATCTCATTGGTTCCAAGGGAGGTTAGTCCTGCAAATGAAGCTACTCATGTACTTAACTCTTTGCTGGATCAGGTATTGTAAACTCTCTGGGGGAGGACCCATGTTTTCTTTTATTTGTCTGTAAAGTGCCATGTATACCTGTGGCACTGTATAAATAAATAATAATAATAGAAACAATAAAAACCTTCTAGGTATTAAGCAGGCCTTTTAAAGAGGCCAACTGTTCTTCACATAAATCTTGGATCTAATTTGAGCTCTAATAAGCTCCATTTCCTGCTTTTCCAATATTTCTAAGCCGCGTTGCAATAGCTATCTTTTTTTTTTTTTTTAACAGGTGTTTTAAGAGGGCCCTAAGGCAAGTATCTAATCAACCTAATGGAATTTTCCATGCAGTTAAGTGTTTTATTCAGCTCAAAACATTGTCTTTGATTAGACTTACCACCTTCCCTTTTGCCCTTTTACATTGTTTTGGCAGGCTCTGCAGGTGGAAAAGCTCCATCTCCACTGCAGCTCCATCATGTGTGAAACAGCCTCGGTGTGTGCCTGCTTGGTTGCCTTTGAGCTACCGCAGAAAACTTGGGAAGCAGCGTTGTGGCTGCAGGACGGCCTTTTGTGCGAGGAGCTGGGCTGTCGATGAGCCAGCCCGTACCCTGCTGCCTGCAGCCCAGGCGAACTGTCCTGCAGGACTCGCCCCGAGCCTGGGCTGGGCTTTGTGGTCTGGGCTGGGCTTTGTGGTCTGGGCTGGGCTTTGTGGTCCTGCTCAACCCCGGCTGCCGAGCTTGTGCTGAGTCTGAACTCGGTTAATTAAAGCTGACTCACTGTGAGAACCACAGTCCTCTTAGATGGCAGGGGAGGGTTTTCTGTAGGATCTGGCCAGCTCAGGTGCTTTAAACAGATTCTTTTAGCCTCCCAACCTTCTTTTTAACTGGGTTTTCTACAATGAAAATTGGTTTAAGTCATATAAGGATATAACTTGTTACATTATGCTTAATATTTTCCCACCTCCTGAGGTGTTGTGAGGATTTTTAAAGTAATATTTATACAGCATTTTGAAGATAAAAAGCATTGCATAAGTGATAATTATTATCTACATTTATTTTCATGCCTCAGTTGAAACATCTTTTTCTCTTTGTCTAAGATACTTAATTTTTCTTTTGCTTTTTTTTTTCTTTTTTTTTAATTACTGTGTTATTTAACTTTGAGATTTCGGGGTATAATTTTGGAGAAGAAAACTGCTGTACAGATTATATTGTACTGTGTCAGATAGTTCTTCTCTTTTTTGTTTTTCATCCCATGAGGAACTGATGCTTTCACCAATCCAATCTGCAACCAGAGGTTTATTCATGCCAGCACAGAAGAATAGTTTGATTGTTCAGGAAATCAGCCAAGACTCAGAAGGCCTAGATTTTCTCCATTCTGTTGCAGGTTTCTTGTTTGACATTGGAAAAATCACTTATTTTCTTCATGGCTCAGCTGGCCATCTGCAAAGCAGAAATGGTGCTTCCCTACTGTGTACTCGGGTTGTGATATTACTTTTCTATATGAGGCAGTGTTCATAAGGGTGATAGGAGAACCAATATACTTCAAAAGGCATTTTTGATCTCCTGTGTGCAGGATCCAGTGACTTACAAAATGGATATGGGGCCTGTATTTCAGAAATACATACTAATTTAACTCTCAATTAAGTATTTGTTAATTTTTTATTCATGATATTGTATTTATGTTTTCATTGTATTTATTATTGCTGTATTTAGTCATTAAAGAAGACAGTTTCTATCTTCTTTGGAAAGAATCAGTAAACAATCTTTCCAAGGCAGTTAATAGGCATATCTCTATGGTCCCTGTCAGTGTCTGCTTTCCAAAAAGCAGATACATGCAATGCTTAGGGTTTGACCCCCAGAAAAACTATGATGGAGGTTTTTTCTGTAAATTTTGCCTTGGATATGTATTTCTGTGATTTTGTGCCAGACACAAGCAGCCATTTCATTCTGTTAGCTAGAGACCATTTGTTCTTGCCATGATATGCAAAGGCATAGTTTCATCTCTGCTCATATCTTCATCCCTTTGTGACTTTGACTGCTGCTGGTGGACTTTATATTGGTAGTTAGATATGGAAGCATGTATGTTCATCCTCCTGCCTAGGAGGAAGCTGTTATACTCAAGTTATTTCCTACTTTAAGTAGTAGGGGGAAAATAGGAAGGTATTGTACAACATATGATCAGACAAAAGCTTCTAAACATAAACACTCATGCTTTCATTACTTTCTCGATCAGCATGCAGTGCTGAAAAGGTGGTAAAATGGAGATAAAAATTTATCATATTTTAACGGAATTCGGTTATGCTTTTTAAATGGTTCTTCTATCCCAGTGGGAATGAACCATGGCAAGATAATGTTACTTAATAGTTTTGTTTCTAAAATGCACCTTCTTTTCTCTGGGCATGCAAGTGCTTTACAGCTGCAATAAAAACCATTGTGAAACAGACGCTAAAACATTATCCTAAATATAATTTCACTTTCCGCCTTAAATGTAGGCATTGAAGTAGTAAAAGGAGGTCTACTACACAAGTAAAAATGAAAAACAGAAGAGTTTGCATGTGGGGATAGATCATTTTAATCATGTTGAAGTTTCTATCAGCAGCAGTTTCAATATCTTGAAATGTACTGGATAGACTGATATCCGAATTTCCCCCCTGAAATAAGTTTGGTTACTTGAGAATTCAGACATATTCTGAATGTATTTCTATGGAAGAATGAAGTTATAACCCATGAAAGGCTATGAACCCTTTATACTTCGACAGCTGTTAATGTTCAAAAAATTGAATTGACTCTTACTGGAAGTTGATCCTGTAGAGTCATGGCATTCCTGTCCAGTGCTGGTGGTCTTCCCTTGTACATCCAATGCTGAATGTGTGCTTCAGTGGCCATGACTGCCATGGTCCTCTGCACTTGGTCAAACTGTCTAGGGAACCTACTTTGGCCAAGAACCCCTTAGGAGAAATGCACCTCAGGAATTAACAATTCATTCATGACTGCTCTGAAATACAGTTTTGCACTACATCCAGAAAATTCGTATGTTCCACTTTCTCTTACAAAAAAAAAAAAAAAAAAAAAAAATTTG